>JAFBJR010000118.1:2458397-2667001 GCA_016785285.1 Brachirus orientalis
GATAAAACGAAAACTAAAATTTCTCCCTCTGTCTCCGTCTGTCTCTGCCTGTCTCTGTCTGTCTCCGTCTGTCTCTGCCTGTCTCTGTCTGTCTCCCTCTGTCTGTCTCTGCCTGTCTCTGTCTGTCTCTGTCTGTCTCCCTCTGTCTGTCTCTGCCTGTCTCTGTCTGTCTCTGTCTGTCTCCCTCTGTCTGTCTCCGTCTGTCTTCCTCTGTCTTCCTCTGTCTCCGTCTGTCTGTCTCCCCCTGTCTCTGTCTGTCTCCCTCTGTCTGTCTCTGCCTGTCTCTGTCTGTCTCCCTCTGTCTGTCTCTGCCTGTCTCTCTCCGTCTGTCTCTGCCTGTCTCCCCCGTCTCTGTCTGTCTCTTTTTGTCTCTGTCTGTCTCCCTCTGTCTCTGCCTGTCTCCCTCTGTCTCTGTCTGTCTCCCCCTGTCTCCGTCTGTCTCCGTCTGTCTCTGCCTGTCTCCCCCGTTCTCTGCCTGTCTCCCCCGTCTCTGTCTGTCTCCCTCTGTCTCTGTCTGTCTCTGCCTGTCTCCGTCTGTCTCTGCCTGTCTCTGTCTGTCTCTGCCTGTCTCTGTCTGTCTCTGTCTGTCTGTCTCCGTCTGTCTCTGCCTGTCTCTGCCTGTCTCTGTCTGTCTCCCCCGTCTCTGTCTGTCTCCCTCTGTCTCTGTCTGTCTCCCTCTGTCTCTGTCTGTCTCCCCCTGTCTCCGTCTGTCTCCGTCTGTCTCTGCCTGTCTCCCCCGTCTCTGTCTGTCTCTGTTTGTCTCTGCCTGTCTCCCCCGTCTCTGTCTGTCTCTGTTTGTCTCTGTCTGTCTCCCTCTGTCTCTGCCTGTCTCCCTCTGTCTCCGTCTGTCTCTGCCTGTCTCCCTCTGTCTCTGCCTGTCTCCCTCTGTCTCCGTCTGTCTCTGCCTGTCTCCCTCTGTCTCTGTCTGTCTCCCTCTGTCTCTGCCTGTCTCCCTCTGTCTCCCTCTGTCTCTGTCTGTCTCCCTCTGTCTCTGCCTGTCTCCCTCTGTCTCTGTCTGTCTCAGTGTCCGCCGTGTCGCAGTTTGACTCGGGTTTTGGTCGAATCGTATCGAATCATCAAAGAGTCGGGTCATAAATTTGAGATCGTGTTCGTCAGCGCTGACAGGTGAGATTTACTGTGTCACACACACACACACACACGTTTGTATACCATTCAGAGTGAGGACCCTCATAGACATAAGACATTCTCTAGCCCCTAACCTAAACCCACTTCTAACCCTAAAACCAGGTCTTAACCCTGAAAAGTCCTTTAAAGAAGTGAGGACCAGACAAAATGTCCTCACTTTGTCAAAATGTCCTCACTTCCTTAGCTTTTTAAGTTTTTTGGTTCTCAGAAAGATAACCATACAAGAACACACACACACACCAACTAACCCTTAACCCAGACTTAACCTGAACATAATTCTAACCCTAAAACCAGGTTTTAAAGTCATGAGGACCAGACAAAATGTCTTCACTCTGTGATTTATACGGGTTTTTTTGTCCTCACAAAGATACACATACAAGAACACACACATGTGTTAGCTTAGCTATTCTTCTTAGGACTCTGCATTGACTCCCATTCATTTGGACAGGCTAAACAAAGCCTAACCACAGTTCTAATCTTAGTCCTAAACTTAACCAGTTCCTCACAAATGAGGTTCTGCCTCATTAGAACCAGGTTTTTCAATTCCATTTAATTAGCTTGGACCAGGGTTTTTTTTCAGTTCTGGTCCTCAGGATCCACTGCCCTGCATGTTTCCCTGACCCATCACACCCCATTCAAATGAATGGGCTCATTATCAGGTTTGTACAGGGACGATTTGAATCAGGTGTGTTGGAGAAGAGAAAGAACCAGGAATAAAGTGCTGTCTCTAACCCTGACCCCAGCATTCTACTGGATTATATTATATAAATTATATAGCGAAGCCGACATGCTCCATCTGTCAACACCCGCTGGAGACGTTCACAGCTCCGTCAGCCTGCAGCAGAGTCTGACAGCTGGAGCCGCAAGACACAGGTTTCTCTCGATAATTCAAAAGCTACAGATGTACTGTAAACACAAGAAACAGAGGTTTCACCGACCGACCGCAGAACGAGTATCGTTGATGCGGTTGAGTGAAATATGGTTACGGTGTCAACACTAGAGCTTTTACAGACACTTTATGTTGCATCACTGTTTCACTTCTGCTCCCACTCGTGCTAAATTCTGCTGAATTGAAGCGTTTGTGGTCTGTCATCCAAGAAAAACACAACTATGGTCTGTTCTCTGCATAAGTGACGCAACACGACGAATATGCGTTCGGCCTAACCCTAAACCTGAGTCTAGCCCTAAATCTGACTCTAGCCCTAAAGCCAAGTCTAACCCTAAATCCGAGTCTAGCCCTAAACCCAAGTCTAACCCTAAATCTGACTCTAGCCCTAAACCCAAGCCTAACTCTAAATCCAACTCTAACCCTTAACCCGAATCTAGCCCTAAACCCAAGCCTAACTCTAAACCCGAGTCTAGCCCTAAACCCAAGCCTAACTCTAAATCCAACTCTAGCCCTAAACCCAAGCCTAACTCTAAACCCGAGTCTAGCCCTAAACCCAAGTCTAACCCTAAACCCCGAGTCTAACACTAAACCCAAGTCTAACTCTAAATCCAACTCTAACCCTAAACCTGAGTCTAACCCTAAATCTGACTCTAGCCCTAAACCCAAGTCTAACCCTAAATCCAAGTCTAGCCCTAAACCCGAGTCTAACTCTAAATCCAACTCTAACCCTAAACCCGAGTCTAACCCTAACCCAAGTCTAACCCTAAACCCGAGTCTAGCCCTAAACCCAAGCCTAACTCTAAACCCGAGTCTAGCCCTAAACCCAAGTCTAACCCTAAACCCCGAGTCTAACACTAAACCCAAGTCTAACTCTAAATCCAACTCTAACCCTAAACCTGAGTCTAACCCTAAATCTGACTCTAGCCCTAAACCCAAGTCTAACCCTAAACCCCGAGTCTAACACTAAACCCAAGTCTAACTCTAAATCCCACTCTAACCCTAACCCCGAGTCTAGCCCTAAACCCAAGTCTAACCCTAAACCCCGAGTCTAACACTAAACCCAAGTCTAACTCTAAATCCCACTCTAACCCTAACCCCGAGTCTAGCCCTAAACCCAAGTCTAACCCTAAACCCCGAGTCTAACACTAAACCCAAGTCTAACTCTAAATCCCACTCTAACCCTAACCCCGAGTCTAGCCCTAAACCCAAGTCTAACCCTAAACCCCGAGTCTAACACTAAACCCAAGTCTAACTCTAAATCCAACTCTAACCCTAAACCCGAGTCTAACCCTAACCCAAGTCTAACCCTAAACCCGAGTCTAGCCCTAAACCCAAGTCTAACCCTAAAAAACGAGACTCTCTGTCGCTCACAACGAGCTTCGAGTTGGTGGAGAAAGAAAGACAACAAAGACATGGTGACGGCGCTTATAAAAGGGGGTGGAGTCAGGGGCAACGAGTCCCACTCTGATTGGACAAGAGTGTGATGAAAGAGGAGGCTGATGCTGCGGTCAGAGCTGAGTTCACCACGATCCACAGAGAAGTCCGATGAAAACCATGGACACAGGGAAACAGCTTTATATCCACATTATCTCCTCTATCAGGATAAAGACTCAAAATATATACATTTTTACACACAGACTTACTCAAATATTGATTTATTTATATTATGATATATGTCAATATCAAATGATAGATAGTTAACATATTTACTGTCTTGGCTGCGGAAGAGACGCCCAGTCCCTCTGTCCTCCTGATTACTGTGTGTGTGGCTGGTCTTCCTCATGTTGTGGGGACCTAAATGTGTCTCCACACTCACATTATGGGGACTTGTCTTCCTTATGGGGACAAAAACCAAGTCCCCATAACGTAAATGACTCCATTTTAAGGTGAAGACATGTTTTAAAGTTAGGCTGAGGTTAGGGTTAGGTTAAGGTTAGAGGTCAGGGTTAGGGTTAGGACACTAGTAATTATGGTTAAGGTTAGAGTAAGTCTGCAGGAAATGAAAGGAAGTCAATGGAATGTCCTCTGAAGTCATGGAAACCAGTGTGTGTGTGTATGTTCATGTTTTTCTGTCCCTGTGGGGACAAAAACAGGTAATTTATATTGTGGGAACATTTGGTCAAAGGGCATTTTCAGGGTTAAGACTTGGTTTTAGGGTTAGGCTTTATGTTAGAATAGAATAGAATAGAATAGAATAGAGTTTTATTGTCATTGTACTTTGTACATTGACATTAACTGCTAACCGTACAGTTATTGTAAAAAAGCATAAATAATAAAAAACAGAGAATCATAATTAAACAGACAATAAAACACAGAACCACACATACAGTATCTACATTATTGCACCAGGTTCTTATAAAATATTATAAACGACATCTTGGTTCTGGCGTTTTGTGCTGAGTGCAGTCATGGCTTGAGGACAAAAGCTGTTTAGTTTTGTTTTAGTTTTCATTGACCTGAATCTTCGGTATGTTAGTCTACGAGGGTCCACACAAAGAACGTAGGACCAGCATGGGTGTGTGTGAGCTGGCTCTCGGCCTTTTCCTTCAAAGAATGTGAGGAATGCACAGAGTTCTCCTCCTCCTCCTCCTCCTCCTCCTCCTCCTCCTCCTGCAGAGTCCATGACTTCACCTCACAAACACACTGACTCATGAGCTCATGTGTTTGCTCCTGGATCGTTTTTATGTCTGTTAATAAGGCGAGGCTCTCGAGAGCAAACAAAAACCTTTGGAGTGAGGCCAGCTCTTCTTTCCTTCTGCTCCACTGATGCACCTCACATTTCACACGTCTTTTCCCTGGACTTTGATCCTCCCTCGTGTCCACCTGTGATCTCTGTCCTCACTCGTCTGAAGTCACACTCAAACGACGACGACGACGTCGTCAAAAACTCTAATCCAGAATATTGCTGTACTCTGCTGTGTGTGTGTGTGTGTAGCCGTCATGACAACAGCAATTCAAAAGTGATAGAAAAGAGATCACACTCATTTAGTTAACTTCAGTGTTTCCCCAACACACAACACTATGAACTAAAAAAACACCTGTAAATTCTGTAACACCTAATATTATTTTGAATTGGTAACATAATCATTTCCAAGAGAAATATATGGGTCATAAAAATTCACCAAATTTGTTTTGGGACCCAAAAAAATCTCCTGCGACCCATCTGTGGGTCCCAACCCAGACTTTGGGAACCACTGGTCTATGTAATATATAGGTACAGGATATGATGTATAGCCACTACACTAGGACCAGGATTTTTGTGGAACCACTTAAAAATTAGCGCTGATACAATTTATTTTGTTTTTACTTGTACTCGAGCAATATTGTTTTCAAACTAAAAGGTGAGAATGTTTTATTAGAAAACACATTAAATATAATACAATTCATTGTGTGTGCTCTGTTCTGTCTTTTTATGTGACGGGGACAGAGTGGGCGGGGCTTGACATGCTCGAATGTAGCACTTTATTAGCACAGCGTGCTAATGTAGTCAGTTAGAAATATAAAACCAAGGTGAAAGCATGAAACTGAAGTTTGTAAGCCACTCACTCTCCCACACCAAAGTCCATAGAGAAAATCAGTGATTTTAGCTCACAGGGACACAGGAGCTGCTGGTCTACTGCTGCCCCGTGTGGTCACTTTGTGTCATTGATTTAAATGTAAATGAAGGATTGCGAATGCCGAATTGACTAAATAAGACATTTGAACTTAGTGATGGAGGCAGCAGTGGATCAACAACTCCTGTGTCCCTGTGATGTAAAATCACTGATTTTCTCTATGGACTTTGGTGTGGGAGAGTGAGTGGTTTACAAACTTCAGTTTCCTGTTGGAAAAGTCTGTCTAACAGTGAGATAAAGACGTGAACATGTTCTGAAGATTTTATCAAGACTTTTATTAGGTGGCTTTTTTGCTTCATGCAATGTTTCAAATAAACCTGATCCATAATGTAACAACAAAAGGTCAAAGTCGTGTGTGAATGAGCAGTAAAATGTGACAGATCTGTGGAAACATGAGAATCAGTAGCGAGTGAACCACTGGGAACAACAGAGAGTCATCCATGAAACAAAGAGAATCTCAGTGGGAGAGTAAAGAGTGTGCGTCATAATGAGAGGAAATAACCTCACCCACCTCCCACACTGTTCCCCGTTTCCTCTGCCCTCCTCCCTTTGTCTTCCTCTCTCACCATCCTCCTCTCCTCTCTGCTCCTCTCCAGGTATCCCCACACTGATCCTGCTGGACGCAGAGGGTCACATGATCACCCGGCAGGGCCGCGTGGAGGTCCTGAACGACCCGGAGTGCCGCCTCTTTCCCTGGCATCCCCGACCCGTGTTGGAGCTGAGCGAGTCCAACGCCGCGCAGCTGCACGAGGGGCCCTGCCTGGTTCTGTTTGTGGGTGAGCGGACGGGCTTTTGTGACACGGCTCCACAGGGGGCTCCACCTGGAGCTGAGGTGGCATTACTGAGCAGCCGGTTTAATGTCAGACTCCAGGGAAACATTCCTCCTGAGCCCTTTGTTTACAGCCTTTATTTATTTACATGCTAATTCAGAGGGTGAAAAGAAGCCAAAGGTCATAAATCTCACTGAAGACAAGGCTGCCAGAGAGGACGCAAGGACCTCAGTCACCTTAACAAAAGACTCGGCTCATAAAAACCACGTCATTTTAAAGTCTACATCATCTGAACAAGATGTTCACGTCTTTATCTGACTGATAGACAGACTTTTGCAACAGGAAACTGAAGTTTGTAAATAACTCACTCTCCCACACCAAAGTCCATAGAGAAAACCAGTGATTTTAGCTCACAGGGACACAGGAGCTGCTGGTCTACTCCTGCCTCGTGTGGTCACTTTGTGTCACTGAAGTAAATCTGAATGGAGGCTTTTAAATGCCAAAGTCACAAAATAAGATGTTTGAACTTAGTGATGGAGGCAGCAGTGGATCAACAACTCCTGTGTGCTGTGATGTAAAATCACTGATTTTCTCTATGGACTTTGGTGTGGGAGAGTGAGTGGTTTACAAGTTTCAGTTTCCTGTTGGAAAAGTCTGTCAACCATGTGTCTTTTCATCATTTAAACGCCTGTCTGTTGCTTTTCCTCTGGTTGGTTCAGATGCTGAAGAAGAAGGAGAACTGGAACCAGCCAAGGAGCTGATTCAACCAATAGCAGAGAAGCTCATGGCGAAGTACAAAGCTAAGGAGGAGGAGACGCCGCTTCTGTTCTTTGTGGCCGGAGAGGTCAGTTATCACTTATCAGCCTTATTATCCACTTATCACCTGATATCGGCCATGAAGAACCCAGTATCAGTGGACCGATCCTCGGGGGGGAAGTGTTTGATCTGTAGCAGCAGAATCGAAACAGCGTTTGACCCGTAACCATGTGGTCCTCAGTGATGGTACATCTGTGGGCGTGACGTGGTCCGTAAATATAAACGACCTCATTCACAGCTTCACTGCAACAGCTCATCTGTTCCATCTGTGAGCACTTTAACAAAGAGGTCAGAGGTCACAGACTTCATGTTGGAAACAACCAATGCTTTGAACCGCTTCAGTTTTAACGGATTTTAAATTTACATGTGAGGGTTTTATATCATGGAAGAGCAGAAACAAGCTAAACTCTCACCTTAATACAAACAGAAATGCTTATTGTTCAGCAGGTTATAATCCCGGCAGATTATTTCCTGGTCGGAGGAAAAAAACCCGGAGCTGCTGCAAATCAATAAAAAAGTCTTAGACAAAAGTCACACAAATCTGTCACTAAGTGCCATCAGTTCCAGTTCAGCTCTTTGGTGTAGTGCCACCCTCTGGCCATTTCGTGTTAGTTCTGCCTCTGCAGAATAATCTCTTCCATATGAAAGTGTTGTTCAATCTCCGTCTGAGTCAGAGAAGCAAAGCTCTGAGGGCAAATCAGGTCACGATGGAAACTGTACGCGTTTAATAATCAACAAAACACGTTTAATCTGTTTGGCTTCAAGAAGAGAAACTAACTGGTGTTTCTGTGGAGGAGAGGAATTTCAGACTGGAAGTGAAGCCGAATAATGACACAGACGTTTTTATTCAAAAGTCCAACAGAGAAACACACAAAGTACACACACACATAAACACACACACACAGTATGTCCAACAAAAACATTATGGTCTGAATCAAAAGAAGTGATGATTTAATCTGAAACTAAATCGTTAGATTACAAATAAAATAGATGACTATTAATCATTGTTCTACTTTTCTGTCGTCATCATCTTTTCAACCATCAGATTTTCGTTGTATGGATTATTCTTCATGCTGAATTTCAAAGTGACAAAATAAATGGTGTAACTGTAATTTAAGTCACTTTTAGATAGATTTGCAAACTTAAACATAAACTTAATCTAAATTATTGTAGGGTGGTTTTATACTGATTTATACCAAAAACTGGAACTTATTTATACTTTTATTAATTTTTCATGTATGGCAAGACTAGTATATGAAAAACAGAGCATGATGCAGCAAAACACTCTTTGAGGGGGAACCTTTTCACTGCTGCACCACCTGGTCACAAGGTACACGAATTTTTGCATCCAACCGCATCATTTGCGATAATTTTTGTGCTATTTTCTTGTGCATTTGCGTCGCTGCTTCCAAATAACAAAAAACTGAATTTTTAAATCTTACCAGGTGAAATGACGTTTGTCTTTTTTTGAAACACTTTGTGAAAAAATGTGGTGACATACATTTTGGTCATACAACTCAGCACTAGTGTAACTTAAATTCACACTAAAGTTAATTCTGTTGTTCTTCTGCTGTTTCAGTCTAAATGTCTTTAAATCCTGAGAGCGAAAGGTGAATCAAACTTCACACATGTGAAGGACAAGAAGAGTCTTCAGTGAACTCAGCAGAAATCTATTTATATCTCCTTCAGTGAACTCAACATGGTCCGACTGTGTGTGTGTGTGTGTGTGTGTAGCTGGTCTTCCTCATGTTGTGGGGACCTAAATGTGTCTCCACACTCACATTATGGGGACTTGTCTTCCTTATGGGGACAAAAATCAAGTCCCCATAACGTAAAAGACTCCATTTTAAGGTGAAGACATGTTTTAAAGTTAGTCTTTTTGGGGACATTTTGTCTGGTCCTCACTACTTTAAAGTGCTTTTTCAGGTTTAAGACCTGGTTTTAGGGTTAGAATTGGGTTTAGATTAGGGTTAGGCATCTAATTGTGATGGTTCAGGTTAGGGTAAGGGGCTAGGATATGTATGATGTCCTCAGAAAGATATAAAAGAACGTGTGTGTTTGTAGCTGGTCTTCCTCATGTTGTGGGGACCTAAATGTGTCTCCACACTCACATTATGGGGACTTGTCTTCCTTATGGGGACAAAAATCAAGTCCCCATAACGTAAATGACTCCATTTTAAGGTGAAGACATGTCTTAAAGTTAGGCTGAGGTTAGGGTTAGGTTAAGGTTAGAGGTCAGGGTTAAGGTTAGGACACTAGTAATTATGGTTAAGGTTAGAGTAATTCTGCAGGAAATGAATGGAAGTCAATGTAAATGTCCTCTGAAGTCATGGAAACCAGTGTGTGTGTTTACATGTTTTTGTATCCCTGTGAAGACACAAACATGTACAGACGTATATTTGTGGAGACCTTTGGTCAAAGGGCATTTTCAGGGTTAAGACGTTGTTTTAGGGTGTTGATGATGGTGGACCTGTGTCTCTGTCTGTCTGTCTGTCTGTCTCTGTCTGTCTGTCTGTCTGTCTGTGGGCAGAAAAACAGCAGAGTTTCAGATTCTCTTTAAAAAGCTTTGCGTTATTAAATCTTCTGCCAGACACGTCTGAATTTATGAGCTCATTCCATCCAGTGAAGGGCGTCGTCCCGATTCTTTACCAAAAACCAAATGTGAGCTGATGAGAACCACAGACGTGTCGTTCAGAGCCGTGGCTCTTCAACATCTGAGGGTGTCTCTCTCCTCTCCACCTCAACCGGTCGAGGCAGATGCTGCACACTGATTTTCATTCTCTCTGCTGCCCCCTAGTGTTTGCTCGTTGTGCGAACTGTTGGACCAGACAAAGAGGCTTTGTAATATTTGACTGGTCTGTTAAGAAAAGTGCATTACAAATAAAGTTTATGATTAGTCCTATAAAAACGGCTAGCTCAGCAGCCGTTGTTTTTTCCGACTTTTTCCCTGGAACATCGTGAATAGAGATGACGTCACTCCGAGTTCCGATGTTAATGGACCGACGTGCTACTTTGAAGTTGTACGTCCGATTCCACGGCTTCATTGAACATCATGTGATCATGCGTGTCGTTTTCTCTGCTTTTATCACGTGACAGGACGACATGAGCGACTCCCTGCGTGACTACACCAACCTGCCCGAGGCGGCCCCTCTGCTCACCATCCTCGACATGTCGGCCCGAGCCAAGTACGTCCGCGACGTGGAGGAGATCACGCCGGCCGTGGTGGAGCAGTTCGTCAGCGACTTCCTGGCTGAGAAGCTGAAACCAGAGCCCATTTAAAGAGACAGAGGAAGAGTTGGACATGTTAAAAACCTGGGACCCCATCATCATCATCATCATCATCGCCACCACACCCTCTTTTGCTCCGCCCACCTCGCCACTGCCTCTCTCTCACCTCCCTCTCACAGAGACGTGTCACTCTCTCTCTCCTGTGGTGCCTTGCATTGACTTTAGTCCCTATATATATATACGTATATATGTATATATACGTATATATATTTATATTCTGGTTTTGCCTCGAGAATTTTTTGGTTTTTTGTTTTCACACTATAGCATTTTTAACTGTAGAGAAAAGCAGAGAATTACACTTTGGACCTATTCTTCACACCATCATTGTTTTGTCTGCGAGATTCTTGTTACGTTTGGTTTTTGAAAGAATATTGCCTTTTTTTTTTTTTTTTTTAAGCTGTACTTCACGCGTAAACTTTAGTGCACACGTGCTAAACCTCAGTCGGATGTAGCCGTTAGCCTCGGAGGCTTTTATCGTAAACAGAATTAAAAGTATTGCAGGCGCACGAACCAGAGCAAAGATGGCGTTTTATTGTCTTTAACAGAACAAACTCCCGTGTGTTTGTTCTCTGTGTGTGTGTGTGGGGCCAGTCGTCGTCGGTGCTTCTCATCTCAGAATCATCACGAGGATTTTCTGTGAACGTCCTCTGATGAAAAGATGATGTTTTTTTCTCCTGAGGGCACAAACAAACAAACAAACAAGCAAACAAACGATGGCTTTGACAAAGTGTTGAATGTAAAAATCCCTTTTATTCTGTTTCTTCTCACAGCTAATTAAAAATTCACTGGTAAGCACAAACTTTTGTTCCTGTCAACCTGTGTCAATAAAGTTTGCTCTTGGATGATTCATGCGACATTAGGATTCACACGTTTATTTATTAGAAATAATTAACGGTCTAGGGCAGTGGTGACTAACTGGTAAATATCCGACCCTGCTGATGATTTTAAAAATATACTTGTTAGATTATTTGCTGATCAATTTCACTAAGAATTCAGAGCTTTTATTCTGAAAATTGTCAAAATATTTTATGATCTTGAAAATCATTTGAGTAACAGACACTAAAGAAATAAAGGGGATGAAATAGAGGTCGACCATATTGGATAAGGCCAATAAAATAATAGATAAACAGTAAGTTAGCATAGACGGATCACTAGCTAGGTAACAGATACATAGTTAGCTAGCTTAGATAGATGGATGCTAGTTTGCCAGCTAGCATAGACGGATGTTAGTGTGCTAACTGGCTTAGATGAATAAATGCTTCACTAGTTAGCTTAGATAGAGACAAACAAATAGACGCCAGTTTGCTAGCTAGCATAGATGAATCGATGTTAGAGTAGTTAGCATATAGCTTAGGCAGATGCTCAGCTAGTTGGCTAGCTTGTTAGCTTAGATATAGATATATAAATAGATGCTTAGCTAGTTAGCATAGAGTGATACATAAATGCTAGTTTGCTAGCTAGCAGACTAGATCAATAGATCCTTCCCTAGTTAGCTATCCAGTTGGCTTAGATATTGAGATATATTGAGGCTAGTTTGCTAACATAGTTAGCAAATAAAACAGAATAAAAGGAAATACACTGTAGCTTTAACTAGAATAAATAGAACTGTTTTTAATTATCTGGAGAAAATCACATCACATAAATATATTGTCAGCACAACCTTTAAATGAGTAAACACATAATGTGTGTTATTTTGCAGCACAACCATGTCTCAGTGATGGGTTATGAAATCTGCACCAGTCGACTCTGTAAGACGTGAAACAACACGATTTCTAGGAAAAACGGCAAATCTGTGATTGAAATCTGTGTTTTATTACAACTGCTTCATGGACAAATGAACACCAGGGCGAATCAGACTGACACCGAGATGAAACATCATGGAAACTTCGCCCGAGCTTTAGATTTCCACTCCCTTCCAGATGTTTGCCTGAGTTTCAACAGCTGCTTCCTGCCCTCGAACAGCAGGACACTGGCTGCCATGGCCGAATTCAGGCTGTCCACGCCGGGGACGACGGGAATAAAGAGCCTGTCACCGCCGGTCTTCTCTGCCAACTGGACCGATTCCACACTGAGACCATGTGTCTCACCGCCGATGACCAGAGCAGTGGCTCTCTGGGCCCAGGTCTGGTGGTACAGCCTGGTGTCCAGCCTGGGCAGAGACAGTCCTTCATCATCAGAGTCACAGTCGGAGTCTTGCTCGTCGTAGCCCACGTCGCTGTGACTCTGTCTCGTGCTCACCCAGCCGTACTCTCCTGCTTTGAGTTTGTTAGACGCGTTCACTTGTACATCTTCAGGAACACCGCTGCTGTCTGCCACGTGGACCGTCACAGGTTTAGGGAGGTGATGTTCTATACCGGTCCAGTCCAGGCTCGTGTAGATGGGAAGACGGAAATGAGCTCCCATCGCCGACCGAAGAACTTTAGGCTCCCACGCGTCCACGCAGCCTGTCGGTGGACAAAAACATCGAAATTAGAAATTAAAAAGACAAGAGCTAAATATCCTGCCACGATTATGTTGACTAAAATATTTCACATTATTATTATTGGGAAAATATGCTTAAAAATCAGACTTGTTAACATAGAATATTAACAAAATTAATGTTCCAAAAACATTTACTTGACAAAAACACTTGTCACTAACATTGCAATAAACAAAATCTTACAAAGACTAAAATGATGAAAAATGGTATAAATAAATAAATATGCTTTCATATTTTTACTTTTTAAGACTAAGATTAAAAAGGTTTGCGCGGAAACAGATGAGTTTAGGTTACTAATATAACCAAAAATCATAACTCCCTTTACCAGAAGAATATTATTAAATGTGTTTAAAAGAAACTTCCAGTAATTTGGGGGCGGAGCTTTGACCAGACGGGTGAAGGGATTATGTGGTGAACTTTAACATTTTAAAATATGTATATTCTTTTTAGTGAAAAACACAGATTATAAACCATCAGCCTCCTGGAATGGCAGGCATGCAGCGCCCCCTTGTGGCACTTAAATATACATCACTGGGACTGAACGTTGGTGAGCTGGACAATCAAGTGAAATAATAATGGAAATTTACTGTGATTTCTTTTTTAAGTCATTGCATCCGATTTTACATTTTTTAATCATTTTACTTTCTAATCTGACACTTGACTGAACTTTAATATTTCAGTACATTTTACTACATTATTTATTTTTGCTCTTATTTTATTCCTGCTGTTTGTTTTTGTTAAATTATTGGTCTGTTTAGTCTTCAGTGTTACCTCGTTGATCAGTGGTTTCTAAGCAGTGGGTCAGCACCCACAGACGGGTCGCAGGAGACTTTTTTTGTGTCCTTAAACAAACCTTTATATGTTATAAATGACCTCCATAAAAATGAACTTTATTTGGAAAATATTTTGTTTACCGTTTCAAAATGAACACAAACCCGACTAAATTTGCTCTCGTCACGATTGATGTTCCCGTATAGAAAGTTTGGGAAAAATTGGTTTAGATCCTGATTTCTGTGTTATAATTTTACTTTATCTCCATCAGTAAAGTTTGATTGTCTCAGTGAAATCCTCGGCTCTCTCACCTTTACTGAGCAGGACTCTGTGACATCCAGCGGCAGCTGCACATCGCAGCATCGTCCCCAGGTTCCCCGGGTCTCTGACGTTGTCACAGATCAGGGTCAGTGGCACCGAGTGACCCGTATTCACAAAGTTTAACCGCGACGGATCCGGACGAGAGAATATGGCTGCAGAGGAAAAGACAAATCAGTAACTCAGAGAGGCTGGGCTTCTGCATCATGAACCAAAACTAAATCTGTGCCTCTCACCGATCACTCCCTGTGGGGTCACAAGGTCAGACCAGATCTTTATGTCCTCAAACTTGACTTTGACCAGCGCGGCTGTCCTCAGCTTGTCCACGGGCAGCTCTCTGAGTCGATCCACCGAACTGAAGAACATCATCTGTGGCTTTGCACCAGCGTCCAGAGCGTCGCAGATCAGACGCCGGCCCTCCAGGAGGATTTTACCCTGCTGCTCGCGGAACGTCCTCGACCGAGCCACGCTCGCTAACCTCCTGCAGGAGGACACACGAGGGGACAGGGACGCACGAGGGGACAGGGACAGCCGAGAGGACAGAGTCACAGGAGGGGACAGAGACGCACAAGGGGAGGAGGGGACAGGGACACACGAGGGGACAAAGACACATGAGAGGACAGAGACGCATGAGGGGACAGGGACAGCCGAGAGGACAGAGACACAGGAGGGGACAGAGACGCACGAGGGGAGGAGGGGACAGGGACACACGAGGGGACAAAGACAGCCGAGAGGACAGAGACGCATGAGGGGACAGGGACAGCCGAGAGGACAGAGACACAGGAGGGGACAGAGACACATGAGAGGACAGAGACGCACGAGGGGACAAAGACACATGAGAGGACAGAGAGGCACGAGGGGAGGAGGGGACAGGGACACACGAGGGGACAAAGACACATGAGAGGACAGAGATGCACGAGGGGACAGGGACAGCCAAGGGGACAGGGACAGTTGAGTTAGTCCTAGTTTGACAGGATTATTCTTTGGATTTTTAAATTTTATAAACTCAGCACATAAAAATTACTGCTGCTATGTCTTTATCTATCACTTTTGTATCTTTTTAATAAAATTACATATAGTAACATTAATTGCACAGTCTTTTTTGTATCATTTTTGTAAAATAAACAAAACAAACAAAAAAAGTATGCATGCTTATTGCTTAGATGGGCTGTAGAGCTGCAACTAACAATTATTTCCATAATCGATTAGTTGTGTGGTTCAGAAATGTTGAAAAATCAAGTTTAAATGTTGAAGAGGAAACTACACGCAAAATATATAGTCATGATCTATAATCCGAACACTAGAAGCACTCGGAGAGCGCAGACCTCCCCCAGCAATGATAAAGAATTCCTGGATCCAGACGGTGATCCAGATCAGCACCAAAATCTAATCATCTGTTCCTTGTCCCATTACACGACTTTCCTGAAAATTATGTTAAAATCTGTCCATAACTTTTTGAGTTATTTTGCTAACAGACAGACAGACAAACCAACACTGGCGAAAACATGGTTTTCAAACTGTGGTACATGAGCTCCCTCTGGTGGAAAATCAGAAATACTGTTCTACTGTTTAAACTAGGATATATGATCAGAGTGGAGCTGGGGAATTTTGAAAATGAAACAAACAATAAATGAAATAATAATAATAATAATAATTAGAGTCACTTTATCGCTGTCTCCATCCTAATCTAATTTAATCCATACCAGTGTGTGAAGTATATGTGAGGAGGAGGATGATGATGAATTACACCGCTGTATTTTAACGTTGGTGATAATGTTGTTACTTCAGAGCTCAGGATTTTCTCAGGTGGAACTTGGTACAAAAAGTTTGAGAACTAATCTGCTCTAATCTAATCTGAGTCTGTCACATGACACACTGACCTACATCCGTGTTATTACTAGGGCTGAGCATGAGTGATCTTGAATAAACATCTAATTGCGAGTATTTTGACTGAAATTGCGTCTACAATATGACTCACGATATCAGAGGGAAAGTAATTTTTACATAACAACACATTTAAGATAATTAGTGTGCAATATTTGTGTGAAGCAAAGATGTTTTCTTCAGTCTGCGGAATATGATGTGTGTTGATCAGGACAATATTTAGTCTAAAATGTTAATTTAACAAACATTTTAGCTTTAGGAAATACTGAATCTCCTACGATTTTAAAATTGCAATAGGTCGTATCGCGATTTCCGATAAAATTCCGATCAATTGTTCAGCGCCAGTTATTATTAGTTACATTAACGTGGTCTTTTATGTGAATATGATCGAGGACGTTGTTACTACGAAGGTATTTTGATGTGACGTCACCTGTGACGTCACTGAGACTTACCCCAACCGTTTGTCTCCGGGGACAGCTCTCTCATAGTGAAGTCCATCGAGCTGGTCGAGATGAGCGGGTTCTGTCCTCGTCTCCTTCACGGAGTGTCCTTCTCCTCCTCCTCCTGTCTCGTCCTTCTCCTCCTTCACAGTCTGTGGACTCTTCTTCTTCTTCTTCCTGTTCGTGTCCAGCTCTTCCTCGTCAGGAACCAGAACTCGGACCGGTGTCCTCCTCAGTCCCCGGACAGACCTGCTCGGTGTCACCGTCACTGTCCTGCAGCTCCGTGAGACCAGACAACGATGTTCTCTGGACACGAGACTCCACACGGTCCTCAAGTGGACCGCCATCTGTCCTCCTCACCTTCTCCTTCTGCTGCTGCTGCTGCTGAGACACGCTGTACTGCCACCTGTTGGACCGGAGGAGGAAACACACACAAGAGACAAAAAGTGCTGTAAAAAAATATCAAAATACAAGAAACAAGAGGAAAAAAAACAATTTTTTGATTAAATCAAATTCTTTTAGTGTGTTATAATTACTTTACCACACAGTTTGAGGATAATCAAGTGGCCAACGGCTGTATTAAACGTTATTATTATTTATTGTTGTATTTACTGGGGGATCCACCTCATCACATGAAAAGGAAAGTTATTATTGTACAACAAGTGGTTTAAGAAAATATGAAAAAATGATCATATAAAAAAATATTTAAAAAAAAAAACACATGGTGAGATAAAAGTCACATTTTTGGTTTGGTATCATGTAATTAATCATATATATTTAAAGGATTTACAAAACCATGGTTAAACAAAAGCCAATCAATATTTCTTTTTTAAAAAATAACCATGATTCAATAAATCATTTACTTTTGCTTGAAAAAAAAATCCAAACAATTCAGCCAAACGTTTATGTTATATTTGTTCTGCTCTAAAATGAATGAACAAAAACGCCGTAAAATGTCTAATTAAAAATAATAGTCTAAAATTTGTTGTCCTTATTCTTACATTTTCCTAATCTATTCTATTATTCCTTATTTATTTATTTGCCTATTAGTTTGTCTGCAGTCTGTGTGCTCGCCCTCGTTTTGTCACTGCAGAATTAAATAAAGTTTTATTAAAAAGGTGTACTTTGGACGATACCATCGTTATGAATGGCCAGGGGTGAAGAAATTCGTTTTTCTTTACTTAATGTCTTTTATTACGTCGTTGCTCTTATACGTTTTGATATAATACGTATTTGTACTGTAATCGTTTTTGTTGCGGTATGTTTAGGTTACGTTATCAGCAGAGAGCCGTAGATGTTATACATTTGTCGTCGATTTACTTTTTCACCAATCGAGAACAGAAAAATCGATCAGACAGGAAGATCTGCCGATCTGCTGATCTGCCGTTGATCTGTGTGGCGTTCGTTTGGTGAATAGTAAAGATGAGTTCCAGACGAGCTCTGCATTTTGTTTTCAAAGTTGGCGACAGAAACAAAACAGCGACATTTTACAGAGACGTTCTGGGCATGAAGGTGTTTTCCTCTGCTCTTCGACTGTTTATCTGATAATCCTGCGGATTAATTTGATTAAAACGGGTGTTAATCCGTGTTATTTTCGTCTGTATTTTGTAGGTTTTACGTCATGAAGAGTTTGAAGAAGGCTGCAAAGCGACGTGTAATGGGTGAGCATGAGAGTCCATGGACTTTGGTCACATGATCATGTTCATATTCTGACCAGTGCACTGGTCCTGTTTCCCAGGGCCGGCCCAAACCTTTATGGGGCCCTACCCTTAATTTGATTTGGGGGGCCTCCCACCACCACCACCTCAGAGTCACCTTTATTTGACTATTACTGATACAAATGTAACACTATAAGACACTTTAGATAGATCTAAATATACCTGAAGAGATTTAGATTTCTTTAGTATGATTTAATGTGATCTGCTGTTTCCACACAGGCCATATGACGGGAAATGGAGTAAGACGATGGTTGGATTTGGACCAGAAGATGATCATTTTGTTGCTGAACTCACCTACAATTATGGAGTCGGGGAATATCAGCTCGGTAATGACTTTTTGGTGAGTAAAAGTTCATTAACACGCCATAATAGAGATGCCACAAATGAGAGATTTTTCTTCATAAAATATTTTATGTTTTGTATGTTTTTAATGCAGTTACATTAACTGATCAATTTTTTTGTAATCAAACAAATAATCCAGTATTCATGCTCATGTAGAGCTGCAACTGCCATTTTTTTTCTCCACTATTCGATTAGTTGTGTGGTGCATAAAATGTCATAAAATATTAATCAGTGTTTTTCAAACCTGGAAATGATGATTTTCTCAAAAATTTAAAAAAAAAAACACCGAAAATAACAAATCAATTATCAAATATTATTAATTTAGGAAATGATCAGTCAGTTAATTGTTGCAGCCCCAATTTTTATGTCAACTTCCATGAAAGAGAAAATATTAACCCAACTATTTTTTTAAATTGATGACGTTTGTCTGGCACTGAGGCAGTAGTGGTCCATGTGTTTCCTGTAGGGCCTCACTCTGCAGTCGAGTGGAGCGGTCAGCAACGCTAAAAGACTGGGATGGCCGCTCACTGAAGTCGCAGAGGCTCTGTATGTGACCAAAGCTCCAGGAGGTTATCGCTTCTACCTCATCGACAAAGAGCAGCCAACACATGGTGAGTGTCTCAGCAGGACTGCTCTATAATTCAATAACAGTATATATACATATGTATACTGTATATACTGTATGTGACATTATAATACTGTATCCACTGAGTATTCATTTGTTTACAGTCAAATTACAGTCTAACACAGTTTCAGGACGATCCCATCTGACGTTTGTAGGACTTAAAGTTAGAAAAGTAGTTTTCACATTTTGTTTTACATCAGGCTTCAACCCAAACCAGGACTCTGCGACCTTTAATATTACAAGAGCCTTTTTTGTCTCCTCTCAAATAAATGTAATCTGGAGCCACAGAATCTAGTTGACCCAAGTTATAGATATATACTATATTTAAAAGAGCCATAGTTAATAATATTTTACTCATGTGCATCCAAAGGTGAACAGGACTCCATCTTCAAGTAAGTGTTGACTGTCCACATTTCAAACTCAAATTTGTCCAGTTTTTGAAGGTTTTCAATGTTGGATTTAGAATGTGACGCATATTGTAGTGGACAAAATATTAAACCACTTTTATTTATCACTTTGATCTCTAAATAAGAAGTGTTCACTTTGAAAGAAATGAAATAAAAATAAACATAGTGTTTTTTTTCCTACACTATTGGGAGCCACTGCAGAGGCACTGACCCCTGACCCAGACAGACTCCGCCCCCATTTTCATTGATTTTTGTTTTATTTTTTTAAATTATTTTTCCTTATTCTCATTTTTTTATTCAATTGTGTTCCCCTGTTAATGTAGATACTTTGTATTTATCTCTCATATCTTTAGTTTTGTGTATATTTAAGAGTTGTAATGTGTCTGACTCTGTGCTGCTGTTACACAAACATTTCCCCATTTTTGGGATCAATAAAGTAAATCTATTAATCTAATTGAACATACAGTATAAGGAACTTTGCCCTTCAAGAAAATTTCACCGTTTTTTCTATCATATAAATGTACAAATATAATTTTAAATAAACAGTTTAGTGTGGTTTAGATTTACACCTTGTTGTGCAGGAAAAAACGCTTTGCCTTTGCCTCTGTTTCAATAGATTTAATATTAATTTAATTTCTTTACATACATTCTTATATTTTTTTGTATGCAGCTTTATTTACATGTGCACATTTGTATATTAATTACAGACATAATAATATACGCTCACATTTATTGTCAGTAACCTTCAAGTTGACTCTTTCCTCAGCTTTATTTATGTAATATGTTCAATTATGTCATTCCTGTTCCTATTTTTACTTTAATAATGAGAGTAATGGTTGATCATTTGTTTCCAGACCCTGTGCAGAAGGTTTGTCTGGGAGTGTCAGATCTTCAGAGGTCAACACGCTACTGGTCAACACTTCTGGGAATGAAGGTGATGGACAAGAATGAGGAAAAGAAAACGGTGCTGATGGGCTTCACGGACACACAAGTGAGTCCACAACTCTCATTTCCTGCTCTCTTTTCACAAAGAAACGTCTTTTTACAGATACAATAAATGATCCAGGGGTTTCAAAGTCACTTTCAGTGGGGAGTCAAATAGTCAAATAATATAAAATTCAGAACAAATCAAGCTTATAGATTAAATACAGAAACAAATCAGTGATCACATTTGTCACGTTAAGATATAGTAGTGAACACAATGGATATAAACGTAATTGATTAATCCATGGAATAATCCCAGAAGAGCTGAATATCAACATTGGACGACTGTTTGGAAGCTATAAACACATCAGTTGGAAAACTCACAAAAGAACATGAATGTAGAAGAGTGGGAAATATTATGAGTTAAATTATTGATAAACGGTTTTCCATTGAAATCTGCAGCATAGTGATGTAATTTCCAATCTGTGACATGAAGTCACATAATCCTACTCTGGTTCTGTTTCTGTGTTTTTGTTTTATGAGTGCCGAAACCTGATGTCTTAACGTGTGTCAGTGCAGGAGCAGACTAGACATAACACACTGTGTCACACGCTGAACACGGATGTGGCTAACCTAATCCTAATCTGTTCATACGTATGACTTTTGCTGTCCCATGTGTTTGTTTTGTACACGTGTTTACATGTTTTAAATGTTGGTGCAGTGCAAACTAGAGCTTCAAGACATCGGCGGAACAGTGGATCATGGAACAGCGTTTGGGAGGATGGCGTTTTCATGTCCACGGGAGCAAGTAAATAACATACATCCTTGTGTTTATTAGTGGGATTACTGCAAATAATCCCACAATATGTTTTGTGGCACCCTTTTTTAAATTCCTCTTATTCTGCCCTTATTTGGCTGTTAACTTCTTCAGCATAGAAACTTCATTCATGCTTTAAAACAGAATAGAAAATCTTCACATTGAAGCAGCTGAGAAGTCAGAAAACTTTAGTTGTTGATGATTAATTTAGTAACTGATTCATTATCGATTAATCATTGCATAGCGAACTTCTCATTTTCATCTTCTTCCTCACACAACAATCCCGCTGCAGGTCCTTCACAGCCTTCCTTCTCCAGCTTCTCAATAAGACATCACAATTCTTTTATTCTTATAACCTGTACCATTAACATCATGTATGTCATTCACTTTGCACAGCTGCCCGACATCGAAGCCTTGATGAAAAAAGAAAACCAGAAAATCCTCACTCCATTAGTCAGCCTGGACACTCCTGGGAAAGCCACTGTCGAGGTGGTTATCTTAGCTGATCCGGTAAGTTTATGAGCCAAAATTAAAAGTTAAGAAACAATACAGTGCTGCGGAAGTGAAGTAAAAACGTCTAATGTTGGTTTTTAGGACGGTCATGAGATTTGCTTTGTGGGAGATGAAGCCTTTCGTCAGCTGTCTGCGGTGGATCCTAAAGGAAACGACCTGCTGGACAAGGTTTGTCTTTAAAGTCCCTGTAAAGTGATTTAAAAATATCTTTATACGCTTTAGTCAGGACTAAAGTCTGTAAACGTCTCTGTTCATCTGTGTTTGTTCAGAATATTAACGTAAACTCTCTGATATCAAACCGCTCGTTTAACAAACGCGTAGAAAAAGCGACATTTTCACACATTTTGACGACAAACTGTCCACAAACACAGACCTGGTTCTAACTCCAGCCCTGCTCTCTGTCTCCCCCTGTGTCTGTCAGTGGTACTGCAGCCTCACAGCAGGAGTCTGCTCTTCTACAGTTAACAGGCTTGTCTGTGCTTGAAGCTGTGGAGCCTTGAGAGCACACTAGTTTTTGACCGTGCTTTGAACCACTTTTTATTTTATTTATATCGAGCTCATTATGCGCCTTTGTATGACAGAAGAAAGTTTCAGTAAAGAGTAAAAACGAAGAACGTGGTTTACGCAGTTTTTATTGGAGCACGCGTCAACTACATGCTTGGACTCTATGGCTTAAGTGGGCATCTTTAAAGAAAGGACGGAGCCACACTAACAGTGGTGAAGGAGGAGGAGGAGGAGTTATGATAACCATGACTCATATCTGTTTTTACTCCATAATTCTTTTCTCCAAGATTGTCAAACACATATAATGTATGAAGAGGAAAACTTTCTACTTCTATTATACAACACATGCTTAAAATGTCCTGTTTTCTTTATGCTTTTATTCTTGTGGGGTTTTTTTTTAGGCTATGGCTGAGGATAAAAGCGATGAGTGGTTTGCCAAACACAAGAGACAGAAAGCTGCTGCATGAGATGATGAAGATGGTGCTTCATCATTGTCTCACTGGCTCATATGATGACGACGACGACGACGATGATGATGATGATGTGTCTCAAGGCTGTTCGGTTAATGTCATTGTCAGCTTCACAGAGTGAGATCTACATATTTTACTCTCCATTTAGAGCCATGACGTGCTGATAGTTTGGTAAAAATTAACATTCCCTCAATCAATGAAGCAGAAAAATGTCAAAAATGTATTTATCTGCTCTTCTTGTATTTGATGTGAATACATAATGCAAGGTTTTCATGCACCAGGTTGTTGGTCTTAATGTGATTTAAAGAAAAAGAAAAAGATTCTAAACATAAATGTGCCATTAACTAATATAATAAATGTTTTGATATAAGGTCATAACATGACCCTCACTGCTAATATTGGGCTGTGCAAATGATAAAATACCCAAACATTTGTACAGACTGTGTTGCTGTAATGTTCAAGGATCTATCATGCAGCTGCAATAGTTCAGTCATGTAAGTGAATTACAGTTATTGTCTCCTGTGCCTGAAATAAAACTCTGCGTCTGATTTGTCTCTATTGATTTGCATTGTTTTCCGTTTTACCTGTTATTTTGTGAATGTGAGGGACGTAAGTGAGCGGCGTTTACGATTTATTAAAATGTCTGTTTCTCTGCAGTATACATCTCTGAATATTAAGCATGAATACATTATTATAATAATAAAACTGGCAATAGTAATAATGTATAGCCGTTGAGGAAAAGGTCAAATAACCTATGGTCAATTTAGAGTTTCTAATTTGTTTAATCCCCACATCTGCATGTTTTTGAAACATGGGAGGAAACCAGGATAACAGAAGTGATAAAATGCACACAGGTCTTATTATTTTCCACATCTCTAAATCTTCTGATAAAATTATTTCATATTTTTTTGCTCCCTGAAAGTCTTTGAACTGGAATTTTTCAACATATACGCAGACATTGCAGTGCCCTCTGTTTATTTAGTTTTTACATGTCCAAAAAGACGTCGTTGGGGATCTTAATGGTGAGTCTTACTTTACATATCCATTCACAGCTTATTTGATTTTTATGTCTAACTCACTAGACATGTTTAAATTCATTCTTTTAACCCTTCAAGGCTTAAAGCAGGGGTGTCAAACATACAGCTTACAATCTAATCATAATGTGAACTACTGTACTATAATGTTTTGTGCCTTTTTGTGCCTGCCACGTGTGTAAAATGGTAAACTTAGGCATAATATTGTTGAAATTGCACTACAAATATTATGGATATGGTTGTTTAATCCCCATTGTCTTCTACTGTATAATTAATTGTTTTTTGTTTGTTTGTTTTTTTAAAACCAAAATTGAGGAACAATGACTTTGGAATATGATGTGGATCTGTAATTTTTGTTTGTTTGTTTGTTTTGCATATGCAGCTGCTCTGAAAAGAAAAGAAAAGAAAAGAAAAGAAAAGAAAAGAAAAGAAAAACCTCATGACTGCGTCCAAATGTTTGAACTCCCCTCATGTTTCAAAGCAAAATTAATGTTTGACTGTAATTTTCCTCCTGGCAAAGTTCCGACCAGAGAGAGAGAGCGAGAGACAGCGAGACGGAGCGAGAGAGACAGAGCTAACGAGCTAACTAGCTAACTGTGAGCACCAGCTGCTCCAGCACCACAGTCTCTAAAGATGCCGAGCAGTGGACACTCGGTGCCGTGAAAGTGCGGACATGTCCGGGTGAGTGGCTTTGACAGAGAACGTGTCTGAAGAAGCTGCTGCTCCAAATAAAATAACTGCTAGGTTGGCTTTTTACAGTGTTAGCATGCTAGAGAGAGAGAGAGAGAGAGAGAGAGCTGCTCGTGAACGGTTAAGTTAGCATGCTACAGTGCTAGCACAGATGTGTATGTGTGTGTGTGCGTGTGCGTGTGTGTGTGGGGGGAGATGTTAGTTTGTGTTGTTAGTTTGGTTTAACGTTAACAACCGTGTCGAACTATCCACCAGCCTCGTTTAAACGTTTGCTCCTCTGCAGTTAATTAGCATTGTTAGCACTGCGAGGCTAGCTGCTGTCATTCACCGTACTCGGGAGTTCTGTTTTGCTAATGCTGCCTCAGAGCTGCAGCTACAGACTCGTTCATGCTTAGTTTATGAGGACACGTAGGCACAAGTCTCACTATAGACACATACATTTCTACGTATCCACAAGTGAACTGTTGATAGCTCTCATTCCAGTTTCACATATGTACACTGTCATTGTGACCAGTCATAATTCAATTATCCTCAACTGAAGATCTCTGCTTTGTCCTGTTTACATATGTTGAATTACGTTTCATGGAGTCAGAATAAAGTTGTTGATATCTCCTACTTGATTTGTGATATCTACAATAATCATAATTAAATTAGTCAAAATGATGTCACATATACAGTACCCGTAATGGTAATTCCAGTCAAAATTATCCGTGTAAGAGGTTTAATATTATTTTACTTTTGTGACATTGTAAAATGTCCTCTCTGTGAATTGCACTTGGAAATTGTATTTTATTTATTTTGTTTTTGTGGTTTTGTTCATATAACCCATGGGAAGGTGCAAATCTTGGTACTATTATACATTATTTCACCTGACCACCAGAACATAAACAATATTACATGCGGCTGCTGTGATTATACAAGTATAGGAAGGATTATAGGATGATAATCCATCTTAATGTCTTATAATCCTGTAATGGATTATAGAATAGTATAGCATGGTGCTTTCTTTATTGAAATCCAGATGCACAAATGTAAACAAACAAACCCCAATGTTTTTGTTTTGAAGTAAATGGAAGTAAAGCAAATGTCCAGAGGAATTTCCTCTAGACAAAAGAAAAAGTAAAAACATTTAATGTACACATATGAGGTATGTTTGGTGTTTTATGTAGTTTTTTTCTTTTTCCCTGTTGTCTGGTGTTAGTTTTTTATTTTCATTTCCTTTTTAAACCATGTTTGAAGTCTTGTTCTTATCTATATCACTTATTATTTTGTTTATTGAACGTTCAGGATGGAATTCATTCAGAACTTAAAAACTGAATCTCTTCCTGTTTTGACAGCGGCTGATTGCGGAGCAGCCAGATCCATGTCCAGATTTGGGTGTGAACGTCTCGGGACACAATGTCTCTCCTGCTGTTTTCCTTCCTTCTCATCCTGTTACTTGGGATTGTGTTGTTATGCCTCATTTTCAGGTCAGAGTTTTGTCTGTTGCATGGTTTTTTTACTGATTATTTTTGACTGCCAATAAGGTTGTCTTGAACCTAATGTGACACAGCTCATGTTGTTTGTACAAATGTGTCCGTTCTTGTCAGGTGGCTCATATGCACACTGGCTGTGCGCTTCTTCCACACTGCACTGAACGCTGACCTAAAGATCAAATCAGTGGGCTTGTTTTCTGTCCAAGGAGTTAGTATCCAGTTTCATCCGCACCACACTCTGGTAAGAGACACCGTGTTTACATGACATTTATATCCTGAGCTCATGCAGCGTGGATGAGGCCTGTCACTTTTTATTCTAAATTAGATATCATTTCAAAGGAGGTTCACATGCAAAATATAATTGACTGTATTACTTCCTGGTTTTCAGGACGCCATTCTGACTATTTCTATAGTCTGACTATAGCAATGAGCTATAGACTTTAGGCTAAATACAGAAACATAGGGGCGGACATGAGTATTTGATTATTCACATTATTTTTTAAAATTTCCATTAAATTTATATATTAAAAAGATACAAACAAATATTTTATCGATGATTGCATTTATAGAAACAAATCTTTCTACTCGAGTGATGACCTCGTTTGTGGTGCATTGATTACCACAAGGTGGCAGCAGCATGCATTTGGTCAGTGGACCTCATGTATGTTTGTAGAAGTGATGAAAGTCAGGAGATTTCTTGAATGTACTGCATCTTGAAACTGATCTGTCTCCTTTTTCACGTGACATCCTACTTGATTTGAGTAGTGAAAATGCAAGCAGCGCTGTTAACATGGTAACAATTATGAAAATTTTTAAAAAAGGTTAACTGTGACATTTATTCCAACAAATTACTGGTCATTATAAAGTTATTTGAAACTTGCTTTTTGGAAAAGGTGACAGCCCTAGTGTGGATGATCCCACACAATTGGAACATGTTTATACATGTCTCCTCCACATGTATCAAGGATCATTTCCTATGTGAGTTATGATATTTGATCTCTTTATGACAGGAAATTGATAGAATATGGATATCAAGCAAACTTCTGAACCAGGATCTTCCGTAAGTAGTATTTTTTTTACGTAGACTGTTTATAAAAATGGACATAGAATGAAACCCAATAAGTAGGACAGAAGTAGCACCACCAGGGGGCAGCTTGGTTTAAATTGTAGTCTGGGAAAAATGAGCTTCTGCTTCTTCTCATTTGATTTATAATATCTGACATTCTGCATTTTCTTTAGGAGTTAATGGTTTCAGCTCTTCTTCAATAAAACATGATGTCAGTTTGTAACTTATGTTCACATTTAGAGGGAAGTAGATGATAATGCACATCAAATATGAGAGGACACCGTGATTGACAGCTTGCATTGTCCAATAGGAGCCTGGTTGTAGAAGCCTGTGAATTTAGTGCTGGTTAAATCACAAATCGTGTGTCTTTAAAATGGGAGTTTCCTTCAACTATGTCCATTTCTTATGTACAGTCTATGGTTTGTTGATAAAATCCTGCAGCAAAAAAGCTATAAATCAGATGTTTATCATAATTTATTTTGTGTTTTTCAGGAGATACTTGGCATTATGTGTGGGTGAAACCAGAGTCAGGTTTGACCTGCAAGCACCACTGAGCCCTCTGGTGAAGAAGAGCCATGGGAAAAAGCCGGGGAAGATTTCAGTCAGCCCCACCACGTTACGCTTTTTATCTCAAGTAAGAAGCTTCACCGTCGGTCAGCGTGTTGTCTGTGTCATTTAAAGACACCATGTAAATGTTTTTTTTGTGTGTCCTTAGCTGCTGTCCTTCCACATCAGTTCCATCAATGTGATGGTGGTGAACCTGGCTCTGTCGGAGTCTCTATGGCACATGACTATTGCAGGCATCACCCTGCTACTCGACCACCAGAGTAAAAGGTAAATACATCTTTTATTCCCAACTGACTTATTTTAATTTTGAGACATTTGTCAGGAGGGGGAACATGGCTTCACAGTTCCTTCATAACATCTTTTGCAGGTTAGCGTGGGACTTCTCAGTGGGGCAGCTGAGCAGCAAAGTTCTCAAAAACAGTCAGATGGTGAGTCCTGTTGTTGCAACTGAAAAGGAACGTCCTGGTTGAAGGTGCGTGACTAACACGTTTGTTGCTGTAGGACATATGTTTGGCTGAAGTGGCCCTGAGTCTGCTGCTGTCTGGAGATGTGAGTCTGCCCGACATGAAGCCAGGTTCTCTGTCCCTGAATGTGAGGACGCTGATCGCGGAGCTGCACGAAGGCCTCTTCCTCAGCCACGTCCTGCCTCCTGCTTCTCCATCAACGGCTGTTCACGAAGTGTCTGCTGCGCAAGTGCAGGGTATAATCTCTGATCTGTCAAAGGATTATTGGCATTATTAAGTCATTCACTTTTCGAGACAACCACCAAGACTGGCTGCCAAATAATGAGCTATTCTACATATCTACTCACACACTGGCTGCCAAAAAAAGAGCTATTCTACATATCTACTAACACACTGGCTGCCAAATAAGGAGCTATTCTGTACATCCATGAAGAGTCTGACTGCCAAATAGTGAGCTATTCTTTACATCCACCAACATATTGACTGCCAAATGAGCTAGTCTGTACATCCATCAAGAGTCTGACTGCCAAATAGTGAGCTATTCTTTACGTCCACCAACATATTGACTGCCAAATAATGAGCTAGTCTGTACATCCACCAACATATTGACTGCCAAATAGTGAGCTATTCTTTACATCCACCAACATATTGACTGCCAAATAATGAGCCAGTCTGTACATCCATCAAGAGTCTGACTGCCAAATAGTGAGCTATTCTTTACATCCACCAACATATTGACTGCCAAATAATGAGCTAGTCTGTACATCCATCAAGAGTCTGACTGCCAAATAGTGAGCTTTTCTCTACATCT
Organism: Brachirus orientalis; assembly: GCA_016785285.1. Lineage (NCBI taxonomy): Eukaryota > Metazoa > Chordata > Actinopteri > Pleuronectiformes > Soleidae > Brachirus > Brachirus orientalis. Next base: position 2,487,240 of record JAFBJR010000118.1, read on the forward strand.
ACCAAGAAAATGCTTTTAAAATAATGAACTGTTCCACCAACAGACTATATTAGGATTAGAAATGAGCATATTCAAAGGACAGCTCAGGTTGAACGGTTTGGAGATAAGTAAGAGAGTCAAAGTTGAGATGGTTTGGTCATGTGCAGAGGAGGGACAATGATTATACCTGACAAATGATGTGTTATATCCAGGGAGGAAGCTCAGCATTTATTGATGTCTATGGGTTCCAGACTTCAGGCAGATTTTCAACCAAGTATTAAAACAAGACTTATATTTAGATTTATAATGATTTTGAGTTTGTCCTATTATTTCCGAGTCCCTGAAAATGAACAATAATGGATAAAAATGCTTATACTCTTATTATATTATAGTGTATAATATATCTTATTATACACTTATTTTGTGTTGTTTTATTTGGTGGTGTACAGATATATATGGACCTAACTGTATATTCTACATCATCCAAAATGATATCAGCTTTCACAGTTATAATGCTGTTTCCTTTCAGAGAATGAAAGAACTGAGTTCATCCAGACTGAAGCTATCGAGCAGTTTCATCAGCTCATTCCCCACTACATCAATGTGGAATTTGATAACACTAATGTAATCCTGTCCATGCACAGCCAGAAAAGGTGAGTCAGCGTTTCACCATCTGCTGCCTGTACTGTCTGATCCGCTCTTTAATGACACGTGGTCTTAACTTGTTACTTCCTGTGCAGACACCTGAACTGGACTCTGAAGTCTCTGAAGGTCTCTTATGGACGTGACGATGAGCAGCTTCATCTGAAGAACTTCACGCCTGAGCTGAGTTTTCCTCAGAGCAACCTGGAGCTACGTTTGGAGGGTCAGTGGACACATGCACGCCAGACGTGATTCAGAGAGAGAGAGATGGACGAAGGGAAATGATGTGATTATAACACGCTCTTTTGTGTTTGATTCTCTTCTGACTGACAGATGGACTTCTTCTGTCTCAGAGCAGACAAAGAATCCTGTGTGTGAACAGTCTGAAGACGTCGCTGCAGGTGAGGAAGGACGGCGTCCACACCACACGCCGTCTCCGACTCTGTGACTTGTGACGTTGACTTATGTGTCCTTATTTTTAAATTCAGGTGACATCAATTGACATCGGGGGCTCGTTCACAGTCAGCACTTGCATCATCCACTACCGTCACCAGGAGTTCTCTCATTGGCTGAATCTATTTCCATGGGAACGGCTCAACCGCAGGAAGGCAGCACATAAGAAGAGGCAAGTTGCAAAAGCAGAATTCAACCATCTTGATAAGTGATTCATCAGCTTATTTTTTTTAAATGATCAAACCCAGTTTCAGCTTCTTTAATGTGAATATTTTCTTTAGGTTTCTTTAAATATAACAAAGAAATCATTAAAACTGAATCATTTTGTTTTAGTGGACAAAACAAATCATTTGAGAACATCATCAAGAAACATAGTTAAACATGTTTAACGTTTTCTGACATTATATGGAGCAACTAATAAATGAATTGCAAAAAAATAAGCAATAATGAAAATAATCATTAGTTGCAGGGCTAAAGCTTTATTTTTTGCTTGATATTTTAAACATACACACATAAATCTTAACTTAAAATTTGCAAAAAATCAACATATGTGTTTGGGAACCCCAAAACAATCTCCCACGAACCATCTGTGGGTCCTGACCCAGTGTTTGGGAACCACTGCGTTTCTCATAAACTCAGGTTTTTGGTGAATAAAATAAATAAAAATAAAAAATAAATAAGGTTTGGGAAACCTGATCTCTGTATCGTATCCACTAATTCCAAGTTTTTTGTGTGTGTGTCCCCTAATCCCTTATTCTGTATTATTTGTTTTTCCATAAACCTTGTTTTGTTGGTGTAGTCCATTAGATTATTTGCCCACCCTGCTTTTCCTCAGGCGACTGCCTCACCTGGATGCTCCCGTCATGATCACGTCCTCTGTGTCCAACGTCAACGTGTCCGTTCAGTTGGGAGACACGACGCCGTTTGCTCTTGGCTTCCTGTCTGCCAGTGCAGGTACTGCAGGTCTCTCACATGCTGCACACGCACGTACACGTATGATTTCATAGCTACACTGCAAAATAAGGGCATTTAAAGAGAGATATTTCTGTATCTATTTTTTTAATCTATTTCTCTTTTTTCCTTTGTTGTGTCCTTATTTTTGTCCTTTTTTAATTTGACCTATTTTCATTTTCTGAAGGTTCCTTTGTTTTTCCTGCTCACTGTGTTCTGCTGCTGTGTTTACTTAATACTCATGTGGCAGCCATGTTTATGTCAGATAGAAGTAAAATAATAACTTGGTCGAGGTCTTCCATTATATTTACTAAAATCTGATTCCATGTGTCTTATTTCCTTCCAACTGGGATTTATTTTATTGTCATTTTTGTTTTTAATAAGTAATTCTTCATTTTTTTTACTGTCCAACTCTTTGAGGCAGCATGTAATTCAGCCTTATTGACCTCACTCAGTTCTGCTCTATGAATAATTATGCATATATTGTATGATCGCTCACACTTGAACCCTGCATTTCTTCAGTCTCCCATGACGCTTGACGAAATGTCTTGTGACGCGAACGCTACACATTAACTTGACTCCCTGTTTTCCAAAGACTTTTCACAGCTTTTCATTCTGACAGGATTAACATCTTCTCCATGTCTGCAGAACTGCAGCATCTCCCCGACATCAAAGCTGACGCAGAGAGTCCAGAGTCCCAGAATGTCCACCAGCGTGCATCACTGTCTCTGGACAACTTCTGGTGGAGAGTTGGTCAAGGCTCTCACATCCAACAAGCTCCACACCCTCCTGGAAAACATGTGTGGGGAGAAGCTCTCATCTTAGACTCCCTCACTCTTCAGGTCAGGGACAAAAATAATTCTCAAGTGCTTGGAAACCTAATGTGTTACCCTAGGCCAGTGCTTCTCAATTATTTTCTGTAACGCCCCAGGAAGAACAAAACAATTTGCGCCCCCCCCCCACTCTCTGCCGCGACTATAAATAGTATCATTTGTCTCCAAAGTGTAGTAAAAAAAGGCAACTGGACTTAGTTGAATTTCTTGAAGACGTTTCACCCTCTCATCCAAGAGGCTTCTTCAGTTCTGTTTGACTGGTGGAGAGTCTGGGACTTATAAACTCTGTCAGGTTCTTGGTCCATGGGGTGTGGTTTGGACAGGAAGGGGGTGTCAGTTGTTAACTAAAAGGTTAGATGAGTCGTTAAGTCATCAAGGGTCCAGCTATCAGCCACCTACAGTGCTGTTCTGGACTCCCTCCCCAGGAGGTTTCACACACATTCACACCTGAGGTCAAATACAGTTGATGACTCAGGTGAAACTAAATCAGACAAAAGACAATATCCAACGACCCTTGATGACTTAACGACTGATCTAACCTTTTAGTTAACAACTCACACCCCCTTCCTGTCCAAACCACACCCCATGGACCAAAAACCTGACAGAGTTTATAAGTCCCAGACTCTCCACCAGTCAAACAGAACTGAAGAAGCCTCTTGGATGAGAGGCGAAACGTCTTCAAGAAATTCAACTAAGTCCAGTTGCCTTTTTTTACTACACTTTGGATACCATGACCTGGATGAATGAGAATCTTCACAGACAGTATCATTTGTCTATAAAATTGTTATAAGTACACCGGTCTTTCCTCGTCTCCCACCGTAGTCACAGTGAAGCCAAGCGCTAAATCATATTTCGCTTCGTCATATTTCGCTTCGTCATATTTCCTTGTCTTAGCTTTCAGATGATTTTGTTTTGTCTCATTATCTCCGTCTTTCTCCGCCTTTCTTTTCATACCTGTTAAAAACATTTTCCATGTTGTCCCTTAAGGGTTTGTATACTGCACTTTGCAGTAATCTGATAAAACATACTTTTATCCTATTCCTCCTGTTACTTTGGCTTTGCTGCGTTTGCTCGTTTTCGCTGGGAGAAAATGGAAAATGTCACTGTTTTCGGTCCCGGCGTCTGCCATTCTGTGCAGCTAAACTGTCCACACACGTTCCCCAAAGCTCGCTTCCGTCTACTTCCGCTTTGTAGGGGACGCATAGCCTGTGACATGAGCACGTTGTGTCACACTAAAAAGAATCCGTGCGAAACGTGAGCTTTAATTTTAATGAAACGAGGCTTCGAGGCAGAGGAAATTCCTCCGTCATTTTTTGTAATCGACTTTTTCAAGTTACTCGAGAAATCGTTGCAGGCCTATTTACACTGTAACAGAAACATCTGGGATGAGAAAATATACAATTATTTTGCACTGTGCAGGATAAGGCACTCACAAGAAGTTGATCATGGTAAATTTCCATTATCGTGATAATCATGAATGTGGTCAGTTTCCTGCGAGTCAATTGACAATGCTGTTTAACTTGCCAGCATACAGTCCTAGTCATTTATTTTAAAGTGCCCCCAGGTTGCACTGCATCTTTCCACTCACTCCACTACCTCATGATTTATAATGATCGTATTTAAGATTCTTGTTGGTGGAGGTCAGTGTTACTCCCTCCTGGTGAACAGCCTGCCTGAAATTATTTTGAAGAAATAGTTTTACTTGTTTCACTTGAAAAACGACTAAAAAAATACAAAGCCTAATGACATCTATTTTGTTTTTCATTACAGTATTTTTGTAACATTAGTTTATCTGTTCCTCTGTATGTGTACGCCTTCAGAAATGTACGTATTTGTGCACTTTCACCGAAAGCTTTTTAGTACAAACAAAATAGATGTTATATAAAAAAGAAAGTCGTGCCTGTTTATTTCTTTTGTTTCTTAAACAACTGTTTTAAGGATTTTTTTTTTTTTTTTACAATTATTGTAAACATAGAGTGAATTGTTGTTTTGGTCAGGATAAACATGACAGGAATACCTACTATATTTTTCCACAAAGCTACACATGTTTTGTTTCCTGTATATTTTATTTTACTTTGCTTTCACTTTTATGAATTTTCTCAATCTGCACTTTTTAACTGACCTCTTTTAATCTCTCCTTCCTCTAGGGGAGTTTCAACCGGCCCCGCTCCGAGTTCGGTGGCCACCCTCCCAGCCTGAGTGTGGAGTCGTGTCTGAAGGGGCTTCAGGTGGAGCTTTCAGAGACGTGTGCTCTGTGTCTGTCTCGCCTGCTGTCCCACATGCGTGTTCCTGGACCTACTGAACCACGGCGGTCAGATGTGGCAGCAGTGACTCCCCCTGCTGAGGAAACTGCACAAAGTATCCTGTCGTCACAGCCTCACCTGCTGTTTAAAGTGGACTGTTGTCTGGAGGAGGTTAATGTGTTCACACTCTCTAATCTGGCAGGTGAGACGTGGCTTTCTGATGGGGTTATACCTGTGGATAATATAGCAGCTGATAGTCATTGGACTGAAAAGACAAGTACTTTTTATACTGTTATCATACACGTTTACTGAATTGCCCTAATTTATGTATAGAGTCAAGTCACTTAGACTGCTAATTGTAGACTTGGATTTACCCAAAATCCATCAGTAACTATGTTAATATGTTAATTGGTGTTGCAACTAATGATTTTCGTAGTCAGTTTAACTATTTGTCACTTATTTTCTTGTTTAATCGATTAGTTTTTTGGCCATAAAGTGTCAGAAAATGTGGAAAAATGTTGATCAGTCAAACCTTAAAAAATATGATGTTCTCAAATGTTTTGTTTTGTTGTAATTAATTAAACTGAGGGGCCCACAGTTGGTGTAGTGGTTAGCACTCTTGCCTTTGCAGCAAGAGGTCCGGGGTGTGCCCTGCCTCTCGCCCTGTGTTAGCTGGAGATAGGCCCCCCGCGACCCCCAGTGGATGGAGCGGTAGAAAATGAGTGAGAGTGAGTGAGTAATTAAACTGATAAATTGATTATTGCAGCCCTAACAACTGCTAATTAGGGCTGCAATGATTAATCAACTAAGTCAAGTTGGTTATCCAAATAAGTCAACTATTTAACAACCTGTGCGCAGCTTTATATGGAGATAGAGCCTAAATATTTCAAGATATTATCTATGTGTCATATGAGCCAGTCTTACAGAAATACAACTTGATTTATATCCTGATATATATCAATATTGACTGATAAGATCAAGAGTTAGAGTGACACTTATCAAAACGGTTGCATTTCAGAGTAAAATCAGGTTTAATGTGTGTGTGTTTTCCTTGTGTTTTTCTGCAGGAGCTGTGTCTTTGAGGATGGACACTGTGGGAGTGTTGAGCTCTGCAGAGAGCTCCTCTGTGTCTCTGCAGGGTGTGAGTTTGTCTGTGGTCAAAGTGCTCGCAGAGAACATGGAAACGTGTTGCCCTGCCTCGCAAACTCCCAACCCTGTGCTCAAACTCACCACGATAGCCTTGTCCTACCACCTCACCACCAACACCTTACAGGTAATCGCTTAACCAAAATCTAACAATCGTTACAATAATTGGCTTGTGTGGAAGATGCTGTTTAAATAAAGTTTGATTGATTGAAGTAATTGCTGTGTCAGTATTCACATTTTGCGTTGTCATGTTTCCATCAGGTTCAAAGTGAGGACCAGCTGACCGTCGAATGGACGCCTCCAGACCACATGGTGTTGTATCAGCACCTGAGTGAAGCTCAGGCGTGTTGGCAGATGCTCTGCGGAGGCACAGGAGTGGACAGTGCAGTCAGAACCACGCAGAGTGAATGTGTGTCGGGTCAGAGTCGAGTTCTGTGTGTGCGCGTCGAACTGGGCTCCACCCGGTTAACTGCCCACGTCAGTGACGAGAACTATATTCTCCTGCACACGGAAGGCCTCTCCGTCTCCAAGCATGCTGGCTCCATGCACATACGCTCCCCATCACTGATCTTCAACTTTGACGGCAACAACATCGTCTCTTTTAACAGTCTGGATGTGGAGGCTCACGCTGATCTGGCTGAGATGCAGCTGCACCGAGACACTTTCCCGTTCCTCACCACTCCTCACAACCGCGTCTGGATTCTCACGTGTCCCTCCATGGCTGTGGAGTTCCCTTACCAGTACAACTTCTCCAACACCTTCGACAAGGCCATCAGCGTACAGAAGTGGTTGAAGACTCTCCACCGCTCTCCGAGCCACGCGCCTGCAGTCCAGCGCCTACCTCCTGACCTGGTCTTCAAAATCAGCCTGTTCTCGTTCGTCTTCCTGGACGACGTCTTTGAAATCAAGCTGCGCGACAACTACGAGCTGATGAAGGACGAGAGCAAGGAGAGCGCCAAGCGTCTGCAGCTTCTGGACAAGAAGGTGGCAGACCTGCGCAAGCAGCACGGAGAACTCCTGCCCGCCAGAAAGATCGAGGAGCTGTACAGCTCACTGGAGAAGAAGCACATCGAGATCTACATCCAGCGCTCGCGCCGCCTCTACGCTAACACGCCCATGAGGAAGTCTCTGCTGACCTGGACGGTGTCGGACCTGGAGCTGGTCGCTCTGGCCGATGAGTCTCTGCACGGACCTGACAGAGTCAGAGAGCAACTGAGGGACATTGATGAGATCAGTCCCTTCCCCAGGGAAGGACTCCCTCTGGTGGTCCAGTGGTGCCGTGCAGTCAAGTTTAAACTGGCTGCGTTTTTAGGTAAGTGGACGTAAATTAAGTTTAAGCTCTTAGAGAATAGGTCAACAATTATTGAGGCTGATATCAGGCGTTGGAATTTTATTTTAATTATTACTGATATTTTTGAGTAATACAAAGTGGTACAACGTAGTGTCTCTTACTGTTAATTAGAATCTGTTATCAAGCATATAAATGACATAAGAAACAAATAATAAAAAGTTGTAATTGGAGACAGTAAATGCATCATTTAATTAATTCATTTTTTATTTAATTTTAATGTAAAAAGTCTAAGTTTTGATAAATATTTAAGGACTTTTTATAACAAAGTTTTCGGTTGGAGTTTGTAAAATTTAAAATTTTGATTTAAATTTTTCTGTAAATACATATGAGGTCCAAATATCTTTAAAGTTAAGTTAGCTTAAGTTAGAGTAGTAGATTGGAAGTAGATTGGAAGACAGTTAAATCTCTTGTGGTCTGTCAGATTATTGGGGCCCCATAATTTTCTATTTGTGTCAATTATCATTACCAGCGTTTTATTTTAATAGTCACTGATAGTATTAGGTAATTGCAAAGTAAACTACTGTGGCTTAACCCATCTTTTCCATTTGCTCTCAAGCAGCTGCTCCACCTGATGACATCATAATCTCTTACTAATTAATTAAATTAAAATCTGTTCCCAAACATATATTTAAATAACAAGAGGAAATTTCCAGAATTAAAGGACAGTTAATGCATTTGATTTGTTCATTTTTTTTTTTAATTTGAATTTCATCTAAAGAGTTTTAAGTATTGATAAATATTAAACGCATTTAATCAATGTTTTGTGTTGGACTTTGAAAAATTTAAAATTCCAGACCAAGATTTCCTCCCCTTTTATATAAGGTGTAACACAGCTTATATAAAATAATGAACCTTTGTCACTGCCGTTTGTCTGTGTCAGTGAGAATTCGGGACTATCCTCGTTACCTGTTTGAGATCCGGGACTGGGAGCTGTCAGGACGTCTCATCGGGACAGAGCAGGACGGACAGACGAGAGCTCTTCGCAAGGAGATCGTCCCACTTGGTCCGCCATGGGGGGACGTGACAGTCCACCGGAATATACCACCTCTCAAGTTCTACTATGATTTCAAATGTGAGTTAAGGCCATAACATTTCATATCTTCATTTATTTTGCTTCACTTTGCCACAGTCCAATGTGGATATTAAGTTTGTGTTTGCTCAGTGTTTTCAGCTGTAAACCAGTGTATGTGTGTATCTAGTTAATGGTATTTGTTGATCCAGGTGCAAATCTTTACAGTTTAGTGTAAAGTACTGAAATCATACATATTGTGATAAAAATTGTTGTATCTGCTGCCTCTTCATGCTGCTAAATCTTCGAATACTGCTTTCCATTTGTAGTCAGAATTCAAAAGTTTCCAGGACCAGGGTTGTTTTAATGGGAACTCACCCTGAACTTCATTTTTCCAACTCGAAAAAAATGGAAAAGCATTAAAAATAACCTTAAATGTGCATGAAAAGTACTTTGGCCCTTGAAAAGTGTGTGATCCATGAGTTCTGGAACATCCATTAGATTATTTTCTGTTAAATTTAATAAAATCTATTGTTTTAGTAGAAAAACACACACTTTAATAGTTTAGTTATTTGTTTTCTTTGACTCTTTGCTCTGAGATGTGCACATCATTGTTGTTTAATGCTTAGAATATGACACTTTTTCCAGCAAACATCTCCCTCTACACCATCGTGTGGGGGCCGTGTTGGGACCCTGCCTGGACTCTGATTGGTCAGTCGGTGGACCTCCTGACCAAACCCACCGCTGATCCCTCTCCACTTCTAGCTTGGTGGGACAAGAGCCGTCTTCTGCTGCACGGACACTGGGTTATGGACATTGATCAGGCCAATCTTCATCAACTAGCCACAGAGGTAAAACCGTGACCATCTTCTCAACCTCCAGTTGATTTAAACACATTGTTTATGACAGAATTTATCTTTTAAACAAACGTCTTTGTTTGGGTATAATGCGTGTAATAACTGAAACGCTCTTTCTTTTTGTTTTCAGTTTCTAATATCCTTTGTAAATGTATTTTTTTCACTGAGTGGTTGATATTAATGTGAGGAGTGATTTTTGCAGGACCCGTACAACACGACAGAGAACTTGCACTGGGAGTGGAGTAAGCTGAACTTTGACTGGAACCCCGGACAGTTTGTTTTTAAAGGAGACCTGGATGTTAATGTCAGGACGGCATCAAAGTAAGACAAGGAAACTGGTTAATAAATCACATTTAATTATTTTTGTAATAAACTGGTCGGTAATAAAATCCCTTTCTTTTCCATGATAGATATGATGATATCTGTTTCCTGCGTCTGCCCAACCTGTGTATGACCCTTGACCTCCAATGGCTTTGCCATGGCAACCCCCACGACCACCACGCTGTAATGGTCTGCTCTCCAGACAGCGTTGCAGACGTGACTTCGGGACAACCTCACGACTCCTACAGAGCCTTTCGCTCGGAGAACCTCAACCTCTCCATCACCATGGACCTGAACCAGCACTCTGGCTTAGGTACATGAATGAAAGCCTATCAGGCAGAATAATGGCAGATCTTAATTAACTGTCATATCTGTAAACAATTGTCATCATTTTTGTGTGGATTGTAGATATCTTTTGTAAATTTTATTATACGTCTGTTAGCATCACATACATCAGAAATATTTCAAGGCTTTTGTTGATCAATTGTTGACCAGCATGTGAGGACAAAAGTAAAAAAAAAAAAAAAGTTAATATTAAACCTGTTAATTAAGAAACTTGTTTTATAACTTGCTTTATAATTTTAACCCTTAAAATACTTGAAAATACTAAATATGCAATATTTTATATATATATTGTTACTTTATAAAATAAACTACACACTCTGGACCTTAAGTGCAAATATGTCCCATCTCTGTAAACTGCTATTATTTTTTTAAAAATACTATACACAGTCCTTATTATTGTCAATATTGACTTCAATTGGCCGTTTACAATGCAACACTGCCCCTTGCTGGATTATTAGGAAAATTGCCTCCATGCCAAATAGAGGAAAATTGGTCAGTATAGTTGTTAAATGGAGCACATTCTCAGTTTATAATGAATTAAATGGGTAAACTTCTTGCATTAAAGTAGTATTTTTTTTAATGTCACAATAATATGAAAAAACAAGTGCATTTCATACCGTATCCATTAATACAGCTAGCTAAAATAATTAAAACTAAAACATTAATAGAAAATGCAAAAGCACCCTAAGAATTTAACTTGAAAGAAACTACATTTTCTTGATTGTCAGTATCTGCCGAGCCAAGTGAAGCCCTCTGCATTTGATATTAAGTGAGTTGTGTCTTATATCACTGTAGAACCGTGTCAGCCCAGAATCCTGCTGTACAGCAGCACTCTGCGCTGGATGCAGAACTTCTGGGCCACGTGGACGAGCGTATCACGACCAATCTGCAGAGGAAAGCTCTTCCACAGCCTGAAGCCAGTCCGCAAGAAGCTGAGTCAGCACTACAAACAAATGTCCTACACGGCTGCCTTCCCTCAGCTACAGGTTAGAGTCTCTAGGCTTCCTTCTCAAGTGGAACAATTAACTCCAGCCTCATATGCTTACCATTTACAGTACTGTGCATAAGTCTTAGGCCACCATTAGATTTGCTGTTTTAGCAATGCTGAGAAACACATATGCAGTTTGAAAATAACATCTTTTTCAACAAAAATGCTTCTACAATATCAAATATTGAGTGTGAGCTACATTTCCACTTGAACAATAACACAACCATGGCTCTTTAAAACCTGGAATGGAACCCTAATGTTATTGGTCAAACCTGTGTTTCTCCTACTATTTCATGGCAACAAATAGCTGCTGTGAAAAAGGTCTATTATACCTGGTTTACTCCAGACATGTTGGAGCATTACATACACATGTTGCACAAGTTCAACTCACTGACAGGTTGATCATATAGTAGAAGACTGACTTTTAGTCACGTCTTTTCAATCTGAACGCCAACGATCACAAAAGTGACCTAAAAACAACAAAGCTGCTGCTGGACTAAGACTTTTGCACAGGACTGTACATTTATACTTATGTAAATGATTATGTTTGTCTTTATTTGAAGCACAAATATAGAGTAATGTGGTCTACTGTTGTGTATAGGGCTGCAATGATTGATTGATTATTAAATTAACCGTCAACTGATTTTATAATTGATTAATCAGTTTGAGTGTTCAACGTTAAGGCTTTTCTGCTTCCTAAATGTGAATATTTGGAAATATTTCTGCGAATATCTCCGAGCGAAAGGTTTTTGCTTGAAAATTAAAATTTTTAGTGATTAATATTAGGGCTACAACAATTAATTAATAGTAAACTATTTCATTCATCGATTAATATGTTTTGAAAATGTGAATATTAAAACTGAATTCTTCAAGGACATTCTTCAACATTTTATGGATCAAACTCATTGTCAGATTATTCGATTATGAAAAGAAAAGTTAGTTGCTGCCCTAGTTTCCACTGATTTGTGTATGTTTTTATGACTGCTTGTCTTTCAGGTGCATTACTGGGCCTCCTTTGCTCAGCAGAGAGGAATCCAGGTGGAATGCAGCAAAGGCCATGTGTTCACTCGCGGGTCACAGAGACTTATTCCTCAAGGTGAAGCACGATACGATTCAGGAAAAGCAAAATATCAGCATTTACAGGAGCTTCAGATTAGACAGAAACAGAGATTGGAAGTTTTTGTTTTTATTTTTTTTTTTTTAAATATGGATGTTTGTGTGTTCGCAGCTGGTACTGTGATGAGGAGGTTGATCTCTGAGTGGAATGTGACTCAGATGGTCAGCGAGCTCTCACAGGTGACTGTCCACCTCATGGCCTCCACCTGGGATGAGACGGCCGACCACCAGATGAACGCTCAGGTGAAGAAGACTCACCTGCTCAGCCTGTCGTCTCTGAGCTACCAGCGGCAGAGCAACCGTACAGAGGAGGTGAACGACCAAAGATGGCTCCCTCGTGTTTAAACCCACTCTCCTCTCCGTCTCTATTTGTTAATAATAAAGATTCTTCTGACAGGAGGTGAATCTGAAGGACGAGTCTAACGCCTCGTACACTCACAAACTGCGCCTGGTGGACCTGCGGGCTTCGTGGACCACCACCAACAGGAACATAGCCTTTGGGCTGTACGACGGTTACAAAAAGGCCTCAGTGCTGAAGAGAAATCTGTCCACTGAAGCTCTGAAGGGTCTGAAGATCGACACGCAGCTGCAGTCCAAGAAAATCAAACGCTCGCCCTCCAACTACTCGCCCACCACAGCTCCCACCACACCTGTGACGCCCACCGTTAATCGAGCAGAAAAGAGTCACAGTGAAGGTGAGGAAGTAGCTTTTTACTGAGACAACAGTCAAGTCATTTTATGTTAACCGACCTTTTGTTTTCCCCTCTTCATTCTGCAGGAACATCAATGCTCCAGAAGCTTATCGAGGAAACGGACAAGTTTGTGGTGTTTTCAGAAGAGGACTCGGGCGTCAGTGATCAGCTGTGTGGCATCGCAGCCTGTCAGACGGATGACGTCTATAACCGCAACTGGTTTATCGAGTTAGTCAACTGTCAGGTTGGTATCATGATTTTAATGCGATTCTTTTCTACTGTACTATGTTTATTAGGTTTTATTTTTATTGGTTCATTTGCTTGGAAACTCATACTGTGTTGGTCCAGTTTTGTGCAGTAGAGCTGCAGTAGCTGACGCCACACATCCAAGGTAACGCCCCCTGTGGCAGCACACACAACGCTGTTCACCCCCATAGGCATATCTGTACATGTATACTAGACAACACATAAATCAGACAACACATCTCTTTACTGGCTGTTTTCATCTTAAAAGTGAAGATCCTGGATTGATGTTGTGCCAAGACACTCGGAGAGAGGCTAACAGGCTAACGGAGAACATTTTACCAGATCCAGAGAGACGTTGAAGGGGAATCACTTCTCCGAAATATGCTCACAGTGAGAAGATGGAGTGAAGGGAACAAACACAAGCGACAGTTTTTGTGGTTTATTCTTGGTGAATCATGGAATCAGACTAGATTTACCAAGAGTTAGTCTGCACAGCAATGTTATTACACTGCCCATTACTAATGCTACGTTATACTAACATGACACTTGCCCTTTCAGTGATAACACACTATCTTTAGCCGGTCGACTCCAGAGTTGAATGTTTGTCAAAAAGCCATTTGTTTCCTTCTAGGCTCTTGGAAACATGTAGCTTACATCAAGGATGGTAATCTACCTCCATATTCCCCAGGCAGGGTGCAAAAAGTCACAATACATAACAAATAAAATAAGGTTAAATCACCTTATTTCCTTAACCCTCTCTTATCATTATTATTATTTTATCATATCTTTTACATGTTTTTTAGATTGTTTTTAGAATGTATTTTTTTCCCTCCAGACTCCAAAAATGGCAGATGGATTTAATCTTTGTCTGGTTTTGTTTGACTCAGATGATGTTGCGGGGCACAGAGACAGCAGGCTGTGTGTTGGTCTCAGCAGCAAAGGCTCAGCTGCTGCAGTGCGAGCACCACCCTGCCTGGTACAACGACACCCTGAAGCAGAAGACCACCTGGACCTGTCTGCTGGACGGCATGCAGTACTTTGCCACCATGGAGCCCAACCCGTCTGAGCAGGAGGACAGACAGCTGTGGCTGGAGGTCAGTTCAGTTCTCACCTGGTATCAGTGTGATTTTAGTGAGAACAGCTCACTATGTGGCAGTCAGTCTGTCTGTGGATATAGAGAACAGCTCATTATTTGGCAGTCAGTCTGTCGGTGGATATAGAGAACAGCTCATTATTTGGCTGTCAGTCATTTGGGGGATATTTAGAACAGCTCACTATTTGGCAGTCAGTCGTTTGGGGGATATTTAGAACAGCTCACTATTTGGCAGTCAGTCTGTCGGTGGATATAGAGAACAGCTCATTATTTGGCTTTCAGTCATTTGGGGGATATTTAGAACAGCTCACTATTTGGCAGTCAGTCTGTCGGTGGATATAGAGAACAGCTCATTATTTGGCTGTCAGTCTTTTGGAGGATATTTAGAAAAGCTCACTATGTGGCAGTCAGTCTGGTGATTGATATAGAGAATAGCTCATTATTTGGCAGGCACTCTGTTGATGGATATATAGAATAGCCCATTATTTGGCAGGCACTCTCTTGGTGGATGTATAGAAAAGCTCATTATTTGGCAGACACTCTCTTGGTGAATATATAGGAAAGCTCATTATTTGGCAGGGACTCTCGATGGATATCGATGGACTTTCCATACTTCTGCTTCACACAGTAAATCACAATAAAGATTATAATCTTATATCATAAATGTTAAAGACACAATAATGTTAGCAAGTGCTTAATGGTAGTAAGTCAATTGTCATTTGCTTCCATTGCTGTAACTTCTTTAAATTTGCTCCAAATTGCTTGTCTTTAGGTGAAGAACATCGAGGAACACCGTCAGCGTAACCTGGACTCAGTGCTGGAGCTGATGGAGAGCGGCCAGGCTGTGGGAGGGATGGTTAGCACCACCACAGGTGTGGCACGACTGACTGAATGTTGACAACATGCATTAAGTATCATCTGAATTATTGTGCCACGTTCCACTTGTGTCACTACTAATCTGCACGAGAACCGTGTCTTCTCCTTCACCGCAGACTGGAACCAGCCAGCTCAGGTGAACGAGGCTCAGCAGGTCCAGCGAATCATCTCACGTTGTAGCTGCAAGATGCACTACATCAGTTACAGTCATGACATTAACCCAGAGCTGGCCACACAGATCAAACCACCAGAGCTGAGAAATAACCACGAGAAAGAAGATCTGCTGAAAAAACAGGCTGGTATGTCTGCTTATTGAATTTAAGGGCACTTACAACTGTTACCAATACTACTATCAATTTGGGGTAATTTTATTGGTTCTTTTTGTTACCTTTTTAGCAAGAATAGTTATTTTGAAGTATAAAGTTAAGTTTATATTGCTTTTAAATGGAGCCACATTTGTAAGGAAAATGCATTTGTGGGATGAGCAGCACAGGTGAGTATGTGGGCTGTCGACTGCCAAACAGCTTATTCTGCTGTTGACTCCTCGGGTTCTGACAACCTGGTGCCTGAGTGGTGCACCAATATCGAAAGGAGAGTCTGCAGCCAGTGGCAGATCCCATATCTCCACAGTCTGGGACCAAACTCTGCCCTCCCAGATGAAAACGCTTGCCCACACAGAACCCACAAATGCTTTTTCTTTACAAATGTGACAACATTTAAAAGGTTTATTAAGATTTATTGCCAAGGAGCATTGTTACGTCCAACAAATAATCAGCCAAACACAAATTCCCTTACTTTTTGTGCTAAGTTTATTTGCCTAAACCAACAGTAAAAGAGCATAATAAATAATTAATAAAACCAAGTTAAACTTTTAAACGTTAATGCCACTGCTTACTTTTTGGATTTTGGTATTATCCCTACTGTTTTCCCTTCAGACAGTATGTGAAAAGAAAAGTTTGAAAATGTAATGAGGATGAAATTTTGCATTTTTACTCACTTGTTATGCATGAGCATTATTGTGCTCCTCTTTTTCCTCCAGGGGCTGTGGACACTTTCACTCTCATTCACTATGACCTGGAGATTTCCACCAACCCCGTTCAGTACGAGATGATTCTGGACATCGTCAACAACCTGCTGTTACACGTGGAGCCCAGACGCAAAGTAGGCTGGAGCCAATTTTACGGGACATTTCCACATCCTGAGTCATGCTCCATCGTTGCTTATTGTGTGTCTGTTGTTTTTATTCTTTGTGGTGTCCAGGAGCACAGTGAGAAAAAACAGCGGGTGCGTTTCCAGCTGGAGATTTCCAGTAACCCAGAGGAGCAGCGCAGCAGCATTCTGCATCTGCAGGAGGCAGTGAGGCAACACCTCGCTCAGATCAGACGCCTCGAGAAGCAGATTTACTCCAACATCAGGGTGAGCCGCGCATTTCTGTGTCACAACGCTGAATATTTAACCCGCTAAATTACCGCTGTCATTTGAAAATCAGGGAAATCAGATTTCGGTTGAAACTGTCAGTCAAGGAATTACGACTTCTGACTACAACTGGAACGAACTGTAAGTGAAGTTACATGTTTCTGTGATTTGGGAAGTTTGGCAACTAACGCACCAAAATGGAAAAACCACTACAACATGGCTTCCCTGGACCGCAGTCTACATCGTGAGAAACTGTAATCCAAATCCAATGTACTGTTCACTAACACAGACAGATAAAATGGCGTAAAAAAACATTACTTCCTCAGCAGAGATGAAAGTCCAGAAAGAGTCAGTGAAGTTTACCGTAATGTTCAGGACTGTTGAGTGCACCTGAATATAAGCTGCACTAACTAAATTTAAAAAGAAAAAAAAAATTGTACATATATAGGCTGCACTTATAAGCCACATGAGATATTTACACAGAAAGATTTTTTTTTAATTTTTAATTAAATAAATGCTTTTTTCCGAACAGTGCCTGTAACACAGCAGTAACACGGCTGGTTAAAAAAAAAATAACCAGCCTCCCAGCAATCTTCATCTTCCTCCTGCGCACTGAAACCACTGAAGTCCAAGTCTAAGTGACCACAACTTCAAGAGCTGGTGCAGGAAAGGACTTACAGTCATGCGTACATTAATAAAGAATGGGAAAATAATGAACCTCCGGGAGTTAAAGAGGAGTTACGGAATAGAAAACGGGGACTTTTTTAGATACTTACAACTGAGGGACTATTTTATAAAGGAAATACAAACTGTGAAAACTTTGAATGGTGTGCTTGACATAATGATCAAGACATACTTTGGAACTAAACTCAAAGTAGTCTCAGTACTGTGCCAAACTCTGAGAGACTCAGAAGCTGCTTCTACTCTATGCATTAAAGAAAGGTGGGAGAGGGAAGTGAACATAAACATAACTCAAGAAGAATGGCACGATATGTGTGAAACGCAACACACAACTACAAATTCAAAATTGATCTGAATATATACACTTTATTTCTAGATAACAGATACCTGTAACCATGACGCTATACTGTTTATTGTTTGTTTTTCTGTAACACTCTCGCTCACTCATTTTCTACCGCTTTATCCACTAAGGGTCGCGGGGGGGGGGCGCTGGTGCCTATCTCCAGCTGACATGGGGCGAGAGGCAGGGTCACACCCTGGACAGGTCACATAGAGACAGACAACCATTCACTCTCACAGTCACACCTACGGGCAATTTTGAGTGTCCTTTTTCTGTACCACATATGTCCAAATTATTAACTCTCCAGTGAAATACATAATGAAAATATGTATTTTGTTTCTGTTCAACTGTAAAAAACTTCAATAAAAATATAAATGACAAAAAAAACCCCACCCACTGAAGTGGTTCAGTGTCAGAATTGTACCACCTCAGAATGATTTTGTCACACACTTTCTCAGTCCCACTTTTGTTGTCGCTCTCAATGTCACTTTCGTCACGAGGCCAATTCGCCCTTGAGCTTGTGCCGTCCTCTTCATCACGCAGCAGTCCAGCCCGAAAAATCTATAGGTTAGCCGCATCATTGTACAGGCCACAGGGTTCAAAGCGTGTGAAAAAAGTAGCGCCTTTATAGGCTGGAAATTACGGTACTTTGTTTTTGTTTTCGTCTTCAGGCACAGCCCGAGGAACTGAGTGGCGACGAACTGATGGAGATCAACGCACAACTGCAGAACCAGCTGAACCAGGAGAAGAACGACATGCAGATGAAGAGTGAAGAGCTGAACATTCTCATCAGGTCTCACACACACACTCGGACTGGTTAGAGTCCCGTATTTTCCACAGGTAGTTACACCAGTCGTCGTCTTCTTCTGCAGGTGTTTCAAAGACTTCCAGCTGCAGCGAGCAAACAAGCTGGAGCTGCGTAAACCTCCGGAGGACGTGAGCGTGGTGAGGAGGACGGAGATCTACTTTGCTCAGGCTCGCTGGTGTTTGACTGAAGAGGACGGTCAGCTGGGCATCGCCGAGCTGGAGCTGCAGAGATTCATGTACAGTAAAGTGAGTGCAGACACATGTGTCGTGTTGGAAACTGCTGAGTCATGGTGGAAGTCAGATGGCGCTCAAACAATCATCTACCGTGAATTCCGCTCTATAAGCCGCTACTTTTTTCCACACTTTGACCGGCTTACACTACCGTTCAAAAGTTTGGGGTCACTTAGAACTTTCCTTATTTTTGAAAGAAATCACTGTTTTTCAATGAAGATAACATTAAACTAATCAGAAATACGCTCCATACATTGTTAATGTGGTAAATGACTATTCTAGCTGCAAACGTCTGGTTTTTAATGCAATATCTACATAGGTGTATAGAGGCCCATTTCCAGCAACCATCACTCCACTGTGTGTTTGCTAATTGCGTTAGAAGGCTAATGGATGATTAGAAAAGCCTTGTGCAATGATGTTAGCACAGCTGAAAACAGTTTAGCTGCTTAGAGAAGCTGTAAAAGTGACCTTCCTTTGAGCTAGTTGAGTCTCTGCAGCATCACATTTGTGGCTTCCATCTAACCTCGTCAATGTCTCGACTATATTTTCTATTCATTTTGCAACTCGTTTGATAAATAAAAGTGTGAGTTTTCATGGAGAACACATGGAGCGCAAAGAGAAAGACAGACAGGTTGAAGAGATGCTGTAATGCACTGAGGAAGACGCTCGTTTAATCGTGTTGTGAACAGTCTTTTTGCGCTTCATGTCCCTCGTCATGGATAACACACGAAGAAATGCTTATGATGCAGCTTTTAAGTTAAAGGCGATGGATTTGGCTGTTGGAGAAGGAAACAGAGCTGCTGCACGTAAGCTTGGCATCAATGAACCAGTGGTGAGACGATTGAGACGGCAGCACGAAGTACTAACTCAGTGCAAAAAGAGTGTTTTACAGATGATTATCTCATTTTACTGCTGTATTACAGATGTGTTACTGCCGTGTCTAGTAATTAAACATTTAAAATCATTTCTCTGTGTACCTTAAAGATCTTATGTTTCAGCGTGACCACCTGCGGCTTATAGCCAGGTGCAGCTTATATGTGTATTTTTTCTTATATTTTATGAAATTTGGGTGGTGCGGCTTATAGTCAGGTGTGCATTATAGTGCGGAATTTACGGTAATTGTGATTTTTCTGGCATATATCACAATCGTGATACAATTTTTAAATTTAAGCTACTTTGATTGAAAATAGGGCTGCAAATAACAATTATTATTTTCATAATCAGTTAATCTGTCAATCACCTTCTCAATCAATCAGTTGGTTGTTTGGGTCGAAAAATGTTGATCAGTGTTTGTCAAACCTGTAAATGATGATGACAAACCAAAATGATACAGTTTTAATGGTTTCTTTGCTACATTTGACCAGTCTGAATTTGCTACATTTTTTTTTTCTGTGATTTTTCAGCTTCTTAAATGTGAATATTTTCTGTTTTCTTTGCTCCATATTACAAAGAAATCATTAACACCAAATAATTTTGCTTTGTGGTCAAAACAAGACATTTGAGAACATCATCATTCCCAGGTTTGAAAATCAAGATACCATCAAAATATTAATCTCTTTACTCAGATGCAAAGATATGAATTGTTTCTAATTTGTATTTGTTTTTATTGGCACAAAACTGAGAACAGCAAAAAAAGGTTTTCCTAATTGTGTTGGTTTAAATTGTGTTTTTGATTTGAAAACGATGAATTGTTGAGACAGTAAGTTCATCCAGGTTCTTACCTCCTCCTCCTTTAGTCCATACATTCACTGGCTTATAATTGTTTCTGCCATTTTATATAGTTCAAGAAACAGCAACAACTTCAGACACTGTGACAATTATTGTTATTATTGAGTGGCATTTTGTTTTAAATGTCTCTGTGAATTCTGTGTCTCTGCAGCTGAACAAGTCTGACGACACGGCTGAGCATCTTTTAGAGCTCGGCTGGTTCACGATGAACAACCTGCTGCCCAACGCTGCCTACAAGGTAAACGTAACTTAACTCACTTCATTCACATTGTGTTACTTAGTTATGATTAAAGCAAACTTGAAACAGAGACACCCATATACAAATAATCTTTTTAAAACCGTCAGTGTTCCATCAGTAGCTACAAAATAAAAACCCCAATAAAACTAATGAATTTACAAGAAATATAAAATATATTATAGTTGTATAAATTATACAAAATATTGTACAATATACTATACAAAAAAATAAGAGAGAACTTTAACAAATGATGCAAAACAGCCTAATCATAAATTTTGCCTTTGACAAACAAAAGGAAACAGTTTTCCTCACTTATGCTTTTATGTGAAGAAAACATGTGTCAGTATAGTCCAATTCAAATTAAACACTGTAAATTGTAAAAACTAAACATCATTATTTAGATGTTTTTTGTTGAATTGTGTTACAAATTGCAGGTGGAAATAATATGGCAGGTGTGTGTGAGAGTGTAAATGACTCAAACTGTTGTAATTCCTACACCGTTCACCTGATTTGGATGTAAAAGCCCTCAAATTAAAGCTGAAAGTCTGCAGATAAAGCACATCTTGTTCATTTTGCTTCAAATCCATTGTGGTGGTGTATAGAGCCAAAAAGATTAGAAGTGTATCGATGTCTCAATATTTATGGACCTGACTGTATGACTCTGTGCCTGTTTCCTCTGTGCAGCGCGTCAGGGTAAGTACACACTGTCCATACTATAAAAGCATCTGTGACGTGTGTGCTGACTCCATCTTGTTTGTGATCACTCGTCACAGATCCATCGTGACTGTTGCATGAAACGACTTAACGATTCGCTGATGTGGAAAAATGTGGATTTCACTTCAAATCCACTCACGACCTCACTGTACTTTACTTTCTGTCCATTTGTCACTAATGTTTTTCCTGCTGTTCAAGGTGATTTCAACATAAATGTGGATTTTTACTTTGGCTGTTTAATGGCGACTCTTCTAGAGCAGCCAATCCCAAACTTAACAACACTGAAGTCCCATTTACAAGCTCTTTGACCCAACAAATACCTTTTATACTTTACATCAACATAAAGACTGTAGGATCCTAAAGAAGAGGATTAGGGTAATGTGAATATTTTTGTGGATAAAAATATAAAAGTCCTGGAAAAAACTCAGTATTCGTGATTAAATTTAGATTTTTTTTTTACCTCAGAATTATGATTTTAAATCTTAACCTTAATCTCAGAATTCAGAGAACAAAGTCTGACTCTGACTGCTGAAAATTTCAAACTCGAAGTCAGGTTTCAGATTTTTTTTTTTTACGGTCCGAATTCAGAGCTTTAAAATCAGATATCTAAGGAAAAAAAGCGGAATTCTGACTTTATTCTTGAAATTCAGAATTCATAAAAAAAGAAAAAGGAACTCTGACCTAAAACTGAAACTCTTAGATTAAAGTCAGAAAGGAAATTTCAAACTCGAAGTCAGGTTTCAGATTTTTTTTTTTTACGGTCCGAATTCAGAGCTTAAAATCAGATATCTAAGGAAAAAGAGCGGAATTCTGACTTTATTCTTGAAATTCAGAATTCATAAAAAAAGAAAAAGGAACTCTGACCTAAAACTGAAACTCTTAGATTAAAGTCAGAAAGGAAAGTTTTGGGAAAAAAAATCTGCATTATTTGTCTATTTTATTTTATTCTTATTCATTTTTTTTAGATTAACGTCAAAATTCAGTTTTTTTTTGTTTTGTTTTTTAAATCTTATAATTTTTACCTTAATCCCATAATTCTGACACTTAAGTCACAATCCTGACTTTTTTATTTCTTGTTTCCAAAGAAGTTTTAACATGTGGCCCTAATTGTCTTCAGTATCCATGTTGCATATCCAGTATTTTTATTTATATGATTTATTTCGCAGACAGAAAATATTATTTAAACTTTGAGTCAGGAAACTAAATTATATAATTCTTATTAATTTTCCATAAATTTTCCATAATTTTACGTTATCCTGAATGTAGCAATTTGAAAATAACCTTTTAACAGCAACAATAATTTTGTTTTGGTTATGTTAAAGTTAATTACACACAAAAAAAAATCTATATTTTTAATTCATATTTAATCCCACACCTGCAGTACCTTCAGGGCCCACTGGGGTGTTCCACCTCAGACTTTGGGACTCATCGATCTGGAGCTTCTTCCATGAAGTTTCTAAAGTTTAAATAAAGTTTTGTGTTTTGAAACAGGTCGTACTCCGTCCTCAGAGTCAATGTCAGTCTGGCCGCCAGTTTGCTTTGAGAATCTTCAGTAAAGTGCGCCCCCCAGTGGGTGGAATCTCTGTGAAGGAACATTTTGAGGTGACTCATTTTACCAACTCACACTTCAACTATAGAACTATAAAGTATAGATGTTGCCATTTAATAAAGCTTTATTTTTTTTAATCCTCAGGTGAATGTGGTTCCTCTCACCATCCAGCTGATGTATCAGTTCTTCAAAAGGATGATGGGATTTTTCTTCCCAGGAAGAAATGTGGAGGAGGAGGAGGTCACTGATGAGGAGGATAAATTCAGACTGGTCACCACTGGTAAGTTGATGAGTCAGTGTGTTTACATCAGAGTGAAATATCTGTGCTATTACAACTGGAAATTGTACTAAATCAACTCAGATAATGTGGCTGGGAGTTAAATTAGTGCTGCATATTTTCTTTTAACTGGTCATTTAACCAGACACTCTGCACATGTTCCCGCCCTGTGACCTTTGACCGGAAATAGTAGTAGAAGAAGAAGAAGACGACAGAGGGAAAAACATGAAAAATAATGTAAAATACAGACCAGGCCATTTTTCGACACGGGGGACTGAATTTATGCTGTTGTGTGTAACTTTTAATATAAACAAATTTTGTGTGTGTGTTCTAGCTGCAGAGTGAGGACCAAAAATTGTATAAACACCTACAAAGTGAGGACATTTTAACAAAGTGAGGACATTTTAACAAAGTGAGGACATTTTGTCAAAGTGAGGACATTTTGTTAAAGTGAGGACATTTTGTCTGGTCCTCACTTCTTTAAAGGGCTTTTTCAGGGTTAAGACCTGGTTTTAGGGTTAGGGTTAGAACTGGGTTTAGGTTAGGGTTAGGGTAAGGGTTAGGGTTAGGCATCTAGTTGTCATGGTTAAGGTTAGGGTAAGGTGCTTGGGAATGTATTAGGTGAGGGTCCTCACTATGATAAAAGGACAAACCTGTGTGTGTGTAGCTGGTCTTCGTCATGTTGTGGGGACCTAAATGTGTCTCCACACTCACATTATGGGGACTTGTCTTCATTATGGGGACAAAAATCAGGTCCCCATAACGTAAATTACTCCATTTTAAGGTGAAGACATGTTTTAAAGTTAGGCTGAGGTTAGGGTTAGGTTAAGGTTAGGGTCAGGGTCAGGGTTAGGACACTAGTAATTATGGTTAAGGTTAGAGTAAGTCTGGAGGAAATGAATGGAAGTCAATGTAATGTCCTCTGAAGTCATGGAAACCAGTGTGTGTGTTTGGTGTTAAATTATACAGTACTGTGTCCTCTCTCGTCTCCGTCTCCGTCTCTGTGACCTCGGATCAACGAGAGGCTCAGAGGGAGTGTAAGGTGTCGGGTGCAGGGTCACACTGAGGCCACAGTGATGCTGCTGATGTTAATGCTGCTGCTGCTGCTGCTGCTGCTGTTCTCTGTGTCACAGGTATTCCTGTCAAACCTCGACAGTTGTCAGAGGACACCATCGGTGCCATGGGCCCCAGCAAAGGTGTCGCCCAGGGACTGAACCGCACTGCCGGGGTCAGGAGGTCATTCAGGAAACCTCCAGAGGTGCTCATGCAAAAACATTTAAAAAAAGAAAAAACATCATCCATGACTTTACAAACAACTTTATTTTTTTAGTAGCAAAATGAACACATTGAGTTTCCCACAGTGTCATTACACTCCTGTGAAAGGTTAAAGGGCTAATGAATGTTTTAAAATGATCCTAAATCTGGATTCAGGTCAGAGACACTTGACATTATAGGCCTGAAACAATTAAAACAAGTAATTTAATCATTTACTAAATTGATGTCCAACTATTTTGATAATCTCTTAATTAGTTTGAGACTTTATCAACACCTGAAGTGTCTAAAACAAGATGGAGCACAACTAGTGCTGCAGCGATTTATCATGTACTAATCGTTTGATTATTTGGATAATTTATTTGAGTGTTTTCTTAAACAATTAAAACCAGTTTCTGTGATTCTTCAGCTTCTTAAATGTGAATATTTTCTGGTTTCTTTGCTCCATATAAGAAAGAAATCATTAACACTGAATCATTTTGGTTTGTGGACAAAAACGTCATTATTTCCAGGTTTGACAAACACTGATCAACATTTTCTGACATTTTATGGACCAAACATGTCATTGTTTAATCGTGAAAACAGATAAATTAAAGCTAAAATAAATGTTAGGTGCAGCCTTATGTATTATGTTCCTCCCTTTTTATCTACAAGTCTGTTATAGTTATGTGTCTATATATATGTGTCTATATGTATATATACATATATATATATGTCATTATGTTCCCACCAGCATCCTGTTGATGACATTGACAAGATGAAGGAAAGAGCAGCAATGAATAACTCCTTCATCTACATCAAGATTCCTCAGGTGCCGCTCTGTGTCAGTTATAAGGTTAGTTCAGTGTTTATTTACACTCCCTGAACTCTTTGTTATGATCCAAACCTTTAAATTAACTTTAAATTCTTTGATTCCAAAAACGGAACGTGGTGCGGCAAAAACTGTCTGCTGTTGTTCTAGGGAGAAAAGAGCAGCGTGGACTGGAAAGACCTGAACCTGGTGCTGCCGTGTCTGGAGTATCATAACAACACCTGGACGTGGCTGGACTTTGCCATGGCGGTGAAAAGGGACAGCAGGAAAGCGCTGGTAGCACAGGTACGCACTTGTCCTCCTCCAGTTTCAGAACACGTGAGCTGCTTTTTGTTTGCAAACGCACTTGAATGACGTTGTCGTCCTCCTGCTCGTCGCTGCTCAGATGATAAAAGAGAAGCTGCGTCTGAAGCCGGCCGCAGGCGCCGACGTCCGGGGGAAAGTGTCCGAGGGGAAGGCGGACAACGGCCTGCAGCAGCAGGAGGAGGACGAGAAAGCTCGACTCCTCATCGGCCTCAGCAGCTCAGACAAGAGCTCCAGCAAGAAGAGTATCTTCAGTCGACGCAAGTGAAACAGTAAACTCTCAACGCACTTGTCACAAACTGGATGATTCACAAGAGCGTCTGCCACACGAGAAAAGTCCAAATAAATCAGTATCACGTCATCGCAGGAGACGTTTTCACTTAAAACGAGATGTTTGTTCACCTCATAATGAGACACTAACACATTGTTATAACATAGAAAATAAATTATCTTGTAACGTCAAAGGTTTCACATTAAAACTGGATGTTTTTCACCTTATGACAAGATATGATAAGTTATAACTGGACACTAAATTATCTCATAACATGAAAAACTATGGTTAAAACAAGACGTTTGTCAACTTATAATGAGATACTTTCACATAATTATGACAAAACTTTATGAAAGGAAACTGTAAATGTTCATATCTTGTTATAAGTTTTTCAACTTATAACAAGATATGAACACATTATTGTGTCAAGTTATAACTGGACACTAAATGATCTCATGACATGAAAAACTATGGTTAAAACAAGACGTTTGTCAACTTATAATGAGATACTTTCACATAATTATGACAAAACTTTATGAAAAGTTTCCTGTTAAAGTAAAACAAGATACTTTTTACCTCATGAGACACTAACACATTGTTATAACAAAAAATAAATTATCTTGTAACATGAAAAATTTCACATTAAAACAGGATGTTTTTCACCTTATAATCAGATATTTTCACATTTCCATGACAAAAATCTTTCATGTTATAACAAGAAACTGTAAATTATCACATAATGTGACATTTGTCACCTTATAACGAGTTATTTTCACATAATTATGACAAACCTTGATGAAAGGAAACTGTAAATGAGCTCATAACAGGAAACATTTAATGTAAAAAAAAATAGTGACACCTTATGACGAGATATTGGCACATTATTATGACATAGAAAATAAATTATCTTGTAATGTCAAAAATTTCACATTAAAACTGGATGTTTTTCACCTTATAACAAGATATGAACACATTATTGTGTCACGTTATAACTGGACACTAAATGATCTCATGACATGAAAAATTATGTTTAAAACAAGACGTTTGTCAACTTATAATGAGATACTTTCACATAATTATGACAAACCTTGATGAAAGGAAAGTGTAAATGATCATGTAAAACAAGATATTTTTCATCTTATGAGGAGATATTGTTATAGATATTATTATGGCATACAAACTTATCATGTTATAACAAGAAATTAAATTATTACAGGAAAAGTTTAATGTTAAAACAAGATATTTTTCACCTCTTAATGAGAGATTAATATGTTGTTAAATCATAGAAACTAAATTATCTTGGCAACGTGAAAAATTTCACATTAAAACAGGATGTTTTTCACCTTATAATGAGATATTTTCACATTTCCATGACGAAAACCTTATGACAAACCTTGATGAAAGGAAACTGTAAATGATCTCATAACGGGAAACATTTAATGTTTAAACAAGATTTTTTTCACCGTAAAACAAACATATAGTGACACCTTATGACGAGATATTGACACATTATTATGACATACAAACTAAATGATCTCATTTCACCTTATAATGAGGTATTTTCACATTGTAGATACATGTATTTTAGGTTTTAACAAGAAACTATAAATTCACGTTACACAAATGTTCACGTCACGTTGTAGCCTGATAGATTTAATGGTGCTTTTCTTAAAAATTTGACTCTATGATAAGATTATTTCACTTTATAATGACATATTTTCACATTATCGATACACGCTATGTATATATTTTAGGTTTTAACAAGAAACTATAAATTATCACGATTATTACACAAATGTTCACGTCACGTTGTAGCCTGATAGATTTAATGGTGCTTTTCTTTTCTTAAATATTTGACTCTATGATAAGATTATTTCACTTTATAATGAGACATTTTCCACATTATTGTGACATGTAACAACAAAAAAACTACAAATGATCTCATTACATTAAGAGTTTCATGTTACTACATGATAAAATTATGTATTATAACGTGAAATCTTTCACATTATAACGAGATGGTTCCATGATATTATGACACACAGCTTTATCACGTTATAACAAGAAAATATAAATCATCTTATTACATGAAAATGTTCACATTATTACATGATAAGTCTAATTATAATGTATAATATTTCATTTTGTATATTATCGTGACATACAAACTTAATCACACTGTAAAAAAGTAATTAAGAAATAAAAATGATTAAAGTGGCACTTTTTCTTTAACATTACTGTTAAATATAAAAA
Source organism: Brachirus orientalis (assembly GCA_016785285.1). Lineage (NCBI taxonomy): Eukaryota > Metazoa > Chordata > Actinopteri > Pleuronectiformes > Soleidae > Brachirus > Brachirus orientalis. Next base: position 2,515,272 of record JAFBJR010000118.1, read on the forward strand.
CTCACAGCTAAGATTCAGATTAAAGTTAAGTAATTAAAACGATCTAAACGTTGTTTTAAACGCACACGTCACTTTGTCACACGCCTTTACCGTAATACACGACATAGACGTGTTATCCACAGTCATTTAAACCGAATCTTAACAGTTAAAACAATATTTGTCTCAGTGTTTCACATCATTTCATTAAAGTGTCCAACATTTCATAATAATGATATTTTAAGCTTTTTATGTCATAATAATCTCATTATAAGGTAAAAAAAAACCTGTTATAACATGAAAATGTACATGTTATTATGTGATACTGAATTATTTCTATTCATCTGGCAGTAAATACAGAATATCACTGAAATGAAAGTGAAGATTTGAGATTATCTCGTGAACCTGCTGACCTTTTTTTGTTTTTGTCTCCTGGTGTTTGACAGATTTGAAGTTTTATTTTCCTCCCTGATGAAGGGAACTTGGCACCAGAATCACCGCGGTGCCATTTTGACCAAATATACAGCATTATTTTATCTTCTTTATTGTTTGTGTGCCATTAAAAATCATTTCACACTCAGGCTGTTCTGAATGTAGCGGGGAGGATGAACAGGAAGTAGCTTCACTGTTTGACCCGCTTCTGTCGGTGCGACACTGTTTCCTGCTGGATCAGGAACAACAACAACAACAACTGCCGCCACAGAATAAACACATGAAACGCACCTTTAACCTTATCAGATGTAAAAAATTCATAAATAAATACGATTTAATGAATATACTTGTTGTTTTATCCAGTGAAGCTTTGGTTTGAGGCCGTATGACTGTGTCAGACAGGAAGGCCTTTACTTTGAAAAGACGCGTCATGTTTTCCTGCTAAATGAGCGTCATCTGTGTGTGTGTGTGGCAAAACAAACAAGAAAACAGAAAACAGTGTGTCGCAGCTTTAACGTACATTCTGTGTGTGTGTTTTGTAATTTTAACACTGAAGCACTTTTTACGCAAAGTATTTTCATATTTTTGTAATTGCGGTTGTTTTTCTGTTGGATTGTTGCTTCAACCGCGCCGCTAACGTCTCTGATTTCACTCACGGGTTTGAAACATTTCCGTTAAAATGCGGTTTATCTGTCAATAAAAGTGTTTTTGTCGCTCACTTTGGTGTGTGTCTTTGTTGTAGTGGGGGGAGGGGCAGAGCGAGAGATAGGTAGATTATTAATCTGAGATTGAACTGAAGCAGAAGGGGGATTCTCTCACTCTGACTGAGGGTCATAATATTATATCTTTGTTCTTGTAACATTTTGACTCTCTTTTCGTAATATTACGACTTTATTTTCTTAATATTACAACTCTCTTTTCGTAATATTACAACTTTGTTCTTGTACTTTATTTTCTTAAAATTACAACTCTCTTTTCGTAATAATATGTCTCTATTCTTGTACTTTATTTTCTTAATATTACAACTCTCTTTTCGTAATAATACGTCTCTATTCTCGTACTTTATTTTCTTAATATTACAACTCTCTTTTCGTAATAATACGTCTCTATTCTCGTACTTTATTTTCTTAATATTACAACTCTATTTTTGTAATAATACGTCTCTATTCTCGTACTTTATTTTCTTAATATTACAACTCTCTTTTTGTAATAATACGTCTCTATTCTCGTACTTTATTTTCTTAATATTACAACTCTATTTTCGTAATAATACGTCTCTATTCTCGTACTTTATTTTCTTAATATTACAACTCTATTTTTGTAATAATACGTCTCTATTCTCGTACTTTATTTTCTTAATATTACAACTCTATTTTTGTAATATGACTTTATTCTTGTACTTTATTTTCTTAATATTACAACTCTCTTTTCGTAATATTACGACTTTATTCTCGTACTTAATTTTCTTAATATTACAACTCTCTTTTCGTAATAATACGTCTCTATTCTCGTACTTTATTTTCTTAATATTACAACTCTCTTTTCGTAATATTACAACTTTATTCTCGTACTTTATTTTCGCAATATTATAACTCTTTTTTGGTAATATGACTTTATCGTTGTGCTTTATTATCATAATATTATACCTTTATAAGGTTCATAGATTTGTTGTGAAGGAGGACATGAGGACAGTTGGTGAAACAGAAGAGGACAAGATAGAGACAGATGATCCACTGTGGCGCCCCCTAAAGGGAGAAGCTGAAAGAGGAAGATTCTCTTAATATTACAAATTCATTCTCGAAAGTTAAAGTGTTTTTCTTCAGTTTGGTCCTAAAACTCTGTCGTTTGAAAGTGTTTAATGTCACATAAACAGCGTCGTTTTTCTCTGAAGTGTAACAGCATCTACTCTTCTGTATATTTATGTAAACTAACCAAACTAATTTCACATCCAGTCATTCACTTGTCTCTTTTTGTTCTACATGACTTTGAGTTTGACCCACATCGACGAGCTGAAAAAACCCTCTGAGGACTTTAATAGGGACAGAAAATGAAGGACTAGATAAAGTCTCATCATTAAGTGTTTTAATGAGGAGACAGAGTCTCAGCGGAGACGAAACATGTGTCTCTGCTGAGACTTAATGACACTTCTTCATCACCACCATCATCATCAGCAGCAGCAGCAGCAGCAGCTTCCTGACACTGAATTCCTGCTCAGGCCTTTGTCTTCAGCAGGTCCACCATCTGTCTGTCTGTGTGTGTGTGTGAGAGAGAGAGAGACAGGCAGACAGTCCAGTGACCCACATCTCGTCTCAGAGACACACTGACCCACAATAGAGACAAGAGGAATGTCCCCAAACACCGGTGAGGACACTGACCCACAGTAGAGACAAGAGGAATGTCCCCAAACACCGGTGAGGACACTGACCCACAATAGAGACAAGAGGAATGTCCCCAAACACCGGTGTCACATACCGATCAACTCGGTTTAATCTGTAACATTGTTAAATCTGTAGCTCAATTTAATCTGTAACCCGGTTTAATCTGTAACATGGTTTAATCTGTAACTCGAATTCATTTATAATTTCCTTTAATCTGTAACTCATTTTTATCTGTAATTCAGTTTAATCTGTAACTCAGTTTTATCCGTAACTCGGTTTACTCTGTAACACAATTTAATCTGCAACTCAATTTAATTTGTAACTTACTTGAATCTGTAAATCAGTTTCATCTGTACAAGAAGAAAATATTTTTTAACCTCTTTTAAGACTAATTTTTAATGTGGAGCAGAACCTGAAAATAATCTCTGTTTCTGATGCTTATTTATCATCTGACAGATTAAAGCTCAGAGTCAGTGGGAGCAGGAATTGCTCTGAGACTCAAAGACTCCAGTGAATTTACGGCTGAAGACGAAATTATCAGGAGACGAAACTTTCCTCAGGGCTCGTTCTTTACTAATTAGAATAAAAATAGGATTTTATTTTAAAGCTAAAACCAGGTTGGTTTAAAAAAAGAGTTTTCTGTCGGGAAACATTTATTATTTATCTGATGAATTGTGGCTGTAAACTGGTAAAAGTGTATTTATGTCAATGATTCGTGTTAAAAATAACACATTTGTACTGAATATAAACAAGACAAAATAACAGTCAATGTGTTCATGTGACACTAATTCAGATCCATTTAAGTACAGTTTAAACTCTTTATGTGTTAAAGTGAACAGTTTTTATAATGAAATTAACATTATTTCTATTCATTATTTCTAGTCGTTGGACAATTATTTACTGTGAACTTTGTGTTTTGCCATATAGAAAGTATTTTCTGTTTTATTACACGCTGCTGCTGTGTTAAATTTAATTTCCCCCATTAGAAATCAGTAAAAGCACATTCAGTCTTCTTTATCTTTTTTATCTCATTCCTTTTACCTTGTCTTAAACCTAAATTTACTTATTCCAAATTATATTAATTTGTCTGTTATATCTTATTTCGTATCTCTTTTCTCCTTTTATATCCTATATTTTACATTTTCTTGTATTAATACTTATTTATATTCTCCTAAATGATCTTATATTGTCAAATATATTATCTGTAATCATGATATCTTAGCTCTCAGCTATTTCTTATTTGTAAATTTTATCTTTTACATCTTGCCTCCTTTTTTATATCTTATATTGTTGTAGCTGTTATCATTTATCTTACATTTTCACCTTATTGCAAAACTGCACAAAAACAAGAACAACAATCACTATCTTCATTTTAAAACTAGAACAATGACTCATCAAGATTTGGTCATGTGATCATGCCAAAGCTCCGCCCACAGGCGTGAACACATGAATACAAACTAGAGCCGAGAGAGAAAGTGTGTCAGTCACATCATCACGTCAGTGACCAGCCGACACGAGACGAGACGAGACGAGACGAGACGAGACGAGACGGTTCTGACTCCAGGTAAGAAAATTCTTCTTCACTCCTCATCTTCACTTTCATTCATCAGTCACATCTGTATCACCTCTGTCGCCATAGTAACGGCTGTGATAACAGAACAGGGATATTTAAAGTTAAATGACATGAGAAAGAGGATTTAAAGAGTGAAAACAGATTTAACAGTGACTTAAAGTAGAGTGAATTATTTATTAAATACAGCATCTTAGGTTTTCTGAATTTTTTACACTTATATTAAATATTTTCAGCATTTTTCTTAATTTTCTGGCAGCAGCGCTTATACTGTAAAATTAAAAGTCAGATTTTCATCAGCAAGTCAGGGTCTGCTGGTGGATGTATAGAAAAGCTCAGTATTTGGCAGTCAGTCTATTGGTGGATGTTTAGAGGCGTTCAGTATTTGGCAGTCAGTCTATTGGTGGATGTTTAGAGGCGTTCAGTATTTGGCAGTCAGCCTGTTGGTGGATGCATTAAAAGCTCATTATTTGGCAGTCACTCTACTGGTGGATATATGGAAAAGCTCAGTATTTGGCAGTCAGTCTGTTGGTAGATAGGCACTAGTGGTACTAATATTGCGGTCGCTACTAAAAGTACTGTTAATAGTAGCAGACATGGTACTAGCATCACTAGCATAGTACTGCTGCTGGTACTAACAGTACTTTAAATTAAGTACTGTTAAATTAATTTAAATTAATGAACATAAGGTAATGTTTGGTAAATTAATTCATTTTATTTAATTTTTATTGAATTTAATAATAATAAAAAAAAAGCTTACACACATAAATCAGAACTAAAATTATAGAAAAATTTTGCTAATTTGTTTGGGGGCCCAAAAAAAGTCATCCACGACCCATTCTTGGGCTTTGACCCAGACTTTGGGAACCTCTTCATTAAAAGCACAGCATGTGTGAAAGCTAGTGCAGTCATATGTGCAATGACATCTTCTTTCTTGGGCTGCAGAAAAGTCGTCGAGTCAAGATGACGCACCAGTTCCCCGCGCTGTCCGAGACGCAGAAGAGAGATTTACATGAAACTGCTCTACGAATCGTTTCTCCAGGGAAAGGAATCCTGGCTGCAGACGAGTCTGTCGGTCTGTTCTTCTCTTTGTCCCTTTTATTTTCAACACAAATTTTCAGGCCATCAAGTAATCAGATTATACAGAAAGTAAATTTCATTATAAATATTTTTAATATCTTAATTCTGATTATTTTTCCAACCACAGAAGAAAGAATCTATGCTTAAATAATTTTCTCAGTCTGAGGCTCAGATGTCGGGAATCACTGATTTAAACCCTGATGACCTTTGACCTGGTCTGTGGTGCAGGCAGCATGGCCAAGCGTCTGGCCCAGGTCGGGGTGGAGAACACGGAGGAGAACCGCCGACAGTTCCGGCAGATTCTCTTCAGCGCTGACGATCGCATCAACAGCTGCATCGGCGGCGTCATCTTCTTCCACGAGACTCTGTACCAGCACTCGGACCACGGCGTTCCCTTCGTCAAGATGATCCGGGACAAGGGAATTCTGGTCGGAATCAAGGTGTGGCAGCTTCAGACCGTGTCCGATAAAACCAGCCTGTTGTAGTTTAGCATAATGAAACCTGAAACGCTGTTTTTCACGTCTCCACCTCTGCCCATTCAGGTTGACAAAGGTGTTGTTCCTCTGCCAGGAACCTGTGGAGAAACAACCACCCAAGGTCAGAGCAGAACTACACTGCTTTGTTTTTACACGGCCGATTTTCAGTGAGGTCACACTCTGAGGTTGTATCGACCACAAACTCTTTCAGAGTCTAATGTCTGACAAATGTTTGAAGAAAACAAACAAAAACACCTCAGTCAGACAAACGTGTGGAGCATCTGAAGTCGGCGAATAATAAAATCACTTTTTCATAACATGTGATGAGAAGACATCATAAAATATATAAATAATGAAGCTACAGCACAAAACTTCAGTCTGTTGGTCATTATATTCAACAGCTCACTATTTTGTAGTCAAGCTGTTTGTGAATGTTTAGAACAGCTCATTATTTGGCACTCAGTCTGTTGGTGGATATCAATAACAGTTCACTTTTCGGCAGTCAGTATCTTGCTGGATGTATAGAATAGCTCACTATTTGGCAGTTGGTCTGTTAGTAGATATAGAGAACAGCTCATTAATTTGCAGTCAGTCTATTGGTGGCTATAGAGAATAGCTCACTATTTGGCAGTCAATATCTCGGTGACATATAGATACCAGCTCAATATTTGGCAGTCAGTACCTTGGTGGCGTACAGAATAACTCACTATTTGGCAGTCAGTCTGTTGGTGGATATTTAGAACAGCTCATTATTTGGCATTCAGTCCCCTGGTGAATCTATAGCTCATTATTTCACATTCAGTTTGTTGGAGGATATTTAGAACAGCTCATTATTTGGCATTCAGTCCCCTGGTGAAATTATAGAACAGTTCACTATTTTGCATTCAGTCCCATAGTGAATGTATAGAGTAGCTCATTATTTGGCAGTCAGTCTCAAAGGTCGTTTATTTTTCCTGGTGTTTTAACAGCAGAAATAAACAAGTGCAGCCACAAAAACAGACAACAGCGAAACATACAATTGAAAACAAAGGTTCCTCCTGTCTGTCAGTATAAATATTTGTTTTGTGGAATCTTGAGCACATCACTGTAAATAACAACTGCTGTTGTTGTTCTATAACAGATTGAATGATGGAGGGTTGTTGTGTGCAGGTCTGGATGGATTATCAGAGCGCTGTGCTCAGTACAGGAAGGACGGAGCCTCCTTTGCTAAGTGGCGCTGCGTTCTGAGGATCAGTGAAAGCAATCCGTCTAAACTGGCCATCAACGAAAACGCTAACGTGCTCGCCAGATACTCCAGCATCTGTCAGCAGGTCAGGAGGTCACCAGGTCACCAGGTCACCAGGTCACCACACAACTCACATGGACTGGATGAACTGAGATTAAACACTGTGAGACCATCGACTGTATATGAAATGGACGCAGTTTGAAAAAGGGAAGCCAAAGACGTATGATGGATGTAGCAATCAGGCACCAGGGGGCGACTCCACTGGTTGCAAGAAAGAACTCACTTTGAATTAAAGTCTATGTGACAATGAGCTTCTATTTCTCACTTGATGCTGAATGTCAGTAAACATTCACAGCAAAAACTGATGTTGTTCTTATGTTTTTCCCTTAAAAAGAAAAACAATCTTGTCAAGCAAGTTTAGCTCGAGACAAAGAATCTAATTTTAGGAAAGAAAATATGTAAATCTGGCTTTGGAGCTTTAGATGTTTGAACTCTGCTGTTCTGTCTCTCCCTAGCATGGTATTGTTCCCATCATTGAGCCGGAGATTCTTCCTGATGGAGATCATGACCTGAGACGCTGCCAGTACATCACCGAGAAGGTTTTCTCTTTGTTTGCACTGTGTGTGTGTGTGTTCTTGTACTTGTTGCAAAGTGGACATTTTGACAAAGTGAGGACATTTTGTCTGGTCCTCACTTCTTTAAAGGTCTTTTTCAGGGTTAAGACCTGGTTATAGGGTTAGAATTGTGTTTAGGTTAAGGTTAGGGTAAGGGGCTAGAAACTGTATTATGTCTATGAAGGTCCTCACTATGATAGAAGCACAAATTTGTGTGTGTGTTCTTGTACTTGCTGCAGAGTGAGGACCAAAAATTGTATAAACACCTACAAAGTGAGGACATTTTGTCTGGTCCTCACTTCTTTAAAGGGCTTTTTCAGGGTTAAGACCTGGTTTTAGGGTTAGGGTTAGAATTGGCATCTAGTTGTGATGGTTAAGGTTAGGGCAAGGGGCTAGAGAATGTGTTATGTCTATGAGGGTCCTCACTGTGATAGAAGCACAAGTGTGTGTGTGTTCTTGTACTTGCTGCAGAGTGAGGACCAAAAATCGTATAAACACCTACAAAGTGAGGACATTTTGACAGAGTGAGTGTTACGACCAGGCCTAGGGGTATGCCTAATCACAACTAGAGTGTGGAGACTCCCTCTCCCCAACTCCCAACAAAACCAGCAGTAACACACTAAACAAACCATTTTAAAGGTTTATTAAAAACAAGTACACAGATCAGGCCTCTTATATTGGATCCTTCTGTGCAGGACATACACACCATACACACCTGCAACCCATCACACACTCACATGCAGACTCATACATACAAGGAAAAAAGAACACAGGATCCTGGGGTCATAACAGTGAGGACATTTTGTCTGGTCCTCACTTCTTTAAAGGGCTTTTTCAGGGTTAAGACCTGGTTTTAGGGTTAGGGTTAGAATTGGCATCTAGTTGTGATGGTTAAGGTTAGGGCAAGGGGCTAGAGAATGTGTTATGTCTATGAGGGTCCTCACTGTGATAGAAGCACAAGTGTGTGTGTGTGTTCTTGTACTTGCTGCAGAGTGAGGACCAAAAATCGTATAAACACCTACAAAGTGAGGACATTTTGACAGAGTGAGTGTTACGACCAGGCCTAGGGGTATGCCTAATCACAACTAGAGTGTGGAGACTCCCTCTCCCCAACTCCCAACAAAACCAGCAGTAACACACTAAACAAACCATTTTAAAGGTTTATTAAAAACAAGTACACAGATCAGGCCTCTTATATTGGATCCTTCTGTGCAGGACATACACACCATACACACCTGCAACCCATCACACACTCACATGCAGACTCATACATACAAGGAAAAAAGAACACAGGATCCTGGGGTCATAACAGTGAGGACATTTTGTCTGGTCCTCACTTCTTTAAAGGGCTTTTTCAGGGTTAAGACCTGGTTTTAGGGTTAGGGTTAGAATTGGGTTTAGGTTAAGGTTAGGGTAAGGGGCTAGAGAATGTATTATGTCTATGAGGGTCCTCACTTTGATAGAAGCACAAGTGTGTGTGTGTGTGTGTGTGTGTGTGTGTGTGTGTGTGTGTTTCCACAGAGGACAGCTCACTCTGCTGTGACCACAGGTTCTGGCTGCGGTCTACAAGGCCATGTCAGACCACCACGTCTACCTGGAGGGAACTCTCCTCAAACCCAACATGGTGACTCCAGGACACAGCTGCTCCACCAAGTACAGTCCAGAGGAGGTCGCTATGGCGACTCTCACCGCCCTGCGCCGTACTGTACCCCCTGCTGTCACAGGTGAGGTGACGTCACATGACTCAGTTTGTTGGTGGGAAAATCTTCTGCACAAATGAACGTCACCAGTGTTTACAGCTACAAGAGTTCACTGTCACTTTAAATCCACAGAACCAGAACCTGACAGTCTGAATATATCTGATCCTTATACCGCCCCCTGGTGCTTTTCACCAGTATGGACATTATTCCAGACATGTATCATTATGACATCTTCAACTTTCCTCTAGATAACAACTCATTCTTTAACATTCTGTCCCTTGGTGAATGTATAGAATAGCTCATTATTTGGCAGTCGGTACCTTGGTGACGTATAGAATAACTAATTATTTTGCAGTCAGTCTGTTGGTGGATTTGTAAAACAGCTCACTATTTGGCAGTCATTCTGTTGGTGGATATAGATAACAGCTCATTATTTGACATTCATTCCCTTGGTGAATGTGTAGAATAGCTCATTATTTGGCAGTCAGTACCTTGGTGACGTATAGAATAACTAACTTTTTTGCAGTCAGTCTGTTGGTGGATTTGTAAAATAGCTCACTATTTGGCAGTCATTCTGTTGGTGGATATAGATAACAGCTCATTATTTGACATTCATTCCCTTGGTGAATGTATAGAATAGCTCATTATTTGGCAGTCAGTACCTTGGTGACGTATAGAATAACTAATTATTTTGCAGTCAGTCTGTTGGTGGATTTGTAAAATAGCTCACTATTTGGCAGTCATTCTGTTGGTGGATATAGAGAACAGCTTATTATTTGGCACTCAGTCCCTTGGTGAATGTATAGAATAGCTCATTATTTGGCAGTCAGTATCTTGGCGAATATAGATAACAACTAATTATTTGGCGTTCAGTCCCTTGGTGAATGTATAGAATAACATTATTTGGCAGTCAGTCTGTTGGCGGATTTGTAAAAAACATTACCTCATCCTAATCTGGAGGATGAAATGTAGGAAGTAGGACGGTTATTTATTTATTTATATGATTTTATTGTGTTTTTTTCCATGTTTAACTGTCCTATTATTTATGAAGCACTTTGTTTTGAAAAGCGCTACAAAAAAATAAAGATATTATCTAAAAAACAAGTTACAGATATAGTACATGTATATATGTATATATATATGTGTGTATGTGTGTATGTGTGTGTGTGTACAGTATGAAAAGGTGCAGAAACAAAAGCAGAGTGAGGTTGTGTCTTCTTCTCTCTGCAGGAGTGACCTTTCTCTCTGGAGGTCAGGGTGAAGAAGAGGCCACCGTTCACCTGAACGCCATCAACATGTGTCCTCTGTCCAAACCCTGGGTCCTCAGCTTCTCGTTCGGCCGAGCTCTGCAGGCGTCGGCGCTGCGAGCGTGGAGAGGACACAAGGAGAACGAGAAGACGGCCACCGAGCAGTTCATCAAGAGAGCTGAGGTGATTTTGACCTAAAGTGACGCCATCTTTTACCGCATCTGCACTCACCGTTTACACCTTTTCGTCTTTTGCTAAACTTGGCCGTGTTGATGACTTTAGCATGAAACGTGTCACGGGTTTGAGTTTTTCATGACAAATTTCAAATTGTTACATTCTTTACCTTAAGTACATAAAATGTCCCCAGTGTAACACATTATAAACTTCTTTTATCATCCTCTCATTACAATATAAAATATTTTTTACTATTCAACATCATCTTGACTCTTAATTTTAGTTTGATTAAGATGAAATTCTCCTGCTAATCCAGTAGGTGGCAGTATTCAATTCTATTAATTATTTAATGGCAAATAGAGGCCTATATATTTGTATGTGTGGGACATTTTTGCGAGTATTTTTTTTTCTGTGACACACGAAATAATAATAATAATGTTGTGATAATCAGTGGTGGTTGTTTTATGTTGTCATGATGTATTATATGGAAATTATTGCATGTTTTGTTTTTTTATTAAATGTTAAAAATTGCATAACTAACTGCAAACTGCATTTGGAAAACACAAGCATTTTAAGGCAAAATGCTAATTTATTATTATTATTATTTTTTAAATTGATCAGGTTTGATGTTGCTTGAAAAAATCATTCCAGAGAAAGAAAAACCATTTTAATATCGTATATCATTTTGGCACTTAAGGTGCTTAGAGTGTAGTTTTTTGTGACTCACAAAAATAATGCAAAAAAAAAAAAAAAATTCTTTTAAATGGTAAATATTGTTTAACAACATTTGAAAAAATAGCATTAAAGGTTAAAATGCAAACAAAACATTTTTAAAACATATATTTAATAAATAAAGTGTTTACTAGACATTCTAGGTCGCGTACATTCTCTCAAGATAAAGAGGGTTTGTTTAGTTTTTTCATTACTTGACAGTTTGTTGATAATTGTTTGTTTGTTTGTTGTTCTCAGGTGAACAGTCTGGCCTGTCAGGGTAAATACACGGGCGCCGACAACTGTGGAGAAGCGAACCAGAGGATCTATGGATCCTATCACGCTTACTGAGTGACATGAGACGTTTACGTTAACAGTACCATAACAAAGCATCACAGAGAGACACTTTAGAGGAGATATTAATATGTAGTATTTCAGAATAGTTTCACTCACAGTACAGTGATATATATATATATATTCTATGTACCAAGAAAACAAACAGATGATAAACAAGGAAATTCAGAACAAGTATTTTTAATGCATGTACTTCAGTAGTGTCATAAATTATCACAAATACTAATATTCCATATGCTGTTAGAAACTTAAATTTCCCTTTTTGTGTTTCATTGAGAGTATATTGAAGTTGTGAAGAGTGTTTTTTGTTTGTCTAGTTTATTTAGCAGTGACCTCACACTTACATAGAATTAATGAACCAGAATTAAGTTTAAGCTCATATTTATCTGGTAAAATACTTATATATGTATGTAGTATATATATTTAACACACTATAATACAAATGTGTGTCATCATTATATGTGTATTTTGTTTCTTCCGGAATAAATGAACACAATAAACAATAAAAGATGCACAGTCTGAGGATAATGATGATGTTTGTGTTAATGAAACTATGTAAATTATGATGTTAATCAGTGTGTGAAGTGTGAAAAGTAAGTGTCAGTTCTCTTCTCCATATGAGCTTTGCATACATTTTATTTACATTTCTAAAATGACTAAAACCTGGACTTCTGTTACACATTTTGTCAGCTTGTATATTTAGATGATCCTGAGCATTTATTATACTGTTCCTCCAGGACACTAATGTGGCAACAAGTCAATTAATATAATTGTAATAACAGTCTATAGATCAACACTAAGCCTAAACCTGAATATTTATCTTTTGAAAGCCTTATCCTAGTTTAAACTCACAGAAACTGGTTCTGATAGTCACTGTTTATCATCATATTAGAGCTTCTGTCAGAGTTTTCTGAATTCTTATTTGAGTTAGAGCTTATTAAATCATAACTGTGGGGGGATTTCAGCATCTACGTGGATGTTGAAAGCGACAGTCTTAGTTCTACATTTAATTAACTGTTAGATGATGATGATAATATTAGTGCATTCAAGACATATACATGTCAATGGAAAAACACAATTCAAGCAGAAGAAATGACAGAGACACTTTGTGAACATGTTTCACGTCCAAGATGATTTGCATTATTTATCTTTGAAGGGTGTTAAATGACAGTTTAAAATACAGATGTGCTTTAGTTTTAGTCAAAAACATGGAATGATGATGATGATGATGGAGTGAAACTGTACATGTCTGTGCAGAGAACATACATGTATATAGAGCAGAGGTAACATGAGACTTCAACTTCAGCCTATATTCCATCGTTTGGTTAGTGATATGTGAAAATGATCTTTGTTACTATGGGATTTTTTTCCCCCAGTCACTTAAAAAATTCACACAAATTGTTATGCTCTTGTTTTTATAGTGTAAATCAGCGGTCACCAACTGGCAGACCTTTTGTTTATAATAAAATCCAGCCTGGAAGATTAATTCAAAATTCAAATCTCTTTTTCAAAAAAGGGTTTTTAAACTGTTTGCTTTTCTTTTCAGAAATAACAAAGTTCTGCAGAATTAAGAGCCTTCTAATCTGAAAAAAAAACCAGTCTGTGGCCAATTGAAAACCAACACAAAAAGAAAAAAGGTAAAAGGTAAAAGAAAAACAAACAAACAGAAATGTTTTGGCCCAGTATTCAATTTTCCAAATTTGCAAATTTACTTGCTGACCCCTGATGTAAATAAATATACATTTTATTATCTTTTTTCATTTGTATTGTAAAGCGCTTTCTACATTTTCTGTATAAAAGGTCCTGGATAAATATAATTATTAGTTACTATCATTACCATCAAAGCATAATTATGTGCGTGTTTTGGTTCCATTTTTTTTGTTTTCTGTTGTATATGTGTAATATATTCAGTTTTGCGAGTATGTAAGGAACAATTAAATAAAAGTATTAAATGCGAAAACAGAAGAGCCGCTCGTTTAAATGTGAGTAACGCTGAACATGGAGTTAAAAACAGACCATTTTTAAACGCATGTTTAGAGGAGTCCCTGCTCAACCGACGGACTATTTCGTGTGGCGGATGTGTCGCAGTGGCCGCAGTGTTTCCGGTATTCATGAACCTCGGTGAAGAAGAAGCGCGGGTCCTGAAAAACACGAGCGACAAACGCGTCTCGCGTCGACACCACGGTGGAACATTCCTCCTCCAATATCTGTGTTTAAAGCCAGATATATTCCACATAAACGGCGCGTTTAAGCTCGCTCGTTGGTTTATTTTTCCGAACGCTCTCAAACTCGGTGTGACCGCAGCGCGTTTTCGTTTGGACGAGTTATAGCCGAAATGTCGGGTGTAGTGCGAGGCCCCGCCGGGAACAACGACTGCCGCATCTACGTGGGCAACCTCCCGCCTGATATCCGCACGAAAGACGTGGAGGACGTGTTCTACAAGTACGGAACGATCCGAGACATCGACCTGAAGAACCGGAGAGGAGGGCCGCCCTTCGCTTTCATCGAGTTCGAGGACCCGAGGTACTGGAGCGAACACGGGGTTAGCCGAAGCCAAGTCGCCATTAGCTTCTCAGGCCGCTATTGTGTGTGTGTAGCTAAGGCTGAAGCTAACGTCCAGCGTGTGCTAACACGCGATCCCCGCCTAGCGGGATCAGACTAAGTCCTGGAGTCTGAGCGGCATTCTACTCAAAAACGAGCCCGGATCTACTTTATAATCTGTATTTTAATGGTTTTTTTTACACTTATTAGTTTAATAATTTATAATTAAAATGTATTTGTGGTTTTGTTTGTATTTTTGTCTTGTTATAAACGAACACGTTGCTCGGTCCTGGCTTTGTTTCTGTAATGAAGGTGAGGCGATTAGCTAACGCTTACAAACATAATCTGTAATCCATGCCGGGTTTAATCTGTGCATATGGGATTTCGTTGCACATGGTTTGATGCATTACTACGTGTAGTCCCACCATAACGTGTCTGCACCGCAGAGACGTAAGTGAAGGAGACGCTAACATGGCGCCTCTCCTGCTCCGCACGGCTGCGTCTCTGTCTTGTCGTGAAACTTAGCCCGGGTTAATATCGAAGCCGCTGTGTTTGTGGAACAGGGACGCAGATGATGCAGTCTATGGACGGGATGGTTACGACTATGACGGATACAGACTGCGGGTGGAGTTCCCTCGCAGCGGCAGAGGCTCCAGAGGCGGCGGCGGGTATGGCGGGATCGGTGGAGCCCCCAGAGGGAGATACGGTCCTCCGTCCAGACGCTCCGAGTACAGGGTCATTGTGTCAGGTAGGTTCAAGGGTTTATTACTGCACTTGACTCGCTTTACAATTACTGCTGTTTTATATTATTATAATATTCCGGACTAAGCCTCTCGTACCATGACTTAGTGAATTTATTAGATTCCTGATTATTATAAATTCTAGTCGAGATGTTGATTCGTTTAGAGATTTCCTTAAATGTTATAAATCTTTCTAAATTAGGGGATAAAATGTTTAAATGAGAAATTAACTACAAAGTCATTAAAGGTATGCACATTTTATTTATTATTCCCACACCGTGTAACTCTAAAATACAATCATAGTTGAGTAAAGTATAACTTTTTTTGGAGTTTAAAAAAATATTTATCCTTCAGTTGCCATCGGCTATTCCAAAGTGTTAAACTGTCCAGCAGGGGGCGCTGTGAGCTCCGCTGGGCCTGCATTCATGTCCCCTCTGCTCATTAGCATACAGGAGTTATGTCGTGTTGAGCCAACAATGTAATACAATCAAACAAAATCATAATTTCAGATGAAATAATGAGCGAATCTGCCGACTCGGCTTTACTTTAGCTGTTAGCTTCACTAGAGCTAACAGCTTGCAGTTCAGACTGACTTGTACACTGAAATCTGAAAAATGCGAGTTTACCTGGGATTTGTAAAGCACACGGTAAAAGGCGGGTAAGACCATTTCTCTTTGCTGCAGGATTTTCCACCCTGTATTTTCTTATGTGTAAACTGTGACATCTTCAGTGCACCATAAAGGAAATTTGCTGAAGATTCGAAAACGGTGGAGCTCAGCGACAATGTTCCAGTGGTTGTTATATTTAAATAAAACAGAATTGGCCTTGTCCCAGGTTATAAAGTATAAGGTTAAACACAGCCATTAAAGGTTAATGACCAAAAGATGAATGAGTGTTGACGCAGATAAAGAAGAAATTAGTGTGTTGCTGTCTCACAAATGCTGAAAAAACCTGTTTTATCTGCTTTTGTAGAGTCAATTGACCAGGAAAACAATAGTGATTCAGCACATGCCAACTGGTCAAATAACGGTTTAAACAGTTGTTTGACCAGTGGGATTTGATGCTGCTGTGGTTCGTCTCATGATATAAACTGAGGAGCAGTCGTTCTCAAGGCCTGGATTAGGAACCAGGGCAGGGTCACTGATGTGGTTTGGAGGATCAGTTGTGATTTATCAAACAAAAATGTCTGGTTTGCCTATTCAAAATATTAGTTGTTGCTGAAATGGCAGGAAAAGTAGTTTAGAAATGTTCCATTATGCACACATTTGGTTTTACTTAAATGCATATGCCTTTTTAAAGTTTGGGAAACACTGATGCAGGATTTTCGCTCATGGAAATTGTGAAAATCCAGGACAAGAGGTGGCTTGGTTAATCAGACTGTTTTAATAATCAGCATTGGCCACACATTTAGCCAACATGGTGATTATTTATACAAGTTAGATGGTGAAAAATTTAATGATAAAATGATACATATTTTGAGTTTTGATGTTGGTGGTATTAATTCTATCATTTTTTTTTTTATTGTCTAGTCAAAATAAGAATCCCTACATAACATGGATTGATAATGAAACACTTGATACTCTCTTTAGCGGTGAACTTTTCTCACCCTCCTGATTGATTGGTCTGGTCTTTGTCGTCATCTGTGTCTCTTTCACTGTAACTGGTTCTCTACAGCTGTGCAGTGTCAAAGTTAACATTCAAACTCCTCAAAATGTTCAAATCTGTCAATCATTAATCACGTCTGGCTCCTGAATCCTCTGATACAAGTTAATCAATTATGACTGCAACTTCGTCAGGTTAGCTGTATATACAACTCATTTTGCAGGATGGAGCTATAGATTTAAGTGTTTTCTGTGATTAGGAAAATAAAACGAGGGGATTTTTGCATCGTGCATGTATGAACACATGGATTTAAGACATTTAAATGGTCCGACATTCACCATTTATTAGTTTTATTTATAGGGAAGGAACAAAGCTCAGTGACCAAAAGAATGAAGTGGGTTAATGAATGAACACCAGTTTCACCTGGTCTGATTCAGGAGCTCTGTAAAGATGTTATATATATGATACGCACTTTATATGACGGGTAATTAATGCTACAGTGTGGAAGTTGGTTACAGGTAGATAAACACATTGCTGGTCTGCAAACAATATGAGTTAAGAGGCTTGTGTGGAAGGAGTTGTTGTTCTTGGAGGAAACAGCGGTGCACTTATTTTCTGCTGGTGTGTGCGCGTGTCATTGTTTGGATCTTTGTCTCCTGCCTCTCAGGTCTTCCTCAGAGCGGCAGCTGGCAGGACCTGAAGGACCACATGCGCGAGGCAGGTGACGTGTGCTACGCCGACGTTTTCAGAGATGGAACCGGGGTTGTAGAATTTGTGCGCAAAGAAGACATGACCTATGCCGTTCGAAAGCTGGACAACACCAAATTCCGCTCGCACGAGGTATGTGCTACTGATTTGATTTAGTCTCAGGGATAATGTGTCTTTGCTGTGTCCAGGTGAGTAGATGTCACATGTTTCCCAGCACACCTGGCCTTCATCTCCTTGTCTTTATTTATTTATTTTTTCGATATTTGCACCACGGAAAAGGAATGTTGTCTTTTCAATGTCAAGTTCTCTTGTGTCCGCCAGGGAGAGACTGCTTACATTCGTGTGAAATTAGACGGTCCCCGCAGCCCAAGTTACGGAAGATCCCGCTCCCGCAGCCGTGGCAGCCGGAGCAGGAGCCGCAGTCGCAGCGCCAGCCGCAGCCGCAGCAATTCCCGTGGCCGTGGCAGAGGATCGCCCCGCTACTCGCCTCGTCACAGCCGCTCTCGCTCCCGTTCCTAAAACCTTCCTGACAGCCATGTTTTGATGTGTAACCCCCTCCTCCTCCCTCCTTCTCCCTCCTCCTTGTTTTTACCTCCTCATGAGTTTCTCCAGATGTTGATTTTTAATTTTTTTTTTCCCATTTCATGTCCCGATGTCGTTGTGGACGATCTTGGTATGTAGATGTATCCTCTCTCTTTCCCCTCACCCTCTCTGTAGCGGCTTCGTCCTCTTGTCTCCTCCTCCTTCCCGTCTCCTCCCACTTTTTGCAGCGGTAGAAATTCTGCTGTGTCGACCGTCAAAAACGCAGAGTTGTGAAACTCTGCGTTTTTGAGTATGAAATTGACTTTTTTTTGTTTTTCTTTTTTTTTTTTAAAAAAAAAACGCTCGTGTGTTGTTTGGATAATGTGGGGTGGATCAGTCTGGATGGGAAGCTCGATGCTTAACTGTATTTTACCCTTGTGTCTTCCTTTAGACATCTGAAGAGAAGGATTAAAGTGATTTGGAATAAAACCCTTGTGGAGCACATTTCATTTGTATGGTCAGGATAGGACATCTAATTGAGGATCAATCAGGTCGAGGCAATGGTACGCTTCATATTCCATAAATTGAACGTTTTGATTGGTTGCCATTCTCATGCATGTCATAATGAACTCTTGTCGTACGTGTGTGTATGAAACTGTTAAGCCTGCGACTCGGCAGCAGTCGTAGATCAAGTGATGTGATCCAAGTGTAACATCTTTGCTTTCAAATGTAAACGCACACAGAGAGAAATCAGAATCACTACTTTGTTGCAAAAGCGTCCGACTTCTAAACGTAAATGTTTTAAACTTCAGGGAGTGATGAGTTTCTTTGGCTTCTTATCTCTCTCTCTTTTTTTTTTTTTGCTCAACATGGAAAATAGAAATTAGGCCCAAAAATCTTGACATTTTATTCTAACGGTCTGCCTCTGATTTTCTTCCTGGTATTTCAAGGTTTTGATTGGAGGAGTGGCTCAGTGGATCCCAATCCTTGGAGCTGGATGAGTGGATCGATTAGGGAAGGGATTAGGCAAGGATGGAAGCTCGGAACGGGATCAGTTTTCCAGGATCAAAATGAGTGTTGATTTCAGAACTAAATAAGGCGGAGTCCCAGAGCAACATATTTTTTTTTTCTCTATTAGGCCCTCCCCCTGCCTAACTTTAAAGTTTTTCAGTGATTATACCTTTATTTTACAAGAAAGAGGAAACTCAGGACCAGGAAGTTGGATCAAAGGATGGAGTCGTAGATGCCTGGTATGAAGGAATGAATAAAAATAATGCGGGTGGTTGGGAGTGGGTTTTATTTTGGGATGTAGTTTGTATGTTATTTTGCTTAATCTCCTTTTTTTTCTTTTAGCATTTTCAATAAAACACTGTAAAACAAAGATACTAGTTTGTTTTCTCTTTAATCCTCGGCCGATGTGGTTGGACTGCAACTGTTTATCACACAATCTTGCAGGTCCGAGGGAGAACGTTTGCTCTGTGAAATGTCTCTGTGCTTTTCATGGACCAAATTCAATTATTGGACAAACATTTTCAAATAACTTTTGGCAAAATAAATCCTGATGTTCGGAGATGATTTTAGGTGACATCGCGTTGTACGATGTCACCTGCACAACTCGCCGTTAAAGTGTGGTAAGTGTTTTTCTCTTCTGTCAATTTACTGCCATATTTTTGTATTTTGGACATTTGAGAAGCTTTTTTTCCCCAAAATTATATACATTTTATGGATCCAAACAGAAAATTGATGGATTGGAAAAACATACTTGCGTATTAATTGGGTAAATAGTTAATTTGCAAATGTGGCTTCCTGTATTTGTGGTGATCCAAAGCAAGAGCTCTGATACAAAACATGCAAATGATAAAAGCCAGTCAAGCCTTAAATTGTTTTGTAGCCTTTTCCTCAAAATATTTAAAATAAGACATGCACAAAATCTCTTTAAATGTGTGTTTTACCCATTGAAAATAATGATAGGTGTTACAAATATGTGGTAAAATGGTCACAAGTGTTGCATATATGTATCACAGTTTATATACTGTATAAATTGTTTTATTTGGATCTGAATCGTTTGGCTTTAAAACGTCATATAATAAAAATAGAGAATAATAAGAAAAGACAGTAAATGGAGAAAACATTCACTAGTGATGTGAACTCTGTGTGTGTGTGTGAGAGAGAGCGATGCATTATGGGATGAAATAAGATGCAGAGACAACGGAGCAGGAGAAAAAGCAGGAGGAGGCTGAAGATCAGCCAATGATGATGAGGAGGATCAGCAGAGAGGCGGGGAGAGAGAAGACCATCACCACCATCATCATCATCACCACACACACAGCAGAGCAGAGAGACGGCGGACACCTTCATCATCTTCACAGCAGAAGACCACAGACAAACGTCCAGCTGCTGCACCATCATCATCGTCACATCTGCAGAGGGAACACCTGATCGCGAGACAAGCCCGGGTGAGTCACGTGAGACACAACGACACGCACGCGACGATACCAATATGTCACGTCACAGTCTTGACTGCGATGCACGGTGTCACCGCGATGCACGGCGGTATCGCGAGGACTGCGCTCCAAGAACAGACGGCGCTTCGACGCTAATCCGACGCTTTGCACCTGTTGGATTACACATAATCCCGCGACAGGTCACAACAGTGTTACAAAATAACAATGATGTAATGTTTGAAACGCGTGTGACTAACAAGTGATGTGACAGTGTTGTAACGATATTAATCACGTGGCTAACATTGTATTAAAAGGAAATATTCCAATCTTGTATAAAAATATGTTGTTAACGTCACAAAACCGTTAATCATTCAACCGTGTTACTATTGTTAGAGAAAGTTTGATTATATTGTCATGTTGCACAAGTGTTGCAAAATGTTACACTGCAGAAAAATTTATACCAAAAATGTTAGGAAATGTTATGTTGCAAGTCAAAACTTTTCTAAAATAAAATTAACAAAATCTAATGTTACTCAAATAATTAAATGTTACAAAAACCTTACACAACAAAAAAATGAAACATACTTTAAAAACACCAAAAAAGTTATGTAATGCTTCAAACTCGTGTTAGTAACAATAATATCAAAATAATGTTACAGAATGTTGTACTGTTATTAAAATGTTACTAACGTTATACAAATGACTGCATTATCCTCAAAGGAAATATTCAAATCTTTTATAAAAATATGTTGTTAATGTTAGAGAAAGTTTGATTATATTGTCATGTTGCACAAGTGTTGCAAAATGTTACTCTGCAGAAAAATTTATACCAAAAATGTTAGGAAATGTTATGTTGCAAGTCAAAACTTTTCTAAAATAAAATTAACAAAATTACTCAAATAATTAAATGTTACAAAAACCTTACACAACAAAAAAATGAAACATACTTTAAAAACACCAAATGTTTTATAAAATTAATGTTTCAAACTCATGTTAGAAACAATACAGTAATATCAAAATGTTACTAACATTATAAAAAATGACTGCATTACCATGCGTTAAGAAAACAGTCAAATCTTTTAAAAATGTGATTAATGTGACAAAACCATTAAATTAATCAAATGTGTTACTATTGTTAGAGAAACTTGATAAAAAGTTGATTATATAGTTATGTTACAAAAATGTTACAAAGACTAATGTTACAGAAAATTTGGTACCAAAAGAAAATGTAATGTTGCAAGAAGATGCCTTAAATCTAATGTTACTAAAAATAATGTTACAGAAACGTTACACAATGATGTAATGTTACAAAAAAAATGTAACATACTTTAAGAAAACCAAATGTTTTATAAAGTTATGTGATGTTTCAAACTCCTGTTAGTAAAAATACAAAAATATCAAAATAATGTTACAGAATTTTGTACTGTTAAAATGTTACTAACGTTATAAAAATGGCAGCATTTTAGCTTAAATAAAATAAAACGTTTTGATGTCTGAATTTAATCAACATTACAAAAAAATTATGAAGCTTAAAAGTTTTACAAAATTATTTAATGTTATTAAAAACAAGTGTTTTGATATGATGTATTTTTACAAAAAAAGTTTAACATTTCGGAAAAATAAACAATATCAAAATGTACAAAAACAAAATCGTTGTTTTTAAATGTTAAATTTAATGTTACTAACACGACAGAAAAGCTGATACCTAACAATGTTTTTAAATCAAACGTAATGTGACAAATTGTCGTAAAATACTTTAATGTTAAATGCTAAAGAAACATTGTTGGTGAACATGTAAAAGTAAAATAATATAGAATAATAAGAACTTAATAAGATCGCCCTCAATCATGACTTTGTGGAATGACTGGAAAGATGCAGCTCCCCCTGGTGGCTTCTTAAATGAACACAAACTCACCATTTTCATCACGACATTTAATGATATCTTCTATTTTAACGTCTCTACTCGACGTCTTCCTGAAGCCACAGAACAGGAATGTTAGCGTCGTTACAGATTCTACTTCACTGTTTTTCTTCGTGGACTGTGGTCGTCACATCATTGTCAGCCCTTCTCCTTCTCCTCCTCCTGCTGCTTCTTCTTCTCCTCCACCTTCTTCTCCTTCTTCTCCTCCACCTTCTTCTTCTACTCCTCCACCTTCTTCTTCTTCTCCTCCTTCTCCTCCTCCTGCTGCTTCTTCTTCTTCTCCTCCTCCTTCTTCTTCTTCTCCTCCTCCACCTTCTTCTACTCCTCCACCTTCTTCTTCTTCTCCTCCTTCTCCTCCTCCACCTTCTTCTCCACCTTCTTCTTCTACTCCTCCACCTTCTTCTTCTTCTCCTCCTCCTCCTTCTTCTTCTCCTCCACCTTCTTCCCCTTCTTCTTCCCCTTCTCCTCCTCCCCCTTCTTCTTCTTCTCCTCCCCTTCTTCTTCTCCTCCTCCTCCACCTCCTCCTTCTTTTCTCCTTCTTCCCCTTCTCCTACTCCTTCTTCTTCTTCTCCTCCTTCTTCTTCTACTCCTTCTCCTCCTCCACCTTCTTCTTCTACTCCTCCACCTTCTTCTTCTTCTCCTCCTCCTCCTCCTCCTTCTTCTGCTCCTTCTTCTTCTCCTCCACCTTCTTCCCCTTCTTCTTCCCCTTCTCCTCCTCCCCCTTCTTCTTCTCCTCCTTCTTCTCCTCCTCCACCTTCTTCTACTCCTCCTTCTTCTTCTCCTCCTCCTCCTTCTGCTCCTTCTCCTCCTCCTCTTCCTTCTTCTCCTCCTCCACCTTCTTCTTCTTCTCCTTCTTATCCTCCTCCACCTTCTTCTCCACCTTCTTCTTCTACTCCTCCACCTTCTTCTTCTCCTCCTCCCCCTTCTTCTCCTCCTCCACCTCCTCCTTCTTTTCTCCTTCTTCCCCTTCTCCTACTCCTTCTCCTACTCCTTCTTCTTCTTCTTCTCCTCCCCCTCCTCCTTCTCCTCCTCCTTCTGCTGAAGCTGCTTTTATTACAAAGTAATTTAACTCCAACTATATCAGGTTTCACAGACTGAAGTCATTGTCTGGTTAGTGTAGGATTACACACCTATCACTTATTATTATCAATCACTGCTGTATATATTACATATATAGTCTAAATCATCCATCAGTTATTTTCAGTGTAATACATCTGAGTAAACATGTATCTTCCTCCCTCCCTCAGCAGACGTCCTCCTCCTCCTCCTCTTCCTCCTCTTCCTCCTGAACCATGACTGACAGGAAGGCCGTGATCAAGAACGCAGACATGTCGGAGGACATGCAGCAGGACGCCGTGGACTGCGCCACACAGGCCATGGAGAAGTACAACATAGAGAAGGACATCGCAGCCTACATCAAGAAGGTGAGAAGACAGAGCGTCTCCTCTGTGGGACATCACAGGACACTCGCAGCCCGTTTGTCCTCGAGACGAGGACAAATGTGTCCCCGCCTCTGCTGCAAATACGGAAACAATCTTTTAGTTTTCAGCCTGTAAAGTTGATTAAAAAGAAACAGACCATTTAACAGATTTACTTCCTGCTGTAGACCCTGGTGCGAGGCTCTGGACGTCACATGACTCAGCCTGTTTACGCCGCCATGTTGGCAGGAAAACGCTTCTTTCAGAAATAAATGTCACCAGTGCTGGTTTAGCGTCCACATTCACAGCTTCCTGGTTCGACAGTTAAGAGAAACTTAAAATGATTGTGCCGAACTGAAGAAATGTTTTTCTTAAAATATGGTAAGACTTTACATACACTCACTTTAACATCAGTTAAAATGTGACGATGTTGGAATAAGTGAGTGTGAAGCAGTGAATGTGGATGAACTTTATATATATAACGTGTCTAAATGGCAGGGACAGGGACCGTCCACAAATGGCAACATGGGCAAAGCAAATACAGTGTAGTGACACTAAACACTCTAAAAATCTCCTCTAGAATTATTTTTGACAACTAATTAATTAGTCAGAGTTCTTTTTTCTACTTTTCAGGTTCTTAAATGTTAGTTTAATCTTCTACATTTGAAATATATATTGTTTTTTGGGCAAATAATGTATAATAGATAATTATATTCATTGTAGAAATATTAACCAGTATCTTAGGTGTGCACATTATTAGACACATTATACCGATATATTGGGATCCTTGGGTCGATAGCTGATACAATATATACATTTGCAAAGGTAATTTAGTTTCTGTGGTGAAATTTATATGTTGTAGGGCTGCAACTATTTTTTTTAACAATTAAAACAATATTTTTCAGCTTCTTACATGTCGATTAACCAATCGATTAATTGAGAGAATAATTGACAGATTAATAGATAAAATAGATTAAGATAATCATTAGTTGCAGTTGTAAAAAGAATGTTACATAATGTTAAGCCACGGAAATGAGAACTTTACAAATACTTTTGTTACAAAACCATAAATACCCGTGTTGTTGAATAATAAAAAATACTAGCACTGAAACAATTAATCCCTAAATTAATTGTTAACAATTGACATTTTTTTGAATAATGATTCTTCAGCTTCTTAAATGTGAATATTTTCTGGTTTCTTTGCTCCATATAAACAAATTTATGGACATAAAGAGAATATAGTTTTGTTGTTTTCTTTTTAAAACGTTTTAATCCACTGATGATGGATTTTTGTCTTTTTCTTCTCAGGAGTTTGATAAGAAGTATAATCCCACCTGGCACTGCATCGTCGGCAGGAACTTCGGCAGCTACGTCACCCACGAGACCAAGCATTTTATTTACTTCTACTTGGGTCAAGTGGCCATTCTGCTCTTCAAGTCCGGCTGAGAAGCTTCCGATTGGTCAATGAGGAGTCTTTTTTTTTCCCTCGCCGAGCCCGAGTCAGAAACGCAGCGACGGCCGACGTCAATCATTCACCAATAACGACAAACCATAGCGATGCGAGCAGGGCCGAGCTCGGCTGCATGGACTTTCCACTCTTTAATGTGTGTGTGACACTAAGTTTACTTTACATAGTTGCCATTTGAACGCAACTCGAGTCGTTTCCTTGTTTTACTTTTCCGTTGGATGCTGTTAAAGATTTAAACGAGGCCCTTGATTGTAAAAAGAATTACTGTCGAATCGTCAGAGACGCCGCCTGCTGGTGGACGCGTAGAATCACACTTTAACGACGCGTTGCCATGGTGACGCGTGGGCGAAAGAGTTCAGTTGACGTGTTGTCATGACAACACACCGCGACATTCCCAGCGCTTTAAATTTTCACTGTGACGAAGGAAAAACAAAGCAAATAAAGTTCACGTCATCGTCCGTGACGTCCGACGGATTTTCACTCTTGTGCATGTGTTTGGAGGTTTTTTAACGTCTGACTCAAACCGAGAATCGTCTTTTGGTTTGTGTTTTTTTTATTTAAAATCTGTAGAAACGGGAGCGAGTCGACGCGTTTGCCGTGAAGCAGCATCAGGACTGTGACGTACAAACATCTGCATTTAACTGTGATTCTGAGGTACTTTAGCAGCGGCTACGTTAATTAATGTTTTAACTCGACATTTAATCATGTTATTCAGGCCAGTAAGGGAATGAATCAACGTAGGGTTAATAGAGCTAATGGTAACAAGAGTTAACACAGTAATAACTGTTTACTGTAACTGAATAAGCGTAACTTAACTGTAATTAACCGTTATTAATGCTCCTTGTAAACCTTATGCTAAAGAGGGTCATGAGTCGCTTCACTCTAAATAAACCTTACATGTGCATAATTAACCTTTAATGAACCTTTACTAATTAACCAGACGCACATTAAACCTTTGTTAATAAGGGTCACGATAAAGGCTAATAAATAGTGAATAATGTTTTTTTTCTTTCATAGTTACAATAAGGGTCTGAAAGTGCATTTACAAAATGTAAAGTTTACTTAATTGATGTTTAATTATTGTTAAGTAATTAGTGTTATTATATGTAACTCATAACTGACATTAACTGTAGCTTCATAGAATAATTAATTAGATAATATGAATTAATTCATTAATAACTCCGTCAACCTGAATAACATTAATAAATGGTTAGTGAAAACATTAACTGTTAGTTAATGCTGTAATCAGCATTTACTCACTTTTAAGTCATGGTGTTTTTTTTTTTACTCAACATTTAAGCGTGTTATTCAGGTTAATTGAGGCATTAATTCATACATTATTTAAGGATTTATAACACAGTAATAACTGTCACTGAATAAGCCTCACTTAAGTGTAATTAAGCATTTATTAAAATGCTTCACCCTAATTAATCCTTACCTGAGCACAATTAATCTTAATGTTCTAACCTCACAGATAATAAAAAGATGTTAATAATTGCCACGGTAAGCAAAGATGCATATTTTACACTTTACAATGAGAGTCACAAGAAGCATTAATAAAGTTAACATATTTACTAATGTTTTAATGATTTATACGTCATTATATATTGTTAAGTAATGCTGATTTTGTGCTATTATACATAAAGTGTCACTTAAGGGACATTAACAGTGACTGAAAGCTTTACTTAACTGCCAGTTCACAGTTATTAGTCACATTATCAGAAGCTTTTAGAATAATATATGAATTAATAACGTCATTGACCTGAATAACATTAATAAATGGTTAGTTAAAACATGAATTAACTGTTAGTAAATGCTTATAACAGCATTATTATATGTTAATTGATGTATTCTTATTATTGTAACATTGAGAACGTTCATATGTTTATTTCAGACTCAGTTGTTGTTATTTTGCTCTTGTGTTCATGGTTGAACTGTGTTTATTTGTTTTTTTATTGCGTGACATCATCATCGTCATCATCAGTGTGACTTGAGTTGATAGACTTATTTTTTCCCTCTGGCATGTACACGTATATTTTCTGCTGTGTTTCTGTAGAAGCTGTTTTACTGCTGTTGGATTTGCACATTTGAACGTGTGCCTGTCGTTGCTCTCAAATGTAACTGGCTTGAGTACAATTGCACTTCAGTAAAATTAAACAGTAGGTCGCTACACAACCAAAATCATATCAACTTGATCAAATAATAAAAAAGGATTAATTGTGGACTTATTATTCTTGTCACTGCTCCTTTTCTCTGGGAAAACTCTGATTTCGACATCAAAGTCATTATTGGGAGTAATTATTTTAGATAATAAGTCAATATTGTGCTCAGTCTTTATTTTCAGATGCTTTTCAGAATTTAGAGATACAAATCATTATTTTGAGAAATTATATCATAATCCTTTAAATGTCTATAATTTGAGATACTTATTTAGTGATAAAAAGTCATTATTTTGAGAGATTACATCATAATCCTTTAAATAATAATAAATATTATGTTAATGTTTTTTTTTAAATAAAATATATTTACAATTTGAGATATTTCTCATAATTCCAGCCAAAAAAATCAAATCAGTAAAAAAATAAAAATCCTTATGATATTTTCGTATACTTTAGATGACGTCAGAGCGACCCACCTCAAACAAAGTCATTTCAAAGCTGGAGAAGGAAGACGGTGGAACATGGTGCTCGCATTTATAGTTATTTTTATGAACAACGTTCGCGGGGAGTTAAATTAACCACAACCAGCCGGTAAAAACTTAATTTAGAAAGATATTCACAGATTCGAACTTCCACGATCAATAACATTTAAACGAAACACGTGATACAAATGTTTAATCATAGTGACGTAGACAACAAGCTACAACATCGTCTTCATCAAAAAGAGCTGGAGAAACTACACTGATCTGCAGGAGCGCAGGGACCGTCAATAAATTGCAACACTGGAAAAAAGACATTTAGAAAATATTCAATAACTTCACCATAATACAGTGTAGTGTCATCAAACCTGTAAACGTTTATTGCTGCACTGCACATGATACTACACTAGTCGGTGTGAAGAGATAAAAAAATATTCAAAATCATGCACAGCACAGCAGTTATTATGGTGAATTTATTGAAAATTATTACTCATAAATATTAATAAATCATATTTAAAGTCATATTTCTTCAAATTGACTGGTGTAGTATCATGTACAGTACAGCAGTGAAGTTTACAGAAAGTTTGATGACACTACACTGTTTTATGGTGAAGTTATTGAAAATTATTACTCATAAATATTCATAAAAAAATGTTTAAAATAATATTTCTTCAAACTGACTGGTGTAGTATCATGTGCAGTACAGCAGTGAAGTTTACAGAAAGTTTGATGACACTACACTGTTTTATGGTGAAGTTATTGAAAATTATTACTCATAAATATTCATAAAAAGTATTTAAAATAATATTTCTTCAAACTGACTGGTGTAGTATCACGTGCAGTACAGCAGTGAAGTTTACAGAAATTTGATGACACTACACTGTTTTATGGTGAAGTTATTGAAAATTATTACTCAAATATTCATAAAAAGTATTTAAAATAATATTTCTTCAAACTGACTGGTGTAGTATCACGTGCAGTACAGCAATAAAAGTTTACAGAAGGTTTGATGACACTACACTGTTTTATGGTGAAGTTATTGAGTATTTTTCAAATGTTTTTTTTTCTTCGGTGTTGCAATTTGTTGACGGTCCCTGCGCTCCGATCTCAATGGCGACTGCACGTAGAGATCAATGTCGTTTCTCCAACTCGGAAGATGAAGACGATGTTGTAGCTTGTTGTCTACGTCACTATGATTAAAAATTTGTATCACATGTTTCGTTTAAATGTTACTGATCGCGGAAGTTGGAATCTGTGAATATCTTTCTAACTTCACTTAAGTCCGGTAAAAGCTCGGAAAGAGCGCTAGACTCACCAACACTTGGCCACGTCTCCGTCACACGGAGGGAACCCAGATCACGGGAGATGAAGAAATCCCCGAGGAAAAGGGATTGGGAGCTGTCGTACATTGGACCGTGGAGCCCGGTGCAGTGGCCTCGGGAAGTGGAGATTCACTCGGCGCCGGCGGAGTCGGCGGCAACCCGGTCCAAGCCGGTCACAGGTATCAGACAGGCATCGATGAGATCCAGGGAACTCCAGGACACAGCGAGGCGAGGACGTAATCCGTGGTCAATTCTGGAAGCAGCGGAAAAGCGTGCTAGGCTAACCTTGAGCTTCACTAGCCACGGGCTACGCTTACCGCGACGACGGTGACGCTTGCGCCGGGACGGTGGATCTGAGGGCCGGTACAGGTGAGCTGGATCCCTGGCAGGAGCGGGGGCAAAGTTTTCTGTCCAGCATTGTCATGTGAGAGCAGATCCTTGGCAGAAAGTCGAAGATCCAGGAGAGTTTGTCGACCATACACCTGCAGAGACTTGATTTGAGGAGTGACATGGTCAAAAACAACAACATGGCACCACAGAGGTAGACCGCCATCTTGATACACACATACCGGCGCCATCTTGATTCTTTCCAATCAAGATATTTTTAATGAAATATATGTCTACATTAGAGCTATTTAACATTATTTTAAGATAAAAAAGACATTAATTTGAGAGATTACATCAATATTTTTGGACGAATATGTCTACAATTTGAGATACTTATCATTATTTAGTGATAAAAGTCATTTTTGAGAGATTGCGGTATTATTTTTTGAATAACACAGCTGGAGTTTGAGATATTTATTGGTACTTAGAGATAAAAGTCATTATTTTAAAGAGATTACATCTCATTTTTGGAATAACACGTCCAAACACGTCTACAGTTTGAGATATTCATCATTATTCTGAGATAAAAGGTCATTACTTTTAAGAATTACAGCAAGTAATTTTGGAATGTCTACAGTTGAGATATTTATCATTACTTCAAGAGAAAATGTAATTATTTTGAGAGATTACATCGTAATCCTGCAAATAAATAATAATCTAAAATTTAAAGTAAAAAAATCTATTAAAAAATCTAAAACTTGAGATATTTATCATTACTTTGAGATAAACGTATTCAATATTTTGACAGATTACATAACTGGGAAAATATGTCTACAATTTAAGCTATTTATTGTTATTTAGAGATAAGTAATTTTAAGGAATTGAAGCAATTAATTTAGGAATAATATATCTAAAATGTAATTATTTTGAGAAACTATAAAAAATAATTGAGGGATTGCATCATTATTTTGGAAGAATATATCTAAAATATATTTATTTTTAAAATTAAATTTGTTTTATTTTTGTAAGTCATTATTTTGCAATAGCAGGTCATACTTGTGGAAAAAAAGTATTAAAAGTTATTATTTTTTTGACTAAGTAATTCTTCTGATATTAAAAAGTCATTATTTTGAATTTGTAGCTTCCTTGCGAGGCTAACATCACGTTATGCATTGCTGTTACGACCCCAGGGTCGTGGGTTCCTTTTTCCTTTGTATGCATGAGTCTGCATGTGAGTGTGTGATGGGTCGCAGGTGTGCACGTTTGATTGAATGACGTGTGTGTGAGTGTCTAGGTGGATCCTGAGAGCTGATTGGTCCTGCACAGGAGGTTCCATTATAAGAGGCGTGATCATCTCAGCTGCAGGTTGACGTTCCTTCAGCCACTCTCAGCAGACATTTGTGTACTTGTTCTTAATAAACCTTTAAAATGGTTCCTTTAGTGTGTTACTGCTGGTTTTGTTGGGAAGTGGGAGTGTCCGCACTCTTGCTGCGATCAGGTTTATTTAGCTATGTTAATGAGCTGTGACTTGATATTTAACATAAACGTATGTATTTTTCTTACAAACCTTTATGTGTCACTGTCACATTTGTCCGTCAAA
This sequence comes from Brachirus orientalis, assembly GCA_016785285.1. Classification (NCBI taxonomy): domain Eukaryota; kingdom Metazoa; phylum Chordata; class Actinopteri; order Pleuronectiformes; family Soleidae; genus Brachirus; species Brachirus orientalis. The sequence goes on from JAFBJR010000118.1 coordinate 2,546,460, forward strand.
CATGAAGCTACTGTCATTAGCTGGGTAACCTAGCTTAGCATAAAAACAACAAATGGAAGTACAGCTCCCCCTGCTGTGTTCACACGTAACTGCACTTTATAAAATAATCAGGAGTGAGAGCAGAAGTGTGAAGATGACTCTCTCAAATCAATTTAATAAAAAAGGAAACATGTTGAGTGAGTTTAGTACTTCAGAGTTTAGTAGTTCAGAAACTATTGAAGAGGACGAGACAGAGATGAACGTGAAGTTGTGAAGAAGAAACAATGTTTTTATTTAGATCAAAGCCTCTCAGAGAAATAAACTCATGTTAATTATAGAAACCAGATTGATTCACAAGAACATGTCAGTGTGACGTCAGTCGCTGTTTAAGTCTGTGTTAGTCACACACACACACACCACCACATTAGTGTGAAACACAAAATAAATAGTTTATTTTAAGTCATAAGTTTGAGCCACTAAGTCATTCTTTTTAAATAATAATTCATTGTTTTGAGATTGTAGGTCATTATTTTCAGATCAAAACACATTATTTTAAGACATAAGGTCATTGTTTTGAGTAAGATAGATAGATATACTTTATTAATCCCAAGATGGGAAATTACAGTAAATTATTTTGAGATTTTTGAGAAATAAAAAATTACACAAGTGATAATCTCTTCTCTGATTTTTCTCTGAATTCTCTTGACTTCTAACATCCAATCAAACATCACCGTCAACAATCCACGTATTTCAGGTGATTTACTAAACACACCTGATGTAACTAATGAAGCCCTTTGAGGAAACAATTTGCAAACGTGCCATTATGAGGAATTCTATTTAGGAGGTTTAATAATTATGAAACTGCAGTAGTCACTGAAAGTACGATTTAGTGTTAAATTTAAATAAAATCCCTGTAATATTAGTTTTATTTCACTTTTTAAACTGTTCTTGTGTAATTTGTTTATTGCAAACACCTGAAAATGTTTTACAATTGGCCAGAAAACCTAAAATGCAGTGGGAGTTGAATTTTGTTTGCAACTGCAAATAAATAATGAATTCTCACCAAAATTCCAGCTAAATTTTGGGAAATTCCATTATTTTCCAGGAAATTATCAAGTAAACATTAGGCTTGTGGAAATAATTCTCATGTTATCTAATAAATATCACTTTTTCATGAGTTTTCTCCTGAAATCATCATGAGCAGAAACAGAGACACCAAAATGAAATGTTTAGAGACAAAACATCTCTTTCTTTGTTTGGAAACTTAAATGTCGTCTTTAAACCTTTAAAGGTTTAAAACACATGTGCAGTTAAATATAGATAATAATAATATATAACATAAAATCAAAAGAGTCTCCACTCACTGACAGTTTGAACAGAAACATCTCATTATTATTTGATGATAATGTTCATGTTGTTGTTGTTTTTCGCACTCGTACCTTTGTTTCCTCTGTTGTCGCCTCTGGCTGCTTTCATTCATCCTCCCACACACACACACACACACACACACACACGTTTGTCCTACTATCAAAGTGAGGACCCTCATATACATAATACATTCTCTAGCCCCTTACCCTAACCTTAACCATCACAACTAGAAGCCTAACCTTAACCTAAACCCAATTCTAACCCTAACCCTAAAACCAGGTCTTAACCCTGAAAAAGCCCTTTAAAGAAATGAGGACCAGACAAAATGTCCTCACGTTGACAAAATGTCCTCACGTTGTAGGTGTTTATATGAGTTTTGGTCCTCACACATGTAAAACACACATGTAATATCATCTGTATTAATTCACAGTTCACTTGACAGACGCACCGGTGTGAGCAGAGACTTTGACGTCGTTGGCTCAGAAAGGACAGAGAGACATCAGCAGACATGAGACGCTCGTGTCCACAGAGACAGGAGACGCTCGTGTCCACAGAGACAGGAGACACTCGTGTCCACAGAGACAGGAGTGCAGGACTGAAGACACTCGTGTCCACAGAGACAGGACTGAAGACACTCGTGTCCACAGAGACAGGAGTGCAGGATAGGAGACACTCGTGTCCACAGAGACAGAAGACGCTCGTGTCCACAGAGACAGGAGTGCAGGACTGAGAACACTCGTGTCCACAGAGACAGAAGTGCAGGATAGGAGACACTCGTGTCCACAGAGACAGGAGACGCTCGTGTCCACAGAGACAGGAGACGCTCGTGTCCACAGAGACAGGAGTGCAGGACTGAAGACGCTCGTGTCCACAGAGACAGGAGTGCAGGATAGGAGACACTCGTGTCCACAGAGACAGAAGACGCTCGTGTCCACAGAGACAGAAGTGCAGGATAGGAGACACTCGTGTCCACAGAGACAGGAGACACTCGTGTCCACAGAGACAGGAGTGCAGGACTGAAGACGCTCGTGTCCACAGAGACAGGACTGAAGACACTCGTGTCCACAGACATGAGTATGAATGGAATGAATGGAAGTCAATGTAAAGTCCTCTGAAGTCATGGAAACCAGTGTGTGTGTGTGTGTGTGTGATTGTGATGAGGTGACCAGTGGGAGGATGAAACACAAGCAGGGAAATGAGTCAGACTCAAACATGAGTGACATCAATGAGAAGAAGAGGAAAATGAATGTTGATGACTAATAACAGTGAATGGACACCCAGTGAGTCCACTGAAAGGTTATACGTTTAAGTTCTGAAAGGCAAAAATTTATTAAAACAAATTTATTAATTTATTAAAAACAATTTATTTGGTTTAGTGGAAACTGTCCTTTATTATTAAACTAACATATTATCTTCAAACACTGACTAACCCACCCCCCCATTAACACACCTGATCTCACTCCATAAGTTGCAAAGTTAACAACACGGTAATAACATGGTAATAACATGCAGCATGTTATTACCATGTTTTTATATATGTCTATGTATATACATACATACACATATATATTACTTTAAGGAAACATGATCCTAAAAAAACATTAAAAAGTGTGTTTTATTTCTAAAGCAAAAATAAAAATGTCATAAAATATATAATTCAGTAAATTATCATTACAAAGAACTTGTTTGTTTATTTTGTAAAACTAATTCGTACTTAATCGGTTTAATTGTTGCTTCTTTGCATTTGTTCATTTTCATACTTTGTCCACAAGAGGGAGACTTTTGTCCTCGTGACCGCAGACGTGTTTATGACTCTTGTTAATTTTCCCATGGAAACATTGATCTGAAAAATGAGAAAATGTTCAAAAAATATTCAGGTTTCACATCTGAGCTTTGTTTTCAGTGTCACTTTTTAAAATGAGGAACAAAAAAACAACATATTTCTGAACAAAAACCATTATTATGATGAAACTGTTACATAATAACACCCATGAATTATGATTCAATATATTTACCTTTATTAATATTTTCTGTGTATACATTCTGTATGTTATCTGTTCTCTTAACATTTTGATTGATTGATTTATGGATTTATTGATTATCACTGACCACTTCCTGTCTACTGAAATAAAAATTGTAGCTCCACCCACAAAACTAAAAACTGTTATGTTAAGTCCTTTATTCCAGTGACCATTAGACCATTTTATTTATTTATTTATTTATTTATTCTATTCCTCCTTGAAATTTTATTTTAATTGATTTAATCATCATTGTCTTGTAAATTGCTGTTTGCATTTCAACTTATTGTAAGTCGCTTTGGATAAAAGCGTCTGCTAAATGAAATGTAATGTAATGTAAATGTAATGTAATGTAACTTGTGCATATACAAGCCACACGGGGGCGCTGCAACTACATTTACCAAGAGACTTTTTATGTTAACTCCTGTCCTGTTTCCTCTTCCTCTCTGTTTGTTTGTTTATCTTTTATGTACATTTCTCTGTACTTTATGTGTGTGTTTGTGAGACTGTTGTAATAAAGTTTGGTGAATTTGACCGTCAAACATCAAGCAAAGAGCCGCTCTGTTTTTCAGATTACATTCATCATCATCATTCGGTCCATATTTCTGATAATCTGGACAATAGAACAAAAAAGGTGAAATTCATTTTCTACTTTCAACTGGAAACAAAACAAAAGTTAGTTTTTATAGAGAAACAACAAGAGTAATGACCGACTGACTGACCTGCACAGCTCAGATTACTGTGCATCCGTTGCCGTGGAAACACAGTTTAGCTCTCATTAATATTATTAGTCACTAGTTAGTGATGAAAGTGAAGCTAAGATGAAAAAATGAGCAGATTTTTGTGTGTTATCGTGTGTGTCCTTGTTGTGGCAGGTGACCGGGGTCATAACTGATGACCGAGGTCGCCCACTGACTGGACTCGGCTCGGCTCGGCTCGGCTCTGCTCTGCTGCACCTGAGGGCAGTTTGTTCTAATGGCTTCCTCTGAATGGACTCAAGTCAACAGGAAGTGAGTGAAACAGTCACATGCTGTGCTGCACTTTCACTCTCTCACTCACACGGACTGTACCACTGGCCTCATTAGCACACACACACACACACACACACACTGTTGCTACGGCAACCAACGCTCGCACACACTCGCCTCACTGGACGAGTGAGGAAGAGAGACAAAAGAATCAGAGAGAGAGAGATGAATGAATGAATCAATGAATATGCTGTTATTTTCCAAAAACAAACACATTTATACAGTATCTATACCGGATTAGATTAAGATTATATTGGATTGGACTGGATTAGTTGAGATTAGATTAGATTAGATTAGATTGGGTTGGATTAGGTTAGATTGGATTGGACTGGATTAGTTGAGATGAGATTCTATTAGATTAGAATTAAGTGGATGGGATGAGACGGGATACAATCGAATTATATTATATTGGATAGAACTGGATTAGACTAGATTAGATTGGATTAGTTTAGATTAATTAAGGTCCGATTGAATTTACTGAATGGGATGGGATTAGACTGGTTTAGATTAGATCACATGTGGGTGACCCCCACATGTGTTCTGAAACATGTCTAAAATAAAATGGATTATTATTTTATTATCATTATTAGATTAGATTAGACTAGATTATAGAAAAGGTGAGAGGTGGACAACAAGTGAGAGTGATACAAGATGAATTTTTATATTTTAAAAATACTTTTAATGTCTGTTTTTTTATTTTTAAAACCAGACTCAAGTACATTCCCTACATTGTTCTATTCATCTATCACGATTTATGTGTTTTATTATGTCATTATTACCTCATAACGAAGGAGATTCTGTTTTCATGGGTGTGGGTTTTTCCTGTAACTTTGTCCTTCTGTTAGCAACTTCCTGTCCGCAGTTTTTTGTTTTTTTCAGACAGATCAGTCTGAAGTTTTTGTTATGGATAGGTGATCACCAAAGTATGTTCCCATCAAATTTTGGTAAGAATCTTCCCACTGATGACGTCACAAAACATGATTACATTTTCAAGAAATCCCATTTTCTTATAATGGGCAAAACTGTAGGAAATATAGAGATATCTCTGCCAAAACTCATCGGATTTGAACAACATTTGGTACGTGTGTGAAGTATCAGACTCTCTATCATCAGACTAAGTTTCATGTGGATCTGATGTAAGATGGTACTGATTCTGATCCAGAAAGTTCTTTTGGATTCAGTAGATCAAAATGTTTGCATGTCACTGATCTGGTTTGTTGTTATATTTCTGTTTCACTTTGAATGGGCTATTTGCACAGCAGCCATTTTGTCAGGTGACTGTAGGAAAATCACTGGTGTAAATAATCCAGTGAATTACGGCCGAGTTCCACTGAGCTTCCTGACTCAGAGCCATCAATGATGTGATCAGTAGCACCTGTGTTCTTCCTGCCCGTTATAAAAACAACATTCTCATACACAGCAAGAACGCAACCTTCAGTTTTCCTGCCTCGTCTTGGCAAACATCCTGCATGACTAAACCAGGAGCGGGTCAAAGGTCGCAAGTGCGGCCTTTCATGGGCTGCAGTAATTTTAGGACCTGGTCTCCTCACACTCTTATGGAAACATGTAAACACAATGTTTTTTCCTCCCAAATTCAAGGATTTAACACTAAAATCAAAGTGAAGACGCGGGTGAATCTGTTTCCTGTTTAATCTGATTATCAGGACAGAAAACTCTGTTTCTATTGGTTTAAAGTCACCGTCTGTGTCTCCGTCCCACAAAGAACCTTATCTGAGCCAAACCCTTTATGGGTCGTCACCTCATAATCCCGCAGCTTTACGGCCCTGGCTGTGCGCTGCTGTCAAGGATAAGGTAATCAGCTCATCATAAAGACTTGATTCATAAAACCTGTTTGCAACGAGGACATCATTCTGAAGATTTCTCACATTTTCTTTCACCAAAAAAATGATGAGACACAAGCTTGACTTTTCAAATTAATGGATTATTGGGATTAAAAACCTAAGCTCCCTCATGTACCTGAATGAGCAGCTCAGGGGCGAAGCAGGAGAGCGCGGCTTGTTTCGCTGCCTTCTGGTCTTATCTCAGATCATATCCCGGCACTGGAGGCATGTGACGTTGGGCAACAGGGTCATAAAGATGTGGAGGGCGACTCTTTACGAGGGCGACTGCGAAACGGCAGCTTCCCTGTGGCCGCGGGGCGACTCCTGCACTGAAACAAACAAACAAAAAAGGATTCATTTAACGTCAGACTGAAAATCTGAAAGGTCCTTCACATGTTCATCCGAATGAATGAATAAATTCATTAATTAACAGTTAGTAAACACTCGAATAAGTGTTTTAATTGAGTATTTAATCATGTTATCCAGGTTAATTAAAGTGTTGTTTTATACATTATTTAAGGGTTTATAACATAATAATAGCTGTTAACTACAATTACTATTACAATTACTTAATTATTACTAGAATTATTATTACTTAACTATAATTATTAATGACCCTAATTTATAATAATATTAGGCTTTGGCTACAACAAAATGATTGTAAAGTGTAATCCTATAATCCTATAATTTCAACATATTAAAAAATAGTAATGAACACTGAAGTGAAAAACTGGAGGAAAAAAAGAAAGGTTTTTATTAAAGTATTAATTTACACACGATTCAAGGGTGTGTTACACAGTAATGCCTGGTAGTGAAATACCATTACTTAAGTATAATTCTGCATTTGTTAATGATCCTCATTTATAATAATATTAAGCTAACAAGACAACAGAATGATTTGATGTGTTTACGTCGACCACCGAATTTATGCATTTCAGTTTTATTATAGTCATTATACTTGTGTATTTAAGTATTTAATGTTAAATAATCCTTACAATTTCAACATGTTATAAACAACATAAACATTAGCACTGACACAAAAGTTAAAACATTTTTTTTTATCAACATTATTAGTAACTTTGTTTCATTTTGGAGCTCAACAAAGTGTAAATGTATTTAATTCACGTTTAATTCAGTTCATCTGTTACTAAGCTCATATTTCATGTTAATATATTTTAGCTTATGCATATGCCTTTCCTTTATCTTATTTCTTACACCCAATCTCCCACCAGAGATTAACAAAATATTTTGATTCTGTTCATAATGAAAGCACAGATTATTGAACATTTAATCTGATGTAAAAATCTACACCAAATCAACAAAATGGACAGGAAACTGCTGTGGCGCCCCCTATGGGAGCAGCCAACAGAAGAAGCTTTTCATGTGTGTATAGCTATGTATTTAATGTTGATGCATATTTATTTGTCATTTTTCATGTATTTATTTTTTACTTCATTTCCATATTTCAGAATGATAAGACCAGAATCCCATTTAAACTTTTAATGTATAAAATAAACATAATTTGTCGAGTTTGCCTAAAACTGGGTTTATTTACTCACATTAAAGGCCCAGTTTGTAACATTTAGGAGGCTTTACTGAGTGTGTTTGTGTGACAATATGATTTGTATATGTCCTTTAAGTTAGGGTCATGTGTTCAAGACAGTAGCCGTTTTGTGCAGCCGTGTTTCTATGGCAGCCTGAATGGACAAACCACCCTGAGTGTGAGTTTAGTGTTTACTGAAAACACAAACGTTAAAAGAAAATGGCTCCGTCCACATTAACCTGACGCATAATCAACTTTAAAACATCTGTATCTGTGACGAGGTTTCAAATTAAATTTATCACAAGTTTTAAACTAACTGTTTTCACAGATTTGGTAAAAGAAAATGTGCATTTGTTTGTTTTCACTGGCTGTTGACTGGGAGTAAGTTCATAGAGATAAACAGTAGTTGGTGCAAAAGTCAGCACAGTAGAATCAACTGTATATTCAGGGGTTTCAACGCACAAAAACACATAAAAACAAGCTAAGAGAAAGAAACAAACCCATTGGTTACGTCATCATCTGATGGACGACTTAAGGGATTGGTAAAGATGCAGGTGACGACAGGTTTTCTGGTCTGTGCGGGCCACCGTAGCTCCCTGACGCGCTTCAGAAACATGGTGTGGTGTGGTGTCCTCTGTTTGTTGCAGTCTGCAGTCTCGCCATTAGATGTCACTGTGGACATGACACACCGTAAATAAATGAACTGTTTATCGTGATAAATAATGAATTTAACATTTAAAATCTTTCTGTCCATGTGAGTATTCCAGTTTACTAACAGAAACACACCTAACCCTAACCCTAACCCTAACCTAAACCCAATTCTAACCCTAAACCTAAAAAAAAGCCCTTTAAAGAAGCGAGGACCAGACAAATGTCCCCACTTTGACAAAATGTCCCCACTTTGACAAAATGTCCCCACTTTGACAAAATGTCCTCACTTTGTAGGTGTATATATACACGATTGCTGGTCCTGACTCTGCCACAAATACAAGAACACACACACACTAAGGCTGATTGATGGTGCAGGTGAGTCACTCAGGTGAATGAGGTTCAGATTAGCCTGACAAAAATTTAAAGCTGTTATAAAAGTGACTTTTTGTTTGGCTGTTTGTCTCTGAGTCCACTCAAGGTCTGTTTGAAGACAAGTCAGGGGACACACTGAGGTCAACTCCCTCCCTCCCTGTCTGTCTGTCCCTCCCTGTCTCTCTGTCCTGGCCTTTGGTGGGTGGGGGTTGAGGACAGGTAGGGGACACTGATGTGGGTGGTGGTAGTGTTGCAGGTGATGAAGGTGGTGGTGGTGGTGGTTGTCATGGTGATAGAGGTGGAGGTGGCCGTGGCGGTCAGGGACAGTTCAGTCTCCATGTCTCCATCTACAAACGGCGTCTTCACGACTGAGCGCTCTGTGGAAACAGATAATGACACCAATTACAGTTCCTGTGTCGTCCAGAGAGCAGCCAGTGTGGTGTGACCTTCTGACCTCCTGAGCCTGTGAAATGAACTGACCAGAGAGAGTTTTCATTAAAATGTTGAATCAAATATTCAAACGTTTTAGTAACATTAACATTAACTGCTGCAAAGTGACAGATCGGGAGTTTGTTCACCATAATAAGTCGCAACTTAATGACATAAAAAACACAACTGCATTTTGTAGTTGCTTCAATTCATTGCAGTAGTTTATGTCACAGAAATGCTGTGTCGATGAGTCAATTACCAAATGAATCGTCAGTTTTGCTCATTGTAACATGAAATATATAATATATTGACAAAAGGTCATTTGTGGCTCCTCTGCGTTGTGGATGAGAGGATTATTTTTGCTTTAAAAGCACTTGTTTTCTTTTACAAACTATCACCAGGCGTTTGGGCAGGTGAAATGACCCCAAACAGTTTCTGACAAACAATCACTTTTTGGAAAACATCTCAATAAAAATAAATCCCACGAGTTTTGGTCATAATTTCCACCAGTTTTAAGAATAATGTATTTAGGAAATTAAACCCAGAAATACCCTTTAGATAAAAGTATATTCAGTTTATATATATCTCAGATGGAGAATCACATGTAACCCTGATACTTGCCTTATTTAATCTAATCTCTTAATTCCCTGTGTTGTGCGCTGGTTTCAGTGGTTTGTGCTGGGGTGTGTAGGCGGAGCAAGAGTGAATCAGTGAGGAGATGAACGTGTGATGGTGGGAAAGCAGCAGAGAGAAGGTCTGAGGGGGAAAAGGTCAAACTGAGGAGGTTTTTTCTGGCAGGATGCCTCCTGTGGTCGGGGTTAATGTGGTGCTGGAAGGACAGAGATGTGCAGGTGAATTAATTTTAGGGATGAGCAGAGGAGCGTGGAGACGGAGGGACAGAGGGACAGAGGGACAGAGTCCACGGCTGGAGTGGGACGCGGGGAGGGCGGGCGGGGTCAGATGTCCACAGTCTGGACTTCACTGTCAGTGGAATCAGTCTGACCTCTGAAACGTCTCATAAGTTTGAGCAGTGACTTTTTCTGGACAATAAATAACTTTGAGGTGACAGACACAGGAACTTATTGATTTACTATGAAACTGTGTTTACACATGGACAATAAAATAAGGATGTGATATCAGTGATATGATATACTGTATTATGACATGAGATGACATGACATGACATGTCACAGCATATAATTTCATATTATATCATTTCATGTGATATAATATGATATGAATTTGTTTCTGGTTATACATTGATGAGAAAAATCCTACATATTCACACAGATCTATTCCACTCTCTCTGTATACTGTATATCTATAAATATACATATAAACATTTACATATACTACATATACATACAATACCAGCTTGAGGATTTTTTTTGCCTACCGTCTATAAAATAACTTAGTGTCACCAACATGAAAGATAAAAATGAGAAAAACCCAAAACAAGGCAAGTATGTGTCTAAACTTATAGTCCTTGACTATTCAGCCTGCTAATGTTTTGACATTTTAGCCTGCTAATGTTAGCACTTTGCTATATTATTGACATTTTAGCCTGCTAATGTTAGCAGTTTATTATATTGTTGTCATGACAGCCTGTTAATGTTAGCAGTTTGCTAATTTTAGCCTGCTAATGTTAGCACTTTGCTATATTATTGACATGTTAGCCTGCTAATGTTAGCAGTTTATTATATTATTGACATGTTAGCCTGCTAATGTTAGCATTTTGCTATATTATTGACATGTTAGCCTGTTAATGTTAGCAGTTTATTGTCATGGCAGCCTGTTAATGTTAGCAGTTTGCTATATTATTGATAAGTTAGCCTGCTAATGTTAGCACTTTGCTATTTTATTGACAAGTTAGCCTGTCAGTGTTAGCACTTTGCTATATTATTGACACTTTAGTCTGCTAATGTTAGCATTTTGCTATATTATTGACATGTTAGCCTGTTAATGTTAGCAGTTTATTGTCATAGCAGCCTGTTAATGTTAGCAGTTTGCTATATTATTGATAAGTTAGCCTGCTAATGTTAGCACTTTGCTATTTTATTGACAAGTTAGCCTGTCAGTGTTAGCACTTTGCTATATTATTGACACTTTAGTCTGCTAATGTTAGCATTTTGCTATATTATTGACATGTTAGGCTGTTAATGTTAGCACTTTGCTATATTATTGACATTTTAGCCTGCTAATGTTAGCAGTTTATTATATTATTGTCATGACAGCCTGTTAATGTTAGCAGGTTGCTATATTATTGACATGTTAGCCTGCTAATGTTAGCATTTTGCTATATTTTTGACATGTTAGCCTGTTAATGTTAGCAGTTTATTGTCATGACAGCCTGTTAATGTTACCACTTTGCTATATTATTGACATGTTAGCCTGCTAATGTCAGCAGTTTACTATAATATTGTCATTATAGCCTGCTAGTTTTGCTATAATATTTACATATAAGTCAGCTAAAGTTAACGGTTTACTGATATTAGCATGTTAGCCAGCTAATGTTAGCTGTGTACCATGTCAAATGCTAAATTGATGTCAGGGCATGTGTTTACGTAAACAAAGATGTTTAACCTTTTTAAATTTTTGAGAAATTATATTGTTTTCAGGAATTCCAATATCTGTGACCCTGAACTATGAGTTAGAAACAATCATGATTATTTTTCTTTCTCACTCTGCTCCGTGTAATAACCGTTAAAGGGTTTGCGTGAAGGTGACGTCATCACAAAGCTGTAAACTTGACTATTTTTGTATTATATTAAGGCTTTTTAAGGTATTTTTCAAAGTGTGAGGTTAGTTTAGTATCTGAAAGAAAATAATTTGATAAAAAAAGGTGGATAAAACAGTATCTACAGCAGTTTTTCAGAGGGTTGTGGTTTTACTGACAGTGACAGAGGGAGTCATAATCATGCTGATTACTCAGAGAAAAGGTGAGAACTGCAGATGCTTGAAATAATCACAGATGCCACGGTTAACTGAGTGTGAAGCTTTTTCTCTTTACTCATGAAATAATAGATAACTCGGGTTCTGCATTAAGTGGCACGAGGCCAGAATCCCAACTGTTCAAAAAATGGACTTAAATAAGCAAAGGGGACGGAGACGAGCTTCTGTGAGACCTTCCCTCTGAGAGTTCATGTTTACAGTAAAAACAAAGCTTTGCATTCAATACAAAAAGTTATGACAGGAAAATGATTGAAACCCTGCATTTGTTTTTTACAGCTTTACAGTTTCCAGTTATTTTTCTCTCTGCTACAGTTTGCCTGTCTCTTTCTCTTGTGTCTAAACTCCAGACAGGACAAGACCGTGTCTCTGTCTCCTCACAATGATCCCATTTAACTCTGCAGCAGCGAAGCCACACCAACATCGATCTGCGTATGAGGTAAAAAGGAAATGTGCTGATTCCTCGCACACTGGGTTATACATTAACTGTCAAAAAAAAAAAAAAAAAAGAAATAAAAAGAGCTTATGGACGGGGACAGATAACCTGCTACTGCGTCTGTCAGAGCAGGCAAATAAATCGCTGACAGAAAAAATAATCTTGACACTAAAGGTCATCGCAGCTACTGTCACATTTTTGTGTGATTGTTGCGTTTATGGCCAAAAATAAAAATGTGTGGACAGTGGCAGAAAAGAGGGCGAGACGAGATATCGCTGTCTTTATCTTTGTCACAGGAACAATATTCTTTATAGTTGCCCAGAAAAATCTCTTTATACATGTAATTATATTCAAACATGATGCTGATGAATGTTTCCCAAGAGAAACTCAACAAAAGTCAAATTTATCTGGCAAGTTGTCACTATAATTCAAAAAAAAAAAAAACCCTAACCTTTTAAAATACATTGTATCATTATGAAAATTAATGATTTGTTTTTTATGCAAAACTCTTTATTTTAAAAAAGAAACTGCAGCTGCTGTTGACTCAAAGTGACGTACAGAGCAACAGGAAATGGAAATACAGACACATCATTGTCGTATTTGTTGACACAGTTTTTATTTCTTCATTGTTTCCTTCAGACTCTACTGTTTGATAAAACTTTAATAAAAAAAAAAACCTAACGTCTGTCTGTGTGTCCTTTCAACACAGACTCGAGAGGAAATACAGTGTGTTCTTAAAGATATATATACTTTTGTACTGCTGCTGGTTTAAAGCAGTGCTGTTTGAAATAACATCCTACAGTTTATCCTCAAGTCGTGAAGGTTTCAGCTTTTATTTTATATTTAGTTAAAAACATGCGGATCATTTCTGACATTGACTATCACTGCACTAACATCTAATTATTCACATTTAGCTCAGGTTTCATGTAGGCATTTGTTAGAAAATTACTTTCCCCCAAAATGTCTGTATGATCAGAATTTGAACCTGTTTAAGACTTAATCCTAATCCCAGAGGGGAAATTGATAATCCAACCAAGACTAGAGGAAAAACTATGAGTAAAAAAGTGAAGGATAAGAATTATATACAAAGAAATATAAATAGTTGCTGTATTAAAATATGCAAGACTGAATAAATTGAATACCAATATAAGTATATAAACAATAATATACAGTATATAAATAGTAACAGAAAACTAAAAATAAGTGAACTGGGTTTACCCTACTGTATACATGATTAAATGTTGGAATATGCTACAACATAAATATAAAAAAATAAATGAATGCAATGTGATTGTACACATATTGGGAGACAAATCACAATATAAATCATGACAAGAGCAAAGCAATTTATTTACAGTCGTGTCAGTAAAACCTGATATCGTTTTGAATTATTACCATCAGATGTTTGGTGAATTGATTAAAACTTAATTTTATGTATGTCCTTTGAAACTAATTCACCTAGAACTTCATTAAATGTTTAGGAAAATTCTGCAAATTTGTTTGGGGAATCCAAAAAAAAATCTCCTGCGACCCATCTGTGGGCCCCGAGCCAGTGTTTGGGAACCACTGTGTTAGAACGGTGCGTTGTATTTGTAGTCAGAACTCCTGGGATATGTTTGCGTCCGTGTTTTCAATTCGGACATGTTACGTGTTAATTAACTTTTTTTCTATTTAAAAATGTAAATATTTTCATACAGTCATATGGTCAAAATCACTGGATTATATGTTGAATTATGTTGGACGGATTAACATGTAAAATCCGATACAATCCAAAAAATCTGATGCTTGTCATGTTTGGGCTGTTTATTTCTTGATTGGGAGAATATTTGTTGATATTTGCTATAGTTAATAAATGATCTAAAATGAGTGTATCAGACTGAGTTTGTGATATCGGTGTCGAAAAGTGTTATTGTGCCGTCCCCATCGTAATGTATCATTGTTTACACAGTCCTGTGCATAAGTCTTAGTCCAGCAGCAGCGTTTTCTTTTGTTTTTATTGGCGTTCAGATTGAAAAGATGTGACTAAAAGTCAGTCTTCTACTATATGATCAACCTGTCAGTGAGTTGAACTTGTGCAACATGTGTATGTAATGCTCCAACATGTCTGGAGTAAACCAGGTATAATAGACCTTTTTCACAGCAGCTATTTGTTGCCATGAAATAGTAGGAGAAACACAGGTTTGACCAATAACATTAGGGTTCCATTCCAGGTTTTAAAGAGCCATGGTTGTGTTATTGTTCAAGTGGAAATGTAGCTCACACTCAATATTTGATATTATACAAGCATTTTTGTTAAAAAAGACGTTATTTTCAAACTGCATATGTGTTTCTCCATATTTTCAGGATGTGTTCCAATAAAGTGATGGAGAAATAATTGTACAGGATGGTCATTATAGCATTGCAACAAACCTAATGGTGGCCTAAGACTTATGCACAGTGCTGTACAAGTTATTTTATCATTGTAAAGTAAAAAGTCTGTACTTAAATATTGTTTTAAATGAGTGAAAACCTTATATAAACTGATATATAAACATTATTGTCCACCTGTGTGTGTGTGTGTCACTGGTATGTTGTGTAACTGTGTGTCATTGACTGTGTTTGTTCTGCAGAGTTTCAGTCTGAACGTTCCACCCCTCGCGGCCGCTAATGGCAGCTGTTCGTGCCTGTGCATTAATGAGCGAGCTGTGAACCTGCCGTTTAATCGCAGAGGAAGCCGAGCAAGAAATTACCTCTGAATCTCTAATTGCACTGACGAGGAGGAAGAAAAAAAAAACACAAGTGAGCGGGAGGTAAAGCAGCCATGGATGGAGATGCTCCGTCACTGGCACCACGTACAGAATCTATACATCCTTCCCTCAGTGTGTTTGAGTCACAAAACATCAAACTTAAATCACACGTAAATGTTGTTTGGCTGCTGTAAAAAAAAATCTATGTCAAATTCTGTCATAAAAATATATTAATGTAGCATCATGGGCTGTAAATAATATAATATAATATAATATAATATAATATAATATAATATAATATAATATAATATAATATAATATAATATAAGGACACACAACAATAAAATAAAGAAATAAAATGGAAATCAAAATATTTTTTCTATTACCAAATAATTATCATAAAGTGTGAGAAAAATCTTTATTGTCATAACTATCACTTACAGTATGTGTCGATTATATGTTAATATTTAATTTTACCCCAGAACAAAGAACATTCATACACTTTTTAAAGACTGAAGACTGCAGACTGCAGTACCGCCCAGCTCCACCAGGGGGCCGAGAACCACAGATTAGAAATTAAAGTCATTCACAAACCTGTGTGTGGATTTGTGTTGTGAATTTCATTCATCTGAGTCTAAAGAATGACTTTAAAATACTGGTGGTCAGCAACTGGTGGCTCGTGGACCAAAACTGGCCCGGCCGTAGGAATATCTGGCCCCGGTCGGATAATTTCAAAAATCTACATTTTCAGTGTTTTGTTTTTAAATGGCTACATTGAAGATGCTGCGCTTCATCCTGTGTTGTTCTCCTCCCACTGTCGAGTTTCCCCTTCATTAATTCACTCTGTGACATTTTTCTCTTGCTAGCTAGCTAGCATTGTCTTGCTAATTTCACACCACATTGTCAACAGTGTGTTTGTGGGAATAACTCGCAGCAGGAACGACCCTGATCTATGAAACTTGGTGGGAAGGTGCGTCACACAAAAGTCAGTGGGAGCTGTTGGCTCCGCCCAACAGGAAGTCCACCATTTTGAATTTTCCTCATGCTTTTTCAAAATGTAACTAGTTCTACAAATTGAGCAGAATGAGGAGGGTTTTTCAGGAATGACTTTTCTTAGGGTTTTGAGAAAGTGGAAAGACAGAATGTGAAAATTAATTTTTTAATTTGCGATTCCCGTAAAATTCATCGGATCACCCTCAAACCCGATCAGTCTGACTGAGGTGAACATGGACTATAATTCGTGAAGCTAATTTGGTTTAACAGTTTAAACAGTTTTTTTGCACATCCAATTGTTTGACGAGGAGGATTCCGGAATGACTTTTCTTGGGATTTTGACAAAGCGACCACCTGGTGGTAACACAACAATTTTGATTTATAACAATAATTCCTGCAAAATCACTCAGGCAAGTCTGTACGTTAACGACCCGTGACTTTTTTTTGGGATTTCAAAATCAGCGCCGCCTAGTGGTAACAGAAAATGTGCAAGTGCACCACTGTGCCACCTACTGGCAACAGGAAGTGCATCTTCAGTGACATGTCTACAGCGTTTTCAAATTCTGTTTCCCTGTTGTCTCATGTTTTTGGGCCCAGCACAGACTCGTGCACCCGATCCCAGTTCACGTGTCTTATTTTCCACATGAGGCTCAGTTCAGAGTGAATCTAAAACAGCAAAGATTTGTTTCCTGTCAGACCTGGCACAGAATATGGATGTTAAGGCAAATATGACTGATAACTGCATTCCAGTCTCCTTTCCAAATAATTCTAAATAAAGAGGCGTCTTATCGAGGGACAAACTCTTCCTGGTGGGCGTGTGTTTGACTGAGTGCAGCACCTCGCAGTAACTCGTGTTCTTTTCTCAGGTGATTTATTGCAGTGACACACCTCACACCAAGCAGTCATAGTCTGTCTGATCAAAGTGAGGTCATAGGTCATACTCAGGTGTGTGTGTGTGTGTGTGTGTGTGTGTGAGTTTCAACTTTATTGTTACCACGGCAATAAAACACTTAGATGAGATTAAAAACGTTGACGAATCGATGGATTGACGGAAAAGTAGAGCAGCAGAGTCGAGTGTTGAATTACCTGCGCGTCGCGGTCAAGGCTGTTCACTAGGTGTCAGCAGTGAGTCCAGCGCGTCCAACTGTCTCCGTGTCTCACCGTTAACCTGAAACAGAAGAGCTGCACATCCACACTTTCCTCCCACATCTATGCAAAATGAGCCGGTGGTGAGGAACTGGAGTCCAGCAGCGTCATGCAAATCCCCGCAGAGCCGAGCAGGTCAACAGTTTGTCAGAGATAAGAGCAGAATTCAGCACAGAGTCGGACGTTTGACTACACTTCTGTTTTCAGGAAGGGAAGCTGCAAACGTGGACTCCAAACTCACCAAAGTCTGATTGACTGTAAGTGCAATGAAATGAACAACAGTGAAACCTCCAAACCTTCATCGTCGTCATCAGTGAACATGTTTCCCTCTGTGTTCAACTACAACACACGTGTCCAACTCCAGAGACAAAGACAACAGAGAGCTGTGTCCTGCCTCACTGTGTCACTCTTATTATTATTATTGTTATTTGGATCATTTACAGTAAAGTCAATCAGTTTACTAGGGAAGACAATTAGGGCCACATGTGAAAAATCTGAATTCTGAGATTAAATTCTGACTTTAATCTTTGAGTCTGAGAAAAAACCCCGTCAAATTCTGAGATTAAAGTCAGAATTATTAGTCAGAAATCAATATTAAAGTCAGAATTCTGAGACTAAAGAGATTAAAGCCAGAGATTAAAATCAGTTAGATCAATATTAAAGTCAGAATTCTGAGACTAAAGAGATTAAAGCCAGAGATTAAAATCAATCAATATTAAAGTCAGAATTCTGAGACTAAAGAGATTAAAGCCAGAGATTAAAATCAATCAATATTAAAGTCAGAATTCTGAGACTCAAGAGATTAAAGTCAGTGATTAAAATCAATCAATATTAAAGTCAGAATTCTGAGACTAAAGAGATTAAAGCCAGAGATTAAAATCAGTTAGATCAATATTAAAGTCAGAATTCTGAGACTAAAGAGATTAAAGTCAGTGATTAGTCAGAATGAAGAGATTAAAATAGATTAAAGATAATTCTTTTCAGGAAAAAAAATGCCACTATTGAGATTAAAGCCATAATATTGTTGAAGAGATTGCCAGAATTCTGAAAGTCAAAATCCATTAAATTGATCAAAACGCCAAAAATATTGAGAATATCAAGTCAGAATTCTGTGAACTAGAGGTAAAAGTCAGAGATTATTGAAGAGGGATTAAGACAACAGCAACCACAGAAAAGGTCTTTCAGCGAGTTGTGACGTGTGATGACCACGCTGTGTTTTCACCTGATGCTGCAGAGACACTGAGGGTCTGAGAGTCTCGGTGACACAGAGTCAATATTGACCAAAGGAGGGGGAGAAAGAGTGAGACTGAGAGAGAGAGAGAGAGAGAGAGAGAGACAGCATCACCAGCTTCACACACAGAAACAAAAACATTCCCGTAATCTCAACAACATAAACAAAGTCACTCAGATTATTTCTCATTGATTCTGTGAGATCTCGCTATTACTTATTCAAATCAAGCTTCACTTAAGCTTTAAACACACGTGTCTTCTTCTCAGTCTTTGGTGTGTTTGTGTAGCAGCGTTACAGCGCCACATACAGGCCTGGCATGTGTTCTACAGTGTTTAAAGTCCTTTTCTCGAAACCATGTCGTGTTTACGCAAAACTTTTCAAGAACTAAAAAGAAAAAGATTGTGTTTCCGATCAAAGAAACCTGTTTCTTTGTCACATTTGTATTTTTACATTTCTTTTTTTTTACTCATGTAAACACTTTTAATCCTTTAACACAGTAGCATGGAATGTATTTTCTGAATAAAATAAAAGTAAAGTGATCTTTAAATAAAACGGCTTCACCGCTGCTTCTTTAGTTAACATGACAGAGTAAGTTTTATTCTGTATGGTGATAAATTTAGAAAGAGGTCTATGTCAGTAGCTTGGCTCAGTTACAGCAGAGTGGGAGGCTCAGACGGGGGATTATGTGTTGGACACGGTCGTGTTGCCCTGACGAACACAACTGTATTTTCTCTGGTGTGCGAGTGTGACACGATGGAAAATCCCACATCCACCGAGTGTTTGACTGTTTCTTATCAGCTGCTTCGTCACCGCAGCACAAGAAAAAGAAAATACTACACATGAGAGGGAACGTTAAGACGTAATCAAACAAGGCTGAGGCCGGAGTGTGCAGAGCTGAGACAAAGTGCCAAACCTTCAGAGTCGCTCGGGTCCGACCACGGTCACACAAAAGACGAGGAGGAGGAGGAGGAGGAGGAGGAAGAGGAAGGCCGGGACTGAACGCACACGCCTGGAGCTGCAAGAGCAAACACAGATGAGAGACTTTCAAACACACACACACACACACGTCTGTGCAGCTATTCTTCTCAGGACTCTGCATTAACTTCCATCCATTGAAACAGAATATACAAAGCCTTGTCACTAACCTTAACCATAACCAGTTCCTCAGAAATGAGGTTCTGCCTCATTAGGACCAGGTTTTGGTCTCCATGAGGACTACTGGTCCTGACAAGGTCCTGAAGAGGTCACAGAGATGATTACATACAGTGTTTATGACAGAAAACACACACACACTGGTTTCTGACCCTTCTGATCCTAACCTAACCCTAGCCTCAGACTAACTTTAACTTTTTGTCCCCATAAGGAAGACAAGTCCCCATAATGTGAGTGTGGAGACACATTTAGGTCCCCACAACATGAGGAAGACCAGCTACACACACAGATCAATTTTAAACCCCATTCACTTAAACAGACTAAACAAAGCCTTATTACTAACCTTAACCAGTTAATGACTTACTCTAACCTTAACTTAACCACAATTCAAATCTTAGTCCCAAACTTAACCAGTTCCTCAGAAATGAGGTTCTGCCTCATTAGGACCAGGTTTTGGTCTCCATGAGGACTTTACTGGTCCTGACAAGGTCAGTGTTTATGACAGAAGACACAGGCAGACATAACCTCAGCCTAACTTTAAAACATGTCTTCACCTTAAAATGGAGTCATTTACGTTATGGGGACTTGATTTTTGTCCCCATAAGGAAGACAAGNNNCCCCATAAGGAAGACAAGTCCCCATAATGTGAGTGTGGAGACACATTTAGGTCCCCACAACATAAGGAAGACCAGCTACACACACACACACACCGGTCTTCCTGCTCCCTCTCTCTTTTTAAAGCTCAGGATCATCCTCGGGTCATGTTTATAATCAGCAGTGGACGTGTCCATCCCTGACGTGTCCATCCCTCATGTGTCCATCCCTGACGTGTCCATCCCTCATGTGTCCATCCCTCATGTGTCCATCCCTGACGTGTCCATCCCTCATGTGTCCATCCCTCATGTGTCCATCCCTGACGTGTCCATCCCTGATGTGTCCATCCCTCATGTGTCCATCCCTGACGTGTCCATCCCTGACGTGTCCATCCCTCATGTGTCCATCCCTGACGTGTCCATCCCTGACGTGTCCATCCCTCATGTGTCCATTCCTGACGTGTCCATCCCTCATGTGTCCATCCCTCACTCTTCCTCAACCTCACTCATTCATTCTGCTGCAGGTAAACAAGTGTGTGAACTTATTTTCTTTCCTCTTTACACACAAACAAACACTGACCTTGTCAGAACCAGTCGTCCTCATGGAGACCAAAACCTGCACGTGTTCCACAGTTTCCAGTCCGTGACCTTTGACCTGGAAATAATAGAAGAAGCAGGTTCACGGAACAATTAGAAAAACATGGCGAAATCCAGAGCAGAGCATTTTTAGACTGAGGAGAGTGAATTTACGCTGAATCAGGGTGGAGCTAACCATGCTAACACTTTAGCCACCAGCTAAAGTTACTTTGGTTGGTGACGTCTGCTGCGTTCCATTAACGTCAGAAGTCGGGCATGAAATCACCTCCACGTTGACCACGTTCATGAGAAACTGGAAAAAAATGAACACAAAAGTGTCTCGGGCTAGCAGCTGTTAGCCGTTGCTAGCAATAGCAGTCATTTAAAACACTCTACACGTTATTTTGCTCACACAAACAGCGTAGCACGTGGATTTCCACAATCTAATCTAATGTAATCCAATCTAGCAAAAATTAAAAAATGACTATGTGAAAGACTGATTTACTGTGAAGCAAAAACGACAGAAGTGAAATTAAAAGGAGTTTGTATGAGTGGCAGCCATCTTGGCTGATGAGGTTGTTCTGACTTTGCACTTGTACATACATCTTTGTGGGGACCAGATAAAATGTCCTTACTTCCTGTCACACCTTCAAATGTTCATGGTTTTAGGATTAGGTGTGATGAAAAACATTTTAACATAACTGAAAATTTAAAGATTTGCTAATTTAGTGCATATTTATCATTCTAAATGAATAAATAAATCTGCCACTTTTGAGATTTTCCTGTCCAAACACTGGTGAACGACGCTGGTTTAGTGTAAATAACACAACTATAATTAATGCAAATGACAGTATTACATTTTTCCAGCTACTCTGAGGTGGTAGGAGGGGGGACCCCCCAAATCAAAGTCCCCTCGGGGCCCCACAAAGGCTTGGGCCGGCCCTGGGTTAGAACAAGGTGAAGGGGGATGTGTTATGTCAGCGAGTGTCCTCACTCAGGACGCCATATGAGAACGTGTGTGTGAGATTCATGGGTGTGGTGATGAAATCTCAGCGCTCTGACTGAGATCAAAGCTGCGGCGTCTGATAAAGAGAAACTGTGACTCAATCAAAGCCGCTGTGGAGGAAAAAGGCCTGATCAGTGATGGATTTACAGCCGATGATTATCTTTAATAACCGCAGGATTTCCATGATTAATGAGGTTTGTCCAAGAAGAAAACCTTCACAAAGCGTTTGTGTGTGAGAGCAGCAAAACTCAAAACTGTAGCTTATAATATTAATACTATAATATATAATATTTATTTTTTGATTTTGATGCTGATGTGAACAGTTTTACAGGCCTCTAAGCAATTTGAAATCAATCTAAACTATTATCATTATTATTATTTTGCTCTTCACAAAACAGAAACACATTAAAAACATAAAATGGTTTCACTTGGGATCCAATTATTTGCCAACACACAAAACAAAACCAATTTAAAAACAATTTTTTTCTGTAAAAAGTGATATTTACACACTACATTTATCAAAGCAGTACAATTTTAAATAGTATATTTTTAGTAAAGCACAGTTGTATTGCGCCGTATAAATAATCATGACTTGATTTAACATCCACAGCGTTTACGTTTGTTTATTTAGCCTTTAGCACTTTCATTTTAGTCTAGGTTTATTATTTATGCTTATTGTTTTGAGTAAAAGGAGTTTGGCACAGTCAGAATTTCTCACTGCACAGTCTAAACTGCTGTGTGTTTTTACCGTACAAACTGTGAAAATAAACTTCTTCTATCTTATTATTCCCAATAAAACATAACAATTTGACCCACAAACAGCTGTGTTACAGCTTGTTGCTCAAATTTTATCTGTCATTTTTGAAGCCTAGATCCTTTTTGGACCATCTTCTTCTTGTCTTTTCTTCCCGAAATATTCTTTGTTATCACAAAAATAAAAAATAATCTACCATAACACTCCTCATCACTCACAAGGTCAACTGTTTATTTAAATCTTGACTCCAGATGCATCTGCAGATAATATCAGCCAAATCCATTCTTAACTTTTAGAGTGAAAAATGACTGACTCAGCAAAAAATCATAATCTCTTTTGCATTAGAAACTTTCAAAATAAATCTGGATGAAATGTCTTACAAATAATCTGTGTATAATCTGAGTCTCTATCCCGTATATCATAACATAAATGTGGATATAAAGCTGCTCACAGGTTGTTTCTCTGGACTCATGAAAGGTTTGTGAGTCACAATACACTGTAAATACACTCTAAAATAAAATATAATCTACTGTTTATAAATCTGGATTACGTGATCTTAAAATACACTTAATAGTACATTGACAAATTCTGGTATAACACAAATAATTATTAAATAATACTGCATGTTTACAGTATAATAAATGTGATTATTATCAATGCAAAAGCCTTTAGAACCAGTAAATGTCGTCACAGTTTCATTATGACACAATAGAGATATACTGTAATATCCATGTAATGTCCAGACCTACAGTACTATCTAAGGAAACTGAATTAACCTTAATCTAACAAGTTTATTCTCTCGTTGTGTCTTTGGTTTGTTTAATGTTGTTTAACAGTGTCCGTTTCCTCCATGAGGCGAAATTTTCTGTCATTTTAAGAAATTTTGAACAGAATTCCCACATTTGTAAGGAAACCTGTGTACCTAATAAAGTGGCAGGTACGTATTAAGGCCTTAATGTGTCAGTTAGTGAAAGATTAAGTACAGTTAATAGTTAAAAATGTAATTAAAAAAACACCCAATAAAAGATTAGTTTATGTAGATTAAAATGGTCGATTTGACAAATGTGATGTTCCGTTGACGGCTCGGCCTCTTTGTTCAGGTACAGAAGACGATAAAGGCTCCTGCTCCTGAATTCAGGTTGGGGTTAAGGTCCAGATCAGTGTGTGGAACGGTACATGGCCCGATGGATCGTCAACCTCACGCACACGACATGTAGCCCTTTGCCCTTTTTATTTCATTGTCTTTCCAAACGTTCCGGTCTGTGACCAGGTTAGTGAAGACACCAAAGCAAAAAACCTTAAACCAACATGAGGAAACCAGCACGATCAGAAATCAGTCATCTGAAGAGGAAAATAACACAATATGAAACTCGATACGATAATAATATTTTCATAACTCATTATCGGTGCTGAATTTTGGGGAATTTTGAGAGAAAAATCACTTGTATGTGAAATAATGACACTTCCTGGGTTCATAATATTACGGGGAAGTTTGGACGATAAATGAAAAGTTGGACATTTTGTGGAAAACTGAAAGTCAGTTCAATGAGCCGAGTTTTTCACCGTCTGCTGCTGAATGCGTGAGAACATGGAGCCTCGGGTGGTTCTATGTGAAGAACTGCCATGAAGACAGACACATGAGCTCAGGAGAACTCTGGAAAAGAGCTTCATCAACTGAACACAGTCCACCACAAAGAAGAAGAAGAACATTAACCTGTGCAGAAACATCACTGACTTCACTGAACGTCTCTGAGATGAAGTCAGTGTTCTGTGGTCAAAGAAGTCCATGTTTCAGACAATCAACGGTACAAAAACCTGCACGTGTGTTGGTTTGAACATGGAGGATCTTCATGTATGTGAAGGTTCCACAGAAGCTTCTGTTGGAGTTTCAGAGACACACAGGTTTGTCTTTTAGCAGAAACTCCATGTTTATTACAGTGAGACAAAGTCAGGTCTCACTCCGCTCTACTCACATCAGAGAGTCTGTCTGTGCAGTCACATTTGTCTCCTATTGAAAATGAACGGAGAATCATGAAGATGTTACTTTTCAAATATTGTAGAAGCTGCTTCAACAATGTACATTCTAATCATTTAACCAGATGTCAGACAGGTGTAGGACAGGTGGACAGACAGGTGTAGGACAGGCGGACAGACAGGTGTAGGACAGGCGGACAGACAGGTGTAGGACAGGTGGACAGACAGGTGTAGGACAGGTGGACAGTCTGGTGTAGGACAGTCAGATGTAGGACAGGCGGACAGACAGGTGTAGGACAGGTGGACAGTCTGGTGTAGGACAGTCAGATGTAGGACAGGTGGACAGTCTGGTGTAGGACAGTCAGATGTAGGACAGGTGGACAGACAGGTGTAGGACAGGTGGACAGTCAGGTGTAGTACAGGTGTACTACACCTGACTGTCTGGTGGACAGTCTGGTGTAGGACAGTCAGATGTAGGACAGGTGGACAGACAGGTGTAGGACAGGTGGACAGTCAGGTGTAGGACAGTCAGATGTAGGACAGGTGGACAGTCAGATGTAGGACAGGTGGACAGACAGGTGTAGGACAGGTGGACAGACAGATGTAGGACAAGTGGACAGTCAGGTGTAGGACAGGTGGACAGACAGATGTAGGACAGGTGGACAGTCTGGTGTCCTCTACACTGGCAGACACCAGACTGTCCACTACACCGTCCACTACACCGTCTGGTGTAGGACAAGTGGACAGTCAGATGTAGGACAGGTGGACAGTCTGGTGTAGTGGACAGTCTGGTGTAGGACAAGTGGACAGTCAGATGTAGGACAGCTGGACAGACAGATGTAGGACAAGTGGACAGTCAGATGTAGGACATGTGGAAAGACAGGTGTAGGACAGGTGGACAGCCAGGTGTAGGACAGTCAGATGTAGGACAGGTGGACAGTCAGATGTAGGACAGGTGGACAGCCAGGTGTAGGACAGTCAGATGTAGGACAGGTGGACAGTCAGATTTAGGACAGGTGGACAGTCAGATGTAGGACAGGTGTAGGACAGGTGGACAGCCAGGTGTAGGACAGTCAGATGTAGGACAGGTGGACAGTCAGATGTAGGACAGGTGTAGGACAGGTGGACAGTCAGGTGTAGGACAGGTGGACAGTCAGATGTAGGACAGGTGGACAGACAGATGTAGGACAGGTGTAAGACAGGTGGACAGTCAGGTGTAGGACAGTCAGATGTAGGACAGGTGGACAGCCAGGTGTAGGACAGTCAGATAGCCGGGTGTAGGACAGTCAGATGTAGGACAGGTGGACAGTCAGATGTAGGACAGGTGTAGGACAGGTGGACAGTCAGGTGTAGGACAGGTGGACAGTCAGATGTAGGACAGGTGGACAGACAGATGTAGGACAGGTGGACAGTCTGGTGTAGTGGACAGTCTGGTGTAGGACAAGTGGACAGTCAGATGTAGGACAGATGTAGGACAGATGGACAGACAGGTGTAGGACAGGTGTAGGACAGGTCTGTCCTGGTCCTCGGATGTCCTCTGTCCCCTGTTGCTCCATCACTGCTGAGTCATGGATGTGTGTGTGAGCATAATGAGCAGAGCGTGTCCTCGTCTCTGCTTCACTGAACTTGTCTCTTTCACAACAGACGTGATGATGGATAAACTTTCTTCTGCTGCTGCTGCTTGTTATGATTTAAAGTTAATGTTTGACACATTTTAAATCCAAACAAAATGGACGACAAAGTCACAACACGCACACACACACACACACACACTGGTTCCCATGACTACAGAGGACATTCCATTGACTTCCATTCATTTCCTGCAGACTTACTCTAACCTTAACCATAGTTACTAGTGTCCTAACCCTAACCCTGACCCTAACCTTAACCTAACCCTAACCTCAGACTAACTTTAAAACATGTCTTCACCTTAAAATGGAGTCATTTTGATATTTGGCCCCATAAGGAAGACAAGTCCCCATAATGTGAGTGTGGAGACACATTTAGGTCCCCACAACATGAGGAAGACCAGCTACACACACACACTAATGAGATTTTTAGAAAAATAGATTCATTAAAACAAATTTGTAAAAAATCTCAAACGATGATGACGATGAAGATGTCATCATCGTTTCCACTCTTCAGCTTCATCTTCTTCATATATTTGAAGTTTGTCCTCAACCATTAAGTGTCTTCTTCTGTATTTTCAGTGCAGGTGAATCAGCGTTGCAGCGCCACATACAGGCCTAAAGATGTACTAGTGAATTTACAGAAAACTTTTAAAGACATTAAAAAGATCATATTTAATCTTTTTGATCCACCTGAGAAAATAGTGAGCTTTGGGTTATTTATTTCTGATTTAATCCCAATAAAATAATCTGCTCCCTCATCTCATATACTTCACACACTGATATAGTGAAATCAGATTAAGATGATTGACAGAGAATGTGACTCTAATTATTATTATTGAATGTTTCTTGTGTTGATAACTAGTTCAGGAACAATGGTGCATTTTTTAATCACAGCTCTTATTCCGAATATTACCTAATCCTCAAGTTATTCTACTGTTTTCTTGGTGATTTTTGAGTGTCTTTTATTTTAAATTATTCTTCTGTGTGGTTTTGATATAAAGCCTCTGTAGGTTTCTATGCGGCACCTTCATACACTCATTGTTTCCTTTAAAAGTCAATTTTCTTATTATTTTTTCTATTTGTGTGTGAAATAAGCAAAAAAGAAAAAAAATACAATATACAAACTCCTGAGGATTGAGAACCTTCACAGTCAAATGAATAAAAATTATGAATTAAAAAACGTTAATGCGTCTCCAGCTTTAATGAGCTTCCTGTTCAGTTTATTTCTCCTGTAAATTATGATCATAATCTGACGCAGCTTAAGTTTCCACGCAGCACACACAGTCTTTAAATTAATCTTGATTAATGATGATAAACCACAGTGATGTGTCACTGATTCACTTTAGATTTAATATCCATAACATTTATTGTTTATTGATCAAGCAGTGAGCCTTTATTTTGAAGCTCAGTGTTTTCATTAAATTTTATTTTTGTTTTATTATTTTTGCTGGAATTTATAATAAAAATCATGAAAAAACATAAAATTTTATCGACTAACTGTAACCAACTTTGGATTAATGTCGTCGTCGTTTCCAGGAAACTTCAGATTAATGTACTTTGATTCATACTGATGATGATAGACATATGTACATGTGCAGATAATACTTTAAGTAAGTTAAGACTTTCTTATCAGTATGTGCTTTGCTGCACTTGAAGTAAAAATATATAGCAAAAACAAGAATATTAAGGTAATGTAAGTGAATATAAACATTATCTTCAACACTGTTAAAAAGATGTGTATTTTTTAATTAAATGTACTACGCCACATCATCGCAGACAAAAGTCATAATTTCAAAATTTCTTTTTAGAAAATTCATATTTTTCTATCTTAAATTGGACCATCAAATGTCTTTATAAATTATAAAATATACATTTATAAATAATTTTCTTTATAAATACAAGAAAGCAAAACAGTATGAAACACTTTCATAACTATATTCTTATTTATTTATGAACTACATTCGATTATTATTATTTCTTTACATTCTGTATTGTTTGCCACTTTAAGATGCTTTTTTGTATGAAAGGTGTTGGCAAAATA
The DNA here is from genome assembly GCA_016785285.1 of Brachirus orientalis. Taxonomy (NCBI): domain Eukaryota; kingdom Metazoa; phylum Chordata; class Actinopteri; order Pleuronectiformes; family Soleidae; genus Brachirus; species Brachirus orientalis. Next base: position 2,574,897 of record JAFBJR010000118.1, read on the forward strand.
AAAGTAATAATAATAGTAATATTATTAACTTGATCTTAAAATGTAAATAAGCTAATAAAGGAAGACATACAAAGTTAAAGAAGCCTGTTTCATTCATCAGAATATTAATAAATGTGACTTTAATCTTGTTTTTCCTCACGATTCACTTCACTGTGAAACATTAAAGCAACAGCTCCATTTTACATCGCCTCTCATTTCATTTATCAGGGTTTGCAAAAAATACACTTTCTAGTGCTTTTCCTGAACTTTGAGGTCAAAGTGGACACTTTGGAACACGTGACCGACGGAGAGGGAACGTGAGGAACTGATTTTATTCTTGCGCTTTTATTTGCGGACACTTTCACAGGTGAACATGTAACCTGGCATCAGCTCGTGGCCCTAAATAACTTAAAGCTGCCACTTTAAGATGAACATTTGATCCCGGATTATATTCATCTGCATGTAAAGTATGAACCAACAAGTGAAACCACAGAGTTTAAATGAGCTGAAGTTTCTAACATTTGTCTTTAACAACTGTATCCTCACTCATGTTTCATCTGTATGTGTGTTAAACTCACTGCATGTTCACAAACTGGTTTAATTCTCCATAAAACTGCTGCATTCACATGAAAATAATGCAACAGATATATTTTTTACCAGCTTCATACGTTTATGTTCTGATCTACTCTGAGGGTTTTTACAGATAAAACACAATGCCACGTGTTTTCCTTGAGCTTTAAAGTTGTATTTATTTTATTTTATTTTATTATTATTGTGCTTTTATTTACAGACACTTTCAGGATGACAGTGTAACCTGACATTTAATAACCTCATTCAGTGATGAAGGTCGGTTTGTTTAACTCCTGCGTGAACTGACTCTTTATGGCGCCTTTTCTTTTTGTAAATTAGCGAATTGAAGATAAAAGCGCAGCGTTTCATTCAGCAATTAACGGCCACAGGAGACGTAAATGGGTTTATTGTGTCGTAGATAAGAGTCCCACATTTTCAAACTGGTGTGTTTTCTTTTTAAATTATTATTGTTGCTTTTTTTTTTTGCTAAGTTGAATTAAATCCTGAAACTGGACTTTGGTTCATTTATGATCAAGTTTAATTTCTTGGTTCTGAATTTTAACAAAAAAAAAACAACAACACACAAACCGCTGATGTGGATGATGAGATTATATGAAACAAAACCGAATGAAGGAAAACAACAATAGGTCATTAACAAACACCATCAACACCTTCATGATGATCTCATTAGTGAGTCATCATCAACACCGGAACATTAACATCACAAAAACACGCCAACAACAACATTCCCTCAAAGCTGAAGTAAAACAATAATTGTGGATTTTAAACTCCACATGAATCTAATGTAAATATGTGCGTTTCTTCCTCCTTAAATGTCTTAAAGGCATAAATACTCCAGAGTCCGAAGTCTAGGAAAGTTGTGCTGATAAGTGGAGCCAATAAAAGCAGCGGAGAGAAGCAGCAGAGTAAACACATGTTCTCCTCCGTGGATTTACATCAGCCTGCCCACTCATTACCATCTTTTATATTCTGAAAGCATCATGGCAAAGCAGCTCCATCCTGCCCTCCTTCAGCAGGGAAGAGCAGTGAAGCAGCAGCAGCAGCTTGTCAGAGCTCAGAGCAGGTGTCAGCAGCAGCAGCAGCAGCAGCAGCAGCAGCAGCAGTCAGTCTCTCTGCTCCTGCGCGCACACATGTGTTGACTTCGCCTTCCTCCTCCTCCTCCTCCTCCTCTTCTTCTTCTTCTTCTTTATTATTATTTTTTTAATGTTCTCTAAAATGGTTTCCAAGCTGACGTCCCTGCAGCAGGAGCTGCTCAGCGCCCTGCTGGACTCAGGAGTCACCAGGGAGGTTCTGATCCAGGCCCTGGACGACATGGACCCGAGCCCGCCGCCGCCGCCGCCGCAGAGCTTTGGAGTAAAACTGGAGAGTCTGTCCATGTCTCCGTCCGCGCCGCCGAGCGCCAAGATGAACGGCCAGGACGCGGAGGCCAAGCCCGTGTTCCACACGCTCACCAACGGCCACGGCAAGGCCAAGCTGTCCGGGGACGAGGGCTCCGAGGACGGGGACGACTACGACACCCCGCCGATCCTCAAGGAGCTGCAGTCGCTGAACACGGAGGAGGCCGCGGAGCAGAGGGCCGAGGTGGAGCGCATGCTCGCGTGAGTTCACCTCCACTTATTCTCTTTCAGTGTTGCTGTTTTTAAAGATAAATAAATAAAGTTTTCTCTCTTAAAAAAAGAGATTTGAATTTAACAAAGTCACGAGAACGCGAAGGTGGAACCAGGGACACCAAGTAAGATCTTAGTCAAATGTTCACTTTCGTTATTTTAAATCTTATTAATTCATCAAATTCATTTTTAAATATTATCAAACTAATTTAAATTCGTATTACACTAATTCAAACTAATTAAACTTCGATAAAATCGAATTAAATTGACTTTAAAGCTCAATAAAAATCTTAATAGAATCTTATTAAACGTATTTAAAACCGTATTAAACCCTTAATTTTGAATTGATTTTAAATGTCATCAAATTAACGCAGGAATCTTAAGGAACAAAAAAACAAAACTAAAAAAAACACCGAGAATTATAATTCAGTTAAAATGAAGTTACCTGTATTTACTTTTTTAAAATAACCCGCCACTGCCTGGTCTTCACATTCTGGTTACTAATTATCCACACGGATTATTATTTCTTTACCTTTGCAAAATATCTATTTATTATTAACTCTATTCTCCACCTCCACGACAAAAAAAGGAAATACAGCGAAGAGGAGTTTCTGAAAATGTCGTTCAAGATAAAATATTATTATAATTATTATTATTGGCTTATAATGTTACATATTTTACTATTTGTATTATTATTATTATTATTATAAACGAGTAATAATACATTTGTATTAAAATAAAATGTATAATTGACTGTTTTCTCTTTCGGACTCGACCGTTCGTTGCGTTTATTTCTAATTAACGCCACTTTAACCACTGTGTGTGTGTGTGTGTGTAAAACTAATATTTGAGGGCCGTGGTTCGTGGCCCAAACAGAAGCAGCAGGAAAATCAAAACGAACCCACGTGTAGTGAAGGTATTATTAATTTTATTCTATAAATCATCAACTGAAAGATACACAGTGGCGTGTGATTAGAGTGAATGGAGATCTGGTTATTCATTGTCAAAAGTTATAAACTAACATCTCCCACTTGAGCTGCGGACTGAGCTGAAGCCTCCACAGTGTCCAGAACAAACACACGCGCGCGGGTGTTTGGACACATCCACGCTCATTCACGCTGTCGCCGTTTTCACATCGCACTTTTAGTTTTACTCGGAGCTGCTGCTGCTGCTGCTGCTGCTGCTGCTGCTGCTGCTGCTGCGATGCGTGACCGCGGACACATTCACGCTCAGGTAAGAAGAAGGCGCGACGCGATTTTAAGGCGAAATTCACGCGTGGAGTCAGGAACACACGAGGACATGAAGACATGGAATTATGCCAAAAAAACGAAAAATAAACTGAAAACTGACAAAAAAAAACCGAATTTAGCTTTTAAAGACAAAATATCTCTGATTTTAGATGATTTTAAACCTCAAAAAATTCATTGTTTATCATTAAAAACGTATTTTTGTGTTAGAGTCTAATTTTATGAATAGCCTTAAAATATTCAGTCTCTTTGACACTTGTGGACTGACAGTAAAACTTTTATTAACATTTGCTTCTTTAAATGACTAGAAATGTTTCTGCCAACCTGTTTGGTTCATTTTTTGACCCTTCACGTATTTGTAGTTTCTGTGAACGCCTTGAATTGGCACAGCTGAGCTAATCTGACTGTTTTCAGGCTGAAATCTGAACTGAATACTAAGTCCAACTTTCTCAACCTGCCTGGATCCACTTGAACTAACCTTTGAAAATATTTACGGCCCATTGAATGAGCTACAATGATAAACGACGCCAGGCCTTTGAAAAGCAGTGGAGGAAGTAAAAAGCAGGAACATGTTCCTGAGGGCTGGATCATTTTAACTGTAAATTATATACATATATACATATGTATGTGCTGATTTTAGATTTGTTTGGTCTGAAAGGCAACTTTTAGTGTGAGTAAAACCAAAATGAGGGGAATCTTTTCCCCTCTGAAGCCTCCTTTCACCTGTTTCTTCACCGTTTCCGTGTGAAAGCTGCATGTTTGTCAGCGCTGAAACGATTCATGCGTGTGTGTGAACACAGAGAGGACCCGTGGCGTGCTGCCCGTATGATCAAAGGTTACATGCAGCAGCACAACATCCCTCAGCGGGAGGTGGTGGACATCACCGGGCTGAACCAGTCTCACCTCTCCCAGCACCTCAACAAAGGCACGCCCATGAAGACGCAGAAGCGAGCGGCGCTCTACACCTGGTACGTCAGGAAACAGCGGGAAATTCTGCGACGTAAGTTAATATTTGTGTTTCTCACAGCTCGGCCTCGGCCTGCTATTCTGTCACTGGCAGAAGCCATGTTTGATTTGGACTTTTGACCTTAACATGCAACAGTGGGCCTCACGGGTTTGTCATCATGAATCTAAATGATGAAGAAAATGACTTTTGTTTTGTGTCTTTTATACTGAAACTACTTTTACTGAACGTACCTCTTCTTGTGTTCCAGAGTTCAACCAGGCAGTGCAAGGTTCTGGCACCAGTATGGCCGACAAAGGCAATCAGGACCCGGTGTTTTTCTTCCCAGAGTTCAACCCGTCGGGTCAGAACATGGGTCAGCCCGGTGAAGAGGTGGGCAGCGAACCCCTGTGCAAGAAAATGAGACGGAACCGTTTCAAATGGGGCCCGGCGTCGCAGCAGATCCTGTACCAGGCCTACGAACGACAGAAGAACCCCAGTAAAGAGGAGCGGGAGACGTTAGTGGAGGAGTGTAACAGGTAACAGCACACACAGGAAACCCAAACGGTTACACTGTTATTTCACACTGATTCTCCGTCATCGGGGCAAAATTCTACAAACGTCACCGAATGAGTACAAAGTGGACTTTAAGAGTCCAGACTCGTCTCGATTAAATCACATTTTATCAACGTTTTAACGCCGTAGTACTTCAAGTACCTCAAGTAACTGATAAACGAGTTCACACAGTGAAGCTTCACACCAGAGTTTGACCGAAAACACTGCGAAACATTCCACAAGTGAATTCTACTGCTCATCCTTGTCTCCACCCGCCCCTGCTCCGCTGCTGTGTATACACACAAACGCTCCCTCAGTCACTGTCTGATAGTTGTGTCTGACAGAGTCCGTTTTCAGGTGCAAACACATAACGTTACATTGTTTCTGTTCACAAAGAACAAATAACCACGTCGACGAAAGTTACGCACTGCAGCTTTTTCACGTGACATTTAAAAATAAACAATAATGAAATGAATGTTGTACATTTAGTCGAGTAGAGAACTTACATGAGTTAAAATGTTTCCAACGCTCTTTAGATCCGTTGAAATCTGTTCAGCCCGTCCGTTCAAAGAGCGGCTCGTGGGCCACATGTGGTCCAAAAGCGGCTTCTGAGTGGTCCAGAACCTGAGGAGAACAAAAAATGAATAAAATTGTAGCCTAGCAACAATCAAAGCAGCATGTGTTTGTGTTGTCTGGATTAACATCAACCCGTCAACCTACAATATGTTGGTTTGAAAATGTAATTAAATAATCCTGAACTAGAGAGCAGGATTTTCTTTAGGCCAAAACCAACATCCCCAGGACATTTAATCCAAATCTGCCCTTAATTTTTACATCCACCAAGGTTCTGTTTTCATGGTTGTGGCAACTTCCTGTCCACAGTTTTTTTTTTCTGTTCAATCAATGTGATTTTTTATTATCATGGGTAGTTGATCACCCAAGTATGTTCCCATTCAATTTTGGTAAGAATCTACCCACTGATGACATCATAAAAATGATGAGATTTTCAAGAAATCCCTATTTCCTTTTAATGGGTAAAAGTGCAAAAGGAATAAATCATATCTCTGTCAAAACTCATCGGATTTGAACGGAATTTGGTATGTGTACGCAGGATCATACACTCTACCGCCAGACTAAGTTTCATCTGGATTTAATCCAGATTACAGGTTTGTATTGTATCTCTCAGCAACATCTTAACAGATGAGGATGAATTTTGTCATGTTTATGTCAGATGCTAACAGCCATAAACAGGTAAAGTTCTGTACAGATCCAGAAAGTTCCTCTGGATCCAGTGGATCAGAATGCGAACGGTTCTGGTGCTGGTCTGGTTTCACTGTAAGTCCTAACACAAAGGAAACAGAATGACGGTGGGTTTTTGTTTCCTGCAGAGCGGAGTGTATTCAGAGAGGCGTCTCTCCGTCCAAGGCTCAGGGCCTCGGCTCTAATCTGGTCACCGAAGTGCGGGTCTACAACTGGTTTGCTAACCGGCGTAAAGAGGAGGCCTTCAGGCAGAAGCTGGCCATGGACGCCATCAGTGCCCCGACACACAGCCTCAACTCTCTGCTGTCGCACAATTCACCACATCATCCTCAGACCAGCGCCTCACCGCCCAGTAAGAACACCCCGACACTAACCGCGCACCTCTGTTGGCAGATTACAGGGATTATATGGAACAAATGTGTTGTGTTAAGTCATGAAATGGCTGTTGTGTGTCATCAGCAATGAAGGAAACGTGTTAAACTCAAGAGAATTTATTCATACTTTCATTTTTCTAACTGTGTGGACACTAATTCTGTTAACTGAGCTGGAAGAGGTCCGTTCTTTCCTCTTTTAAAGGAACATTACAGTCTGAAAGTGGCTGCAGTTTCACAATAGTAGATTCTTCTTCTTCTTAAAACAAGAAAAGTTAAATCAGTTGAAGAATATTTGGCTTATTTCTAGTTGGGCTGAAGTATGGTGGCCTTGACAGACCAGAAAACAAGTTTTTGTTAACAAGCACACTGTCGTATCTCTCTTATCCGTTTTCTTCTTATTATTATTTGCTGCTTTATGTGTCAAATTTAAGTGGGCGGAGCCTTCATTTTTCATTTGCTAAGTTTTTACTTCAGAACCTGAAACACACTCTGGCTGGTTTGTCCATTTAGGCTTCTGTAGAAATATGACAACACAAGATGGTCGACTTTGTTAGAGCACGAGTCTTGTCTGGAAATAGAATTATTTTTAATCTAACGGGATTATAGGCCTGTTATCCAACATAGCTACGTCACATACTGGACCTTTAATTCATTTTATTTTCAAGAAGTTCTGATTTGAATCGTCTCTACAGCTTTATATTAAGATTTAGAGTAAAGTAAATGTTTTGACATGAGCTTGTTGAAGTGATTTTCCGGCTGAAGTCAGGGTGTAAACTAGATTGTCCATTTTCAGTGAAAATTAAAGGTGTGTACCGCTGAAAAGCCAGATGATTGTGAGTGAAACTGTTGTCAGAGGCGGCTGATGTGATCAGAGGGGCAGAGAGAGGAGACAAGTGATCAATGAGTGTGAGTGAGTGAGCTGAGCAAATGCCATTGTTATTCTGAGCTTTGAAAACACACCGAGAACAATCCACATTGTACCTGTAATCTCCACTCCAAAGTCAGCATGGAGGAGCAGCACACAAAGGGCAAGTGGTCCTGTGACAGGCCAGGGTCAGGCCAGGGTCAGGGAGTGAGGAGGAGGGGTCAGACACATCCACGTGACCACCTCCGCATTTCCTGCTCCGTTACAGGTTGCTAATGACTCCGAGTTTTGTCAAAACAAGGAAACGCTCTCTGACCATTTCACCCTGAGCTGGTGTTTGCATTCACTGCAATTAGTGTTGACCGAGTCTAACAGGTGTATACGACACAAAGAGCAGCAGCAGCAGCAGCAGCAGCAGTGACATCAGCAGCGACACAGCTTCGCTCTCACCTCCATAAAAGTCTGATCCGACAGTCTATTGTTTTCCCCTCGTGTTCGAACAGGCAAAACAAACTGTTTGCTCTTTTATCTTTGGATAAACCTGTCCCAGGCTCTGTTTGAGAACACCTGACCAGACACTGACCTCAGGTTGCAGGGCGGTCAGTGGTGATCTTAAGTGTGAAGAAGAAGAAGAAGAAGAAGAAGAAGAAGATCACTGGGCTCAGCTGGCTGCTTACATGACGTCCTGCTGACCTCCTGCCCACAGCATCAGCTGGTTTTCAGTGTCGGCCTCTGGCTGGACAATAACAACCCGGCAGGGCGTCTCATTGCGTTGCCGGGGCTCGGCCTGTATTATGCATGCTTAATAGACAATTAAAACCCTCTGCTACTACATCTCCCCGGCCTTTGATACGAGGCTCCTGTGCCCTCTCCTCTCTATACTCGGCCTCAGCAGGGGCTCAGCATTGTCTGCGGTGTATTAGAGGACTGCACTGACTGTAACCCGGGTTCATTTATCTCTGCTGGGCCTGAAGGAGGGCGGCTCTCAAAGCCTTTATGGGAGTGAGTGGAGATGCCGAGGCTGGGCGCAGACTCGGAGCAGCAGGAGCTGTCCACCTGGTATGGGCTCTTTTCTGACCAGACAGGACTGATGACCCTTTCCTCTCCTATGGAGAAAGCCCGACACACACACACGTTTGTCCTTCTATCAAAGTGAGGACCCTCATAGACATAATACATTTCTAGCCTTTTACCCTAACCCTGAAACCAGGTCTTAACCCTGAAAAAGCCCTTTAAAGAAGTGACGACCAGACAAAATGTCCTCACGATTTTTGGTCCTCACTCTGCAACAAGCACAAGAACACACACACACACACGCGCACGCACACACGCACGCACACACACACACACTCCTGAAGCCAGCGCTGTACCTTCAGGTCACTCCTGGGTCACATCAAACAAACTGCTCTGGAGTTTTTATTGATTCTGTTTCACTTGGTTGGTCCGTGGTTGAGTCAAACACTGCGACAAACGAGCTTTTCATTTTCGATTTTTCTTTACCGTCAGGCTCATGAGAGGACACACCTGTGTTTTCCTCCGTTTTACTGAGCTCAACTGATCCATCCCCGTTATGACCCCTCACTCCGACGCATTAACTGTACGACCACCGCAATCTCACTCAGGAACTTGTAACTTATGTAAAAGTTATGCGTAAATATAATTAGCAACACCAGAGCTATGAAAATGTACTTTCCCTGCACTAATAATTAGATTTTAACTTCACTGTGTGTGTCGTTAAATCAGACTGAAAAGCCTGTTGATTCAGAAGAGAAATCTACAAATTAAAACGCCCAGATGCCGATCACAAAATATATTTTTAAGACCAAAAAAAAAAGGGAAAAGTATCTCATTCACATGGTTAAACATTGATGATGACACAGATCCTTTAAATCTAAGATTTTACAATAAAAGGATTAAATAACCTTTAAAAATTATGATGCATTACTAATAATGGGCCTTTAGAAAAATTACTGTAGCTTTTAGCACTTTACTATGGTACAACAAAGCCACAAAAATAACAAATTTATATTAAAATAGGATAATAATAGTCCAAGCATTAAAAAAAAAATATGCTAAATTAAAGAAAAACACTATGTAATGTATTGAAATCTGCTGTGTTTTTAGGTTATTGTTATTAAGAGCGAGCTGATATGATATATTTATGTTAAGAAAATAATAAATAAAAATCGGTAAATAAAAATCAGCAAAAGCATTTTAGCTGTTTATTTCTTCTGTATGTTAGATGGAGAATTAGGTCTTTGAAATGAAGTGAAGTGGCACAAACGTGTCGTTAACGGCTTTTATCGTTCACAACGACTGTAACGACTCTGATTCTTATGGCTCTGTGCTGTGGTCTGCTTACTGGTTCTTCCACTGGTTACCAGTAACCAGCACTGGTCACTAGAACAGCTGACATCAGTAAAGTTAAATCTGCGTCGTTCTGCACGTTACAAACCAGCAGAGTCAGAGGTTCCTGATCAGATACAGAAGGAGGAGGGAGTCGAGTCATCACCTCGGGCACACACACACACAGGTTTGTCCTTCTATCAGAGTGAGGACCCTCATAGACATAACACATTCTAACCCTTACCCTAAAACCAGGTCTTTAAAGAAGTGAGGACCAGACAAAATGTATATGATTTTTGGTCCTCACTCTGCAACAAGTACAAGAACACACACACACACACACAGTGCACTTTCCTCTGTGTCCTTCAGAGCCACAAAGCAGAGGCTGCAAACGTCCTGCAGAGACGCAGGAGGTCTGTCATATGCAGCGGCTCAACAAAGAGCAGCCTGAGGTTGTGGAGGCAGGCTTTGATTTTACATGGGTCACACACAGAGAGAAGAAGGGTTTTAAACCTGCTGAAGATCCTCACTGACACTCCCACCCTCCTCATCCCCCTGCTGCTGCTGCTGCTGCTGCTGCTGCTGCTGCTGCTGCTGCTGCTCCCGAGGACAAATCCTGACTTTTTCAGTCTCGCTTGTCCAAACAGAAACTGACCTTTACTCGTTCTTTTACGTTTAAAGGACGTTTTCCATAATAAACAGAACATCGTTTAAAAAAAATGTCTTTATCCGCACGAAAACGACTCTAAGCGCTGTAGCACATACGGTTTATAACGGGCTCGGCCTCCAGAAATAATATCATTAAAAACTTTGGCGCCGTGGTTCTCAAACTGTGGTACATGTACCACTGTGGTACTTGGAGGAAAATCAGAAATACTGTTCTACCTGATAAACCAGGGTACGTGATTAGAGTGGAGCTGAAATAACAAATGAAATAATATTAATTAGAGTCACCCTGTCTCTGGCTTCATCCTAATCTAATTTAATCTAATGTGAAGAATATGTGAGGAAGAGGAGGATGAAGAATAAATGTGCCTTTTTACATCACTGTATTTTAACGTTGGCGATATGTTGTTGCTTCAGAGCTCAGGACTTTCTCAGGTGGAACTTGTGTTCGGCCTCTTAATCTCGCGTCTGCCGAGATTACCGAACCTGCTATAAAACATTAAATAAGATCATTAGCAGCCAGTGGTGTTTGTTTTTTCACCCACGCGTGAAACGTGACACTACAAACAGGTCAGAGGAAAAAAGAAAAACAGCAGCATGTGGACGTCATGGTACGTTCCACTTTTTGTCTTAAGTTAGAATTTCCAAGGAATATCCGTCTCCTGAACTCAGACAAAAACATTTGTTTGACCCAGAACCAACTGGTCAAAAACCAGTTTAAACTCAGGATTAAACTGGTTTTTGACCAGTGGGACTGTGGCGTCAGTGTGTTACAGCAAAGTAACACAAGTTCATTTTCATTTAAAAACACAAAAGTCTGCTCTGTTGTCCTGAAAACTGAGAACGAAACAGCCAAGTGAAAACTCTCAGAAAATCAGAGAATCTACTTCCTGTTTGCACGCGCATGAATCACCTGAATGGTCATGTGGGCCACATTTTTACGTGCATTGAGAAGTCGTTAGCCCGGACGCACTGGCTCTCAGGCTGGCTAGCTGTTGTTAGCAAAAGCGTTTGATAAAAACACGTTTCTTTGCTCACGCAAACAACGTAGCAACGTTTCTGTTATGTTTACGACTGATTTACGATGAAACAAATACAAATACAACAAACAAAAGTGCTTTAGGCGGTAAAAGTATGGAGGCAGCATCGGAATGCCACGATGGAAATCTGAGGTTAGCTTCGGAAATTCTGAGTTACGACCACAAATGGAACGGACCATTACTGTTTTGTATCTGAAAACTGAAAATGGAGTTTGGACGTAGCTTTACTGAGACACATTGATAGAGATATAAATATTAGGGACGAGTCTTGGTATCGGTCAGTATCGGTCCAATACTGGTCCAAATCACTGGATCGGATATTGGACAGATAAAAATGTAAAATAATGTTTTACAATGCACAGAAAGTAAAAATGTAACTGAAAACCTTCTTCATTATGGGAGAATAGTATTTGGAGAGTTTTGTATTTGAAATGACTCAGCATTAATGTGTTGTTTACAGCTTCATATCCAGTAATGGTCTAAAACGACTGCATCGGACTGATATTGGTATCGGCAGACTCTTGTTTGTGATATCGTATCGGACACAAAGAAGTGGTGTCGTCCCATACCTAATGAAAATACATTATTGTGTTATTATTATTTATTAAAATGATCCTTGGAAAACTAGGAATTATTCCAGTTCCAGGCAACTAATAAAATACAAAATATAAAATGATACAAAAGATCAAATATACATATATTTATATTTTTAATATTGCTGTCATTCAGTGATTTATTGGATTTACTTATTTATTATTTTTAGGTTGCCCTTGCCTCGTTTTTATTCACGCATAGGAGACCATGGTTCCATATCTCGTTCCTCATGTTTCCTTACATGCTGAATGGCAAAATAAAGCTGCTTGATTCTGGAAATTAAAGGCGGGATGTTTAAATCCTTCTCTTCCCTGTAAGTGTGTAGAGATCCAGAGAATCTGGACGCGAGTGTGTGGAAACAAAGCTGACCTGAATAGCATCTCTTTTCTCTGCGTGTCACTTTAAGAGCCGGCCCGTCCCCGAGATAACGGCCTTTTTATGAGACCGCTGCTATTGTGTGGCAACGGGGGTCATGAGTCCAGTGGAGAGCTTTATTGTCCCGAGTCTGTGTTTACAAGGCTCGGTGGAGTGGAGCGGGGACACGACTGTGTCTCGGGAGACAATATGAAGTCTGTGGGCCGGACAAAATGGAGGACGGGTAGTTTAGAGGATGAAATATGGACGACTGTGTCTCAGGAACCTGCGCTTAAATCACAGAGTGGATCAGAAATGTTTTAATCTAAACAGAGGAAAGAGCTGTAACATCAATTAGGATGGAGTCGGCAACTTTTTAATAACTCATAACTGTTTTAAAGAATCCTTTAAGGGCATCATTTTCACTTTTTAGTTCCTCAAATGTGAATGACTTGCGTTTTCTTCGCTTTCATGTGAAAGTAAATTTCACATCTTTGGGGTTTGGACTTTTTTTTCCAAAGGCGTCACCTTGAACTGAGATAAACTTTGAATTGAATTGATTGAAATCTGACATTTTATGGACCAAAATGATTAATCAGCTGCTCAAATCAATCGGTTTGTAATAAAGCTACAAAGAAAGAAAACTGCCATTCTTTTATTAGTATAACTGATTTGTTGTTTTCCTATTTAAAGGCTTAAACTTGAACTGAAATTAAATAAAATTGACATTTGCACTTTGCTTGTTTTATATAAAAAGCTACAGAAACAATTTTAAGTGCATTTGTTACCTTTGAACACAGCTGACATTCTACTATTAGTATTACTAATTTTAATACGCAGCATCTTACATAATATTATTTCATCATTTAAAGTCATCAGCTTGGACTGATGTAAACACTCTTTTGCACTTTTCTTACATTTTATCAACCAGATGTTAAATTATTTCACCAAAAACCGCAGATTTTCATGTAACAACTATAAAACCAATTTAAATGCATTTGTTACCTTTGGACAAAACTGTCGACACGTTAAGTGTAAAGCAGTTAATGCTTTCTTATTTAAAGGCTTTGACCTGGACTGAGACAAACTTTGAATGACTTCTCTCTTTTTTTTGCACTTTTCTTACATTTTATGTCCAAGATATTAAATTGTTTCACCAGAAAAATGTAAAAATGCAGATTGCTTGTTTAATATAACATAAATCAAACCATTTCAAATATTATTACTTAATATTATTTAAACGTTTTCATTATTGTGAAATGTCTATTTAAACATTCCATTTAAAGACACCAGCTTGGACTTGGACTTACATTTTCACCAAGCAGATGTTAAACTGTTTCACCAGAAAAAATGTATAAATGCAGACTGCCGGTTTCATACAGCAGCTTCAAAGCTAGTACAAATGCATTCATCACCTTTGAACACAGCTGTCGAGGCTGTGAACGCACAGCACCTCACTTAACGTACACGTGAATCTACGCACTCGTCCGCCCGCACAAAGGATCTTCATTATCAACGTGTTTGCTTTCACTGACACCTGAAGCAAATGTCTGCAAACACATCCTGCTCCAGTTTCCAGCAGTGACAAGAAATCAATTAGGAGTTTTTTTCCCCCCTCACAATGTTTGTATATATATATATATATATATACTATCCATATATACGCATATATACACACACACACTCACACACATACATACACACACACAGCAGTGTGTCTGCAGAGGGCGTCACTGTCGGGTCAGGGACGAAGGCCTCGGAGGAGATGTGAGATCTGAGAGCAAACACAGTCTGTCTCTGCACTGTCACTGTGTGTGTGCGTGTGCATGCGTGTGTGAGTGTGCATGCGTGTGTGTGTGTGCGTGTGCATGCGTGTGTGTGTGTGAGTGTGCGTGTGTGTGTGAGTGTGCGTGCGTGTGTGTGTGAGTGTGCGTGCGTGTGTTCCACTCTGAGAACACAGGATAAGAATGTGTTTGACATTGCTTGTAATTGTGTAATGTTTACTCTGCTGGTATCACAGAGTTTGCCTGCAGAGGCAAACACTCGTTTGATTGTCACTTGTTTGGGGCTGAAACTTTTTCTCTCAGCCTGAAAAAAATAAAATAAATAAATAAATAACAGCCGGCAGTCTAGACGTGGGATTAAGTCACGACATCACAACACAACATCATCACGGATATCGTCACCGTACTGAAGTAGAGTTTGAGTTCCAGGACATTTTCACTCTCCTGCTGTTTTTCACTGCATTTGAAATGATGTTTCCTAAAAACCAAAGCTGTAAACTCATACATTTGACCAGGATTAGATTTAAACTGACATTTAAACTGATAAAAAAGTGAGGATAATACACATTTTCAAAGCGGGGCATTGTTTTTTTTTAATCTCGTCTCTTAAAACACCTGACATTGACCTGTTGACCCTTGGCGAGGGTGTGGTCTGACAGACTGAGAACCTTTAAAAGATGTTTTTAAAACTTTTAAAAAAACCAAGGCTGCAAGCTCATAAGTTAAACAAGGATTAGATTTAAAATGATGAAAATAATTCTTTTTAGGGAAATAATGCACATTGTTTTTTATCTGACTGACCTGTTGACCCTTGGCGAGGGTGTGGTCCGACTTGTAGACTGTGAACTGCATACACTCTGTGTACAAAGTCGTTAAAACAAGCTCCACCTGAGGAAACGACAGCAGAGAAGTGCCGCTCTAACAGCTGCTGACGTCTTGTCATGTGTTCAGACTCCGAAAACACTGGTGAGTCAGTGTCTGTTTGGGTCAATTTCAGTTAGCGTGCTACATTAGACTCATGTCCAATTGAATTTATGTGTTTTTAACCTACTGTGGAGTCTTGTCTACATTTTTAACGAAGTCTGAATTTTCTCATAGAAAACACAAACAACTCAGTTTGAATACTATGTGAACAAAAACTACAGAAAACTCCCAAAAATGAGACAATTGAAATAAATATATGATAAGAAAGACTGAAAATACACAACCAGAATTGCAAACTGACCAAAATGTAAAAAAAAAAGGGAAAAACCAAACGTACCTCTTCAGCGGCGTGTGATGATAGACAGGAGAATATAACACTAAAACAAAAAACACATGGAAATGTCAATAAAAACAACAATAATCCTCCTGTAAATGTTTACATGTGGAGCCTGTAAACAAGTCAAACTATGGAGATTAAGTAACGTACAATAATGTAATAACTGACTGTGGTGCTGTGAGAACGCAGAACATGTCACACATAAAGAAACGTTTCACGTCATTTCTGAAGGCAGGTCAGTTAAAAACAATAAAATTACATTTTATGCATTTTCTTTTTTCCCTTTTTCACCCAAATGTCCTTGTCCCACAATTTTGAGAGTAAAATTCAATGAGGCACATTTTCGTGGGATTTATTCGTCAGCGTTGCACTGTGTCAACAGTAAATATCTAGTATTTAACTTACAGCATGTTTGAATGACAGTCTGTCAGATCTGAACATTTATACTGAGTGTGTACGTGAACTGTGAAAGAAAAGGCCTTTTCTTACCTTTCCTTGTGTTTGTGGTCGGACCATAAAATCTAAGTTGTTGTGAAGGGAAAAGTGCAGCGGTTTTAGTAGAAAACGTTCACTTGTTCAGCCGTTGTTTCATATTCTGAGCTGTGAAGTGTAGAGAGCGAGCAGCTCTCTCCCTCCACCTTCCTGGGTTAAATGTGAAAAAAGGTCGTTGAGAACATTGAACATATAAATTCAGATTCAGGCCTCTGGCTTGTACGGAAGAGGATTAGGGCCACATGCAAGATATTTTTTTGGGAAACAAAATAAAAGCCATAGACTCCATAGTAACTTTTACAGACGCGATATGTGTTTGCAGCAGCAGCAGTGAAACTATCAGTTCTGTGAGTGAGTGGCCTTGGCAGAGCTGCACAGATAACAGCAGCAGCAGCAGCAGCAGCAGCAGCAGCAGCAGACGGGCCAGTGTGTTTGTTTGTTCTGTCCTTCTCTGTCCGAGTCAAAGAGCAGCACATGGGTTTGTGTCGAGAACAAGAATCAGGACTGGATTTAATCTGCGGACAGAAAATGATATTAGAGCCCTGTGATTCTCAAGACGTGGAACTGAGCAATAAAAAAGGAAAGCACCTGTTAAAATGTTGCAGAATTTGCTGTAACTTACTGATGTTTCAATGTTTTGCTGAGACAATGTTCCAGGGAGACATAATGTGTGTGTGTGTGTGTGTGTGTGTGGGACCTTAAATACTCAAATAAATGTTACAAAAATTCTAAAATAACTCCTACATTTACACCAAAGCAACAAAACGAATAAATAGCAAAAAGTAAAAAAAAAAAGATGATTCTGCATCAGATTATTATTGTTGTCTTGTTTGTGTTTCCGACGTCTCCTCTGGAACTCGCAGTGAACTCGCACTTCTGGCTTTGAGTGTGTAATGAAAAGTAAATGTTGCGCAGTGCAAACTAACTTCCACATTTGTTTTCATTAAAGCTGCAGCGGAATGTAAAAGAAAACTATTTTCCAGAGCGAAGCAGAGAAAACAAGTGAAGATCAGGGTCCGTGAATCGAGAGGCCTTTTTATCCACACGGAAGTGGAGTTTTCAGAGCAGTGAAATGTGAAAAATCTCAACACACCACAGTGTCATAGCTCCGCCTCCCTCTTGCTCTTATCTTCTTCTGCGTTATCGTCTCATGTTTTCAGTTTGTTTGGTCTTTGTCTCTTTGTAATAACTTTTCTTTCCTTATTCTTTCATTTTATTCTGTCTCTGTTTCATTGTAAAGTTTACTTATTCAAGTAAAGCTTTGTTTTGAAAACGCGTTACAGCGCCACTTACAGGCCTGGCATACGTACTGCAGCGTTTAGAGGCATTTTTCAATTTCTTTTCCGTGTTTAAGTAAAACTTTAACAACAAAAAGGAAAAATGCTGTTTACATGTACACAGCGCACGCACTCTCTCTGGTTTTGGTGTCGTAGCACTACAGCGCCACATACAGGCCTGGCATACAGTCCTGTGCATAAGTCTTAGTCCAGCAGCAGCTTTGTTGTTTTTCTGTCACTTTTGTGATCGTTGGCGTTCAGATGGAAAAGATGTGACTAAAAGTCAGTCTTCTACTATATGATCAACCTGTCAGTGAGTTGAACTTGTGCAACATGTGTATGTAATGCTCCAACATGTCTGGAGTAAACCAGGTATAATAGACCTTTTTCACAGCAGCTATTTGTTGCCATGAAATAGTAGGAGAAACACAGGTTTGACCAAAAACATTAGGGTTCCATTCCAGGTTTTAAAGAGCCATGGTTGTGTTATTGTTCAAGTGGAAATGTAGCTCACACTCAATATTTGATATTATACAAGCATTTTTGTTGAAAAAGATGTTATTTTCAAACTGCATATGTGTTTCTCCATATTTTCAGGATGTGTTCCAATAAAGTGATGGAGAAATAATTGTACACTATGGTCATTATAGCACTAGTGAAACAACAAATCTGATGGTGGCCTAAGACTTTTGCACAGTGCTGTATGTCCTGCAGCATACTGTAGTTGTTTAGGGGGTTTGTGTGGATGAAAATGTTTCCAGAAACAATGTTGTGTTTATGGAAAACTTTTTTAAAAAAGGACAAAGAAAAAAATGAGTTTAAGGAAATTTTGGTTTCCGTGTGGAAAAGACCTAACCTCCTGTCTCTCTCTCTCTCTCTCTGTGTCTGTGTGTGTCTCTCTCTCTCAGTGCGTTACAGCCAAGGTGAGGTCACGTCCTCCGCCGCCATCAATCACCACAGTGGCAACGCCATGGCAACCAGCCAGTCGGTGCTTCAGCAGGTGTCTCCGGGCGGACTGGACCACGGCCACAGTCTGCTGTCACCTGACGCCAAGATGGTGAGTGAGCGAACACAGCTGGACGTGGACGGCCTCAGATTAGATAAGAGTCCAGGTCCAGGTCCTGATCCTGGCGCTGGACGGTGGCGCTGTGGTGGAGGGTGGTGGCCGCTCCGCCAGCGTTCGCCAGGCACCATCATCAGTCAGGCAGTGAACCTGACAAAGAAACGCTCTGTTCCTCATTGATTAAGGTGCAGCAGGTGAACAAATGACGCCAGCGTTTGATTCGCCTCCGTGTTTTCGGTTCCTCCCCCTCTGCCCTCGTCCAATATTTGATCAGTGACAAGGAAAACCTGCAGCGTTTGAGCTGTGGTGCAACAGCAAGCTTTAGAAGGCTGATGTGTGTTCTGTCAAAATAAGAGACTCTTTCAAACCGACCTGCAACGCAAAATATTACGATTTAAACCTTTTATTCTTTTGCTCAGGGACATAAAACTTAGAGTTACGTTAATCAGCTGTTGACCGAGTCGTGCAGTAAGTGGTCAATAACACTTCCATCTTTAGGAGCAGCTTCAACATCAGGCTACGCTCATTAATCCTTTAATTCACCTTCATATATGAATATTTACTGGTTTATTTGCTACAAATAACAAAGAAAACATTAAAACTGATTTGTGGACAAACATGACATTTTGAGAACATCATGATTTACAGGTTTGACCAACACTGATCAATATTTTTGATCATTTTCTGGCATTTTATGGAACAAACAATTAATTGATTAATGAAGGAAATAATTGTGAATTGCAACTTTTTTAGACAAGCGCTGAATGATTTGGGTAAAATATCTAATCATTCTTAGTAATATTGCTAATGCTATTGGTAAGTGTTTAAAACATTTTCACTCATGTTGAGTAAGTTGTTAGTAAGTTGAAATCAGTGTTGGATCAAGGTAAAGGATAATTTAAACATAGAAGTTGGAAAAAAATGTGTCAGTTCAGTTTCTTATTTTAATATAAACTAAATATTTAAACAAACAGATGCTGTGAACGTCTGTTTGTTAAAATATGCATCTTCCTTTATTTACTGAAAAGTTTTATAACTTTGTCTTTAATGATTTAGTAATGCTGACATACGGATGGAAGGAGAACTGGCACTGATTTATCCCCACTTCACACACTGTACACACACATATACAGTATATACTGTGTGTGTGTGTGTGCAATACAAATGCGTACATGTGGACGTTGTGTGAAACTGGTCTATTATAATAATAATTTTACCAACTAAGACACACGGCAACGCAACGAGATTTTTTTATTTTGCGGGCTGAAAAACAACTGCGTACACACCAACAACGGATCAGAAACGCGTCGCGTAAAGATGGGAACGGAACACGTGGTGAAATCGATGTAATACATATGCCACACCTACATGTGGCGCTGTAAGCAGACTCAGACAGAGCCACCGGACACACCAAAACAATAGAAGAAGAAAGGGCGCATGCGCATAAAATCCTTAATCTACCACGCACTAAGTACAAACCAAAACAAACACAACAACAAGATGAGCTGTAGCTGGTACAAGACGACGAGGTTTTGTCGCAATAGTGCTAATAAACTTAGCAGCGCCTGCAGCAAAACCACAGCTCTGTTATCCACCATTGTTGTCATTGTTGTTTCCGGATGTTGCGTCAGGTTACTTCTTGTTCTGGTCACATGACGGTGCCGACCTTCTGCGAAGCGCACACCCACTATACCTCTATATTCAATTCAAATGTTTATGTGCTGTTTGGATAATTCGGAAGTGTGCCATTATTACGTTCAACCAGTAATAATTGTGGACTAATTGATGTTTCTATGTGGTTCTTGGGTGTGTAAGTCAAATTCCTCGTGTGTGTTTTCACATACCTGGCGAATAAATTCTGATTCTGATGACGGTGACGGTAAAGTGACGTCATCATTTTCAAAAAGTATCAGTTTCCTTGTCTACATGACAACGCGAAGGCCAGATTTTTCCAGTATCGTTTCAGGGCACCACGAGAGGCCGAATCGACCTAAATCTGTTCCCAAGTGGATTAGGCTGAAGAGCCTTGTTTTTTTGTCTGTGTTCATGTCTGTGATTGTTTTATGTTCTAAAACATCTAACGTCTTTATATCCACACATAAAGTCTGGAGATTCTTTGTTTTGATTCCTGCGTCTCTCTGCAGATCTCTGGTTCGGGTGGAGGTCTCCCTCCAGTCAGCACTCTGACCAACATCCACAGCTCCCACCACAGTCACCAGCAGACACAGAACCTCATCATGCCTCTGTCCGGAGTCATGGCCATCGCTCAGAGTCAGTCCTCCCTCCATCATCCCGCCACATTTGTACAACTACACAGACAGTGCGCCTCACTGTGGCCCGGTCTAACGTTCCGCTTCCTGTTCCCACCAGGTTTAAACACGTCGCAGTCTCAGACCGTGCCAGTGATCAACAGCGTGGCAGGAAGTCTGGCGGCGCTGCAGCCGGTCCAGTTCTCCCAGCAGCTGCACAGTCCGCACCAGCAGAGTCTGATGCAACAGTCTCCCAGTCACATGAGCCAGCAGCCGTTCATGGCCACAGTCACGCACTCACACAGTCAGTAACACCGCCACCCTCAAACACACACACACACACAGGGTGGAGTTCCTGCCACTAGGGGGCTCTCTCAATCAACATAAGAACAAAAGAGACCTTACTACATCGGAAGTCGTAGGTCGTAGGTCGTAGGTCCAAACTGCGAGTGATGTCACCTCCCAGTTGACAAACATACTGGGCTAGCTATTGTTAGCCACTGTTAGCAATACCAGTCAATAACAGTGCGACAGATTACAACAGAAGTGGTAGTAACACTACGAGTGGCAGCCATTTTGTGAGGTCGTTACGACTTTCTGAGCTGGAAATTCTGTCTTCCGACTACAACTGAAACACTTGTCTAGTTTGATAAAGTTGGGGGGGGGGGGAAGCATGGAATCATGGGATTTGTTGTCTTGATTGGTTCTCCTGTGTGTACATGGAGAACATCGGCAGCAGATCAGTAATGAGTCATTGTGAGCCATTATAGTGCATTCAAGTTGTAGTCAGAATTTTCCAGTTCCTAGTTGGAAATTTCAGATTTCTATGTCTAAAAGTTGGATTCACAAACTTCTACATAGGATTTAGTAATATGTGACAATAATAATAATAATAGTACTGTGCAAACAAATCTCAAGAAAAACTATGTTTCATGTGCAAAAGTCTTTAAAGAAAGACTTTTCGCCTTCATGTTTCTACAGAAGCACAATCGAATAAACCAGCAACTGAAGCTTTACCACACAAATCAAAGCACGACAACATGCTTTCTCGTCTGTGAAGGTCACTGTAGTTTAGTGACATGTGTGAGCGGAGGATTCCTCTGTTCACCACTAGGTGTCAATTATGACAACATATGAAAGAATGTATTAAATATGGAGGTTGAAATTTAGGTTTTAGCTCAAAAATGATATGTTTTCACGTTTAAATGTAATATTAGAGGAATTTTTGGACATTTGTTTTGTTGCTCAGTGTCTAAGCCCACTTTATATATATGTATATATTACTCCTTTATAGTATATATGCAGTATATATATATATACACACACGCACACTCACACGTGTTTTGATTCAATAACAATGTCTTTTTTTGTTTCTTGACAGTGTATCCTCACAAGCAGGAGCCGCCACAATATTCCCACCCGTCACGGTTCTCGTCAGCCATGGTGGTGACAGACGCCAACAGCATCAGCACGCTCAGCTCCATGTCGTCCAGCAAGACGGTGAGTCCCGCGGCCATCACACATTCACACGCTCACCCTCTCACCTCACTCTGTCACTGCTGATTGTTTTTCACCCAAACCAGTCAAATCAACGCTAAACATGTGCAGTTTTTGTCGCATTTTTTCCTACTGATTCACTAAATCTACTGTCACAGTCGAACCCGCCCCCCCAAACACGTTTGTCCTTCTATCAAAGTGAGGACCCTCATAGACATAGTACATTCTCTAGCCCCTAACCCTAACCTCAGCCTAACTTTAAAACATGTTTTCACCTTAAAATGGAGTCATTTACGTTATGGGGACTTGATTTTTGTCCCCATAAGGAAGACAAGTCCCCATAATGTGAGTGTGGAGACACATTTAGGTCCCCACAACATGAGGAAGACCAGCTACACACACACACGTTCTTTTATATCTTTCTGAGGACATCATACATATCCTAGCCCCTTACCCTAACCTGAACCATCACAATTAGATGCCTAACCTTAATCTAAACCCAATTCTAACCCTAAAACCAGGTCTTAAACCTGAAAAGGCCCTTTAAAGAAGTGAGGACCAGACAAAATGTCCTCAAAAAGACTAACTTTAAAACATGTCTTCACCTTAAAATGGAGTCATTTACGTTATGGGGACTTGATTTTTGTCCCCATAAGGAAGACAAGTCCCCATAATGTGAGTGTGGAGACACATTTAGGTCCCCACAACATGAGCAAGACCAGCTACACACACACACACGCGCGTTATTTTATATCTTTCTGAGGACATCATACATATCCTAGCCCCTTACCCTAACCTGAACCATCACAAGAGTCATTTACGTTATGGGGACTTGATTTTTGTCCCCATAAGGAAGACAAGTCCCCATAATGTGAGTGTGGAGACACATTTAGGTCCCCACAACATGAGGAAGACCAGCTACACACACACACACGCGCGTTCTTTTATATCTTTCTGAGGACATCATACATATCCTAGCCCCTTACCCTAACCTGAACCATCACAACTAACCCTAACCCTAACCTAGACCCCATTCTAACCCTAACCCTAAAACCAGGTCTTAACCCTGAAAAAGCCCTTTAAAGTGAGGACCAGACAAAATGTCCTCACTCTGTGGGTGTTTATATGACTTTTGGTCCTCACTCTACAACAAATACAAGAACATGCACACGCACACTGATGACAGGAAGTAGATGACAGCAGGGCGGAAGCGTGTGTTTCATGATTGTGTGCTTTGTTTAATCTCTGTCATATTAGGAGGCTCCTGTAAACAAGATGGTGCAGCTTGGGGGTCTCTCCTGGGTAAATAAACTTTATTAGTTCAGTCACACAGTTTTAAAATCAATTTAACTGCACACAAATCAACTTTTTTTCTAGTTTGTTCTGTTTCTGCTGCTGCTCATGTTCGCATTCATTTCGCTTCACACTAACCAAAAAACAAAACAAAAAAAAAATCCCAATATAAACATGTAAAATCAGTGTACGTTGATTATTATTGCGATAAAATGTCAGTTAAGTTAAAGTTTGCTTTGTCATGATATTTGAAGAAACCAGTTCTTCGAATGACAGAAAACAATAATTGATAACATTTTACAAAGAAAATTCAAAAACTGAATAAATATTATTTTAAAAATATAGTAAGGCTGCAATTAACGATTATTTTCATATTTTAATATATTAAAATTATTAGTTAGTTATATTATAGTTAGTAATATTATATATTAGTTGTTTGGTTCATAAGAAGTCAGAAAATGTTGATGTTTGTCAAACCAGAAAATTATGATGTTTCTCAAATGTCTTGTTTTTGTCCACAAACCAAAATTATTCAGTTTGAATGACTTCTTTGTTATTTGGAGCAAAGAAACTAGAAAATATTCACATTTAAGAAGCTGAAAAATTGTTAAAGAAAGTGGTTTTAATTATTTAAAAAAAAAAAATAATTACAAGGAACCTAATAGTTAATGAGGTTTCTGATATCATCGGCATAAGTTTGACTGTCTGTTCGCAACTTCCTGTCCACAGTTTTTAAATGATCAATGGGAATTGTACGTGATGTGTAGATGATCACCCAATTATGTTCCCATTCAATTTTAGTAATAATCTACTCACTGAAGACATCACAAAACATCACCAAACTTTCAAGAAATTCCACTCTCTTATAATGGGCAAATTGTTAAAAAAGCCTAAAATATCATATTTAAACTAAATC
Source organism: Brachirus orientalis (assembly GCA_016785285.1). Classification (NCBI taxonomy): domain Eukaryota; kingdom Metazoa; phylum Chordata; class Actinopteri; order Pleuronectiformes; family Soleidae; genus Brachirus; species Brachirus orientalis. Next base: position 2,599,150 of record JAFBJR010000118.1, read on the forward strand.
TGATATCTGTAATCAGGATCAGACACTCTGGTTCTAATCCAGATTACAGTCCCATTGAACAATGTTTATGTAAGATGGTAAAGTTCTATACATGTCCAGAAAGTTTTGATCCAGTGGATCAAAAATGTAAAGTGCAGGTGTTTAAGTCTTGTGATCTTGTTTTAGATATTGATCATGTGGCTCGTAGCATCAATTCTTAACTAACAATATTTAATAATGTAATGAAAACTGGCATAACTTTTAATTTCTGTGAGACAGCAGTGATTCTTTCTATAATCACAATTCATAGAAACCTGTTGAATCAGGTTAATAAATGTCTGCATTAGTGTCTGATTATTGAAACAAGTAAATGTATATGTCAGTTAGCATCAGATTTGCTTCTGGAACACGGTGATTTTCATCACGGTTCACTAAAAGATCGTTTCTATCACGTCTCATACAGTTTAATTCTCCAGCTTTGGCTCAAACTAGGACCCAGAGAGCGTCGGCTCGTATTTCCTCTGACAGTGAAGTGTCATCCATCAGCCGTTCTCTGATCCTGAACCTCCTTTCACTCTCCTCTGACTTTATCTCTGCATCAGGAAATGAGCTTCACTCTTAATCAAAGTGGTCCAGCCTCGTGTCCTCCATGCTACAGTGATGCTGCAGATGAGACGACACGATGTGACATGGCTGGTTTCCCTTTTCTTTTTTTTTTTGAAAGTAATTACGGCTCTTCCTCTTTCCGACTTCTCCCTGCTCTCAGTGATCGCTCTGGCCTGAAACGTCCGCCGCGCTGCTTTCACACGCTCAATTTCCCACGCTTAGGCCCACGCTCGAACCCGCTGAGCTCAGGCTGACCACGAAAAAGACTAAACACACATTTCCACAGCCTGTGAAACACACACACATATAAAAATCAGCTGTTTGCTTTTTTAAAAAAACCATGTTTGTTAAACAAGAGCAACAAAAACCAGCCTGTAAATTATAATCCTGATAAATGACAAAGAACGGAACCTTCACACAGAATTATTTAGTTACAGTTTAAGTAAAAACTCATTTTTATCAAACTCCAGTTAAAGACGTTGTAATCAAAACAATATCCCGATGACTTCTAATGTAAAATACAGGACTCAAAAGTACATTTTAAAGTTTTTCAAAACAATTTGTAACATTTTCTTGTTTTTTCTTGTCTTGTGTTTTTTAACCTGAGGGTCAAAAGGATAATTGAGTTCATGACGTAATTGTGGAAATGGAAAGAAATAAAAGTTAATCTTAAACCTGTTCTTATACAGTATAGATTTCTGATTTTACTTCCTCTTAAATATTCAAAATTAAATCTTCTAAACTGTTAAATCTTTCTGAAAAAGTCCCCAACAAAGAATTTTAAAGCTTAATATTTTAAATTTCATTGTATGACTTCAGCTGACGGTTATATTACTGTTTTCAATTATTTCCGGATTATGTTGTATTGAAACTAGTACAAATTAAATTTAGTTTTGTTGGTCCAAATGTCCAAAAGCCCCAAATAAACATTTTACAATAATAAAATAAAACAATAGAAAAGACATGTTTCCTGTAAAACCTGTAAATGTAAAATAAAATAAACAAAAAGGCTCAAATTAACAATAAATTACTTAAATAGTTGTAGATTAATCATGTTTATATGTCAATTTTTAACTTTGCTAATTTGTAATTGACTCTTGTTTAATTGAGGAATGTGATGTTGCAAAGAACAAAGTATAAAATGGCTCAACTGAATCAAAGTAAATACAAATAACTTGGATTTGGAGAAGAATTAGCAGCTCTCTCAGGTATTTTTCTTATCAGGCCTTTATTTGGACGAGTCCGTCTTGGTCTCATGACTCGGCTTTTACAACACTCACCGTTTACACACAAGCCTTTACTTTACCTGCGTCTAATGACTCGGGGTTTACCTGCAGCGGCTCACCGTTATCAGGCGGAGCTGTTTGCTGGCCGCAGGGTCACGGCGGGGTCACGGCGGGGTCACCGGCCTCTACCCGCAGAGATGCAGGGGGAAAAAAAGTAAATTCCACAAACAACCTAAAAAAAGAGAAAAGAGAGAGAAGAGAGAGAGAGGGTTTGAATGGAAACGAGGCTTTTCAGCGTCAGGACAAGAGGGATGAGGAATGTATTTGGTCAGGTGTGGCACATGAAGGAGCAGCAGTGATGGATTCACCAGAGCGAGGAAAGAATTCAAGTCATTTACTGAGGAAAGAAATCGCAATAAAACACACAAAAGCACTCAATTACAAGTTAAAGTCCTGCATTTATTATTTTAGTATACGCTTATATAATGATCTCCTGTATTTTTGTTCTTTAATCTGCAGTTTCTCTTTCATTCTGTACAACTTCTGTTACCTAACAATTACTTTCATAATCCAATAATCGGTCGACTATGTTCGTGATTAATCCATTAGTTGTTTAGTTCATAAAATGTCAGAAAACGTTGATCAGTGTTTGTCAAACCTGGAAATAATGATGTTCTCAAATGTCTTGTTTTTGTCCGCAAACGAAAATGATTCAGTTTTAATGATTTCTTTGTTATTTGGAGCAAAGAAACCAGAAAATATTCACATTTAAGAAGCTGGAAAACTTAAAAAAGTACACTCTTATTGATTGATCAATGATCAAAATAGATTTATTAGGTATCGGATTAATCGTTGCAGCTCTAATCCCAAATAAACTGGCTTCCGCTGATTAAAAACAGGTCAAAAATACAGATTTTTATATTTTAACTAAGATGTTTAAGCATTTTAGTTTTTTTTAAATAAACAAACAGTCTATTATCAGCAAATTGTGATTTTATTTCATAGTTTTTTAGACAATAATGCAGTTCTGTGAGTTCATATGTTTCTTATGACAGATTATTCCTGTCACTATGAGTGATTCTTTTGTTAAATAGACAAATATCAGCAACAGAATTCACTTTCACAAACAGTAAAATGTTTCCTGTTATGCAAATGTTGAAGATGGTGATAGAAGAAATAACTATAATATACTACACTTACTTACACACAGCAGTTTTCTTAAAATAGAGTCACTAAAATAAGATTTCCTTTTATCCAAAAGTTGATTTAACCCATTTTCTGCCTCTAATTTTTAGTTTAAATGTTATTTTTATTTTAAATAGGAAAGTGCAGACACAAACTGTAGACTAGAAAAAAAACAGGCTAGAAATGTTTTTCGGCTCATGTTAATTTCAATTATGCACTGTGTATTTAATAGTTATGTGAGTTAAAATGAAAAACATTTGTGCTTAATCTACTACAGTATGTATATATAGTATATATTCAGTATAATCTAAGGTTGTAATTAATACGTCACCTATTTTCTTGATTAATCGATTAGTTGTTAAGACATGTTGAGAAATATTGGTCAGTGTTTGTCAAACCTGGAAATGATGTTCTCAAATGTCTTGTTTTGTCCACAAACCAAAAATGATTCAGTGTTGATGATTTCTTTGTTGTTTGGAGCAAAGAAACCAGAAAATATTCACATGTAAGAAGCACCTAAAGTGACTATGACTAATTGATTATGAAAATAGTTGACGATCAAAGGGAAAAACACCTGCACAGATTGTATTTACAGTTTTATTCAGCGAGGACTCGGCTGTCTCTGACATTTGTGTCCCTCTCTGTCTTCACAGTGTCCTCTTCAGGCCTGGTGAGAGCATCCACCACTTCCTCGCTTCCCGGCAACCGCACCACATTTTTCCACCCCCCTCACTGCGGTAACCGTGGCAACGCTTAATGACAGGCAACAGCGCGCGGGATGACGAGTCGGTTAACAAACAGGAGGGAGTGAAAACGATGAGAGGCAGAGAGAGACAAGACTCAAACACATGATCAACAAAGGACCAATGATTTGAACACAGTATTCACTTTTTCATAACTCTCCGCCCACTTTTTTTTTTTTTTTTTTTATGTACAGTCGTCCATTTTGTGACGGTTTTTTTTCCAAAAAGGAACAAAAACTAAAAACTGCTGGTGAACGTGAGTGAACGATGCTGTGATTTAAGGTGGAATCATGAAGATCAGACCTTCGACTGGAGCAGAAGAGTGTGTGTGTGTGTGTGTGTGTGTGTGACAATCAGCCTGTACTCACCAGACTTTAAAGGAGTCTTCCATGTTTTTTCTGTCACCCTGTCCACGGGCGTCAGTGCAGGAGATGGAGTCGTCCATCGTGTCCATTCTGTGTAAACTGTGATTGAAAAAAAAAGACAATCATGTGACAATCTTGAAAAAGGACTATGCAAACATATGCCGTGCTTTTATTTTGTAGAGCTGGATTCTGCACAATTAGTGACGTCACAAACAAACACAAAACAAAGCTCTGGAAACAATGAAGAATCCACTGTTTAAGTTTCACTTGACCTGGTTTTACTATTTACGGGAGTCAATTAAGTAAAATTAATATTTTTATTTTATTCTAGAAACCACTGATAACATTTAACCAAAAGAAAATAAACAAATAGAAATATTCTCATTTGGAGGATTTATTTGCACAAAATGAAAACAGGTCAAACCAAGACGACGAATAATGCAAAGAAAACGGTTAATATTTCTTTTTAAACAACACAAAAATCATATTTAAACATAGTGAAGAGTTCAGAAATGAATATGTGGTAATAAACCCTGATGTTTAACCATAGTTGTGCTGCATCTTGGCCTGTTCTCATTAGTGTGTCACATATTTCAGCAGCTCTGCTTTATTTTAATGGTCTGTGATCATTTTGCCTAAAAGGAAAAATAATCTTGTCAAGCAAGTTTTTCCTCTAGAAAAATAATCTAATAAAAAAAAAAATATATCTAACTTTGTCTTAATCAGATATTACAGTTTACTTTAAGCTTGAATTAGCAGTAACACACTAAAACAATGGTTTGAGTATTGTTTTCCTGCTGGTGTGTATTCAGTTTGTGTTAAATGTGTGTGCAAATAGAAGACATTCTAAGGTAAATTCAGGAAGATAAGTTACTGATAAGTGAATTGTAACATCTTAGACAAAGTCTGATTTTTTTTTTCCTTAAATGAGTCAACAAAATAAAAGCAATTCCCCAGCAATTAGGCTTAATTATGTGAAAAATACAGTTTTTGGTTTAATTAGTTGTAGGTTTTGGATTGAAAATGACGTTCAGGTTCCATCGGCACTGTTTTTTTAATCAGCTGGTCTTGCAACCAGATATGAAGCTCCTTTAAATAAGATTTGGTCCAGAAGGAACTTATTATAAAGAATGAGGAGAGAATGTGAGGGAAATCGTCAGAGCCTGGAATGGAAACATGTGCATGAAAGGTTTTGGGTGGTTTCTTTATTTTTTTCCAGAGCTGTTGTTGATAAATCTGTGTGTAGAATGTGACACAGAACGTAACATGTGACAAAGTGTCTCCATATCTGTGACCCTGGTCTCTCCCTGTGGGGGATGAGTCACCCTCTGTAAATGTGGCCCTTCCCCTCCATGGAAACCTCTGGCTTTTGTTTGCACACAGGTTCAGGTGAATTTCAGGAATGGGACTCGCCCTCCTCCTCCTCCCCCTCCACTTCCTGTCAGAAGGTGAAGAAACAGGACAAATATTGTTCATAACTCCTGCAGGACCCCCCACTGTGGACTGAAAACACTCAGAGAGCCGACACAGTCATCTCAGTCTGGTGTTTAGTGAAGGAAACATGGAGGGAGGAGGAGGAGGAGGAGGAGGAGAGTGTTGTGACAGCGGCTGCTCTAATCTGACAGGAATCCACAGAGAAATGCCGTGGAGTCAAGCAGCCGCTGTGGGAACAGTCACAGACCCACCCACAGTCTTACTGACATTAAAGTGTGTTCAGTCAGAAAGAGAAACTAATTCTTTCTTATATTAAGCAGGTAAATATGGATTTTGAATGATGTCTCTTTGTATTTTTACAGTCAAATGTTCATATTTTTAGATTCAGTCTGATTCACACGTAGAAAACACAGTCACCGAGTTTAACAGTGCGGCAGATCCGGTCTCCTCTTCAACATTAGGTCATTTTTATGTTGTTATTATTATTGCTGTTGTTGTTATGACGATGTTGGTTATGACTGTTATGACTGGGCACATCTATTGCCATCTGATCAGAGGGCACTCACTCACACGTATGTGGCAGGACGTGATTTTATTCCCCCTAATGTATTATTTTTGTATAAAATTGAAATCAATCATAAATCATTATTTATACTTTCTGAGAAAATATTGATATTTCAAGTAAAAGTTTTTTTTTCCCAAAAATGAAAGAAATGATTCTTTATTTTGTGTGATGGCACATTTCTACTGAGAGAAGAATATAAAACTTAATATCGAAGCCAATCTTACGTTTACTTTTTTCTTTGGGGAAAATTTCCCCTAAAAAGGAAATTTTTTTTTTGCTTTTTTCCCCCAAAGAGGAAAGAAAAATTAAAAAAAAAAAATCATAAGAAATTATATATTTTTTGACTTTCCCCCCAAAAGAGAACAGGCAAAAAAGGTGTTTTTTCCCAAAGAATGGGGAAACAAAAAATTTGGGGAAAATTTCCCCTAAAAAGGAAATTTTTTTTTTGCTTTTTTCCCCCAAAGAGGAAAGAAAAATTTAAAAAAAAAAATCATAAGAAATTATATATTTTTTGACTTTCCCCCCAAAAGAGAACAGGCAAAAAAGGTGTTTTTTCCCAAAGAATGGGGAAACAAAAAAATGTAAAATATTTAATTTTATGTTCAACTTTTCCCCTTCTGGTCATTCTGGGCTTCCAAAGAAATGTCACTTCACATTCTCTCTCTCTGGGAATACAGACAACAACACAATATATAGAGAAACTACCAATGCATATGCTATTGACTGTATTCTAATTAAAAGTGTAGAATTATTGGGGGAAAAAAGTTAAAATTTACAGTCACCTTTACAGTCTTCCCCAAAATAATTAAATACATGACTGTGGTGTATTTTGAATGGTGTCACATTTACACAGAGATATTTAATTATAAAATCATACATTAATCATTATAACGAAATATCATTTGTATATTATATATATTTAAAAAACTGGACCTTTAACAGACAAAAAATTTCACTGACAAACTTAAATCTGTTAATCAAAGAAAACAAAATCAGATGTTGATGCCTACACTCACCTGATTATATGAATGAGTCTTTTAGGGTCAGCTCTACAGAGGCGGCCATATTGGACCACCATGTTTTTACAGTAGCCTAGAATGGACAAACTGAATCTTTTGAGTACATCGGAAAAGAAGAGTCAGCGAGAGAATGTTCAGCCTCAATCAGTGATCACTTTTACACACTGCACCTTTAAATATGTTTAAGTAAATAAACAAATCACGTATTTTAGTTTTTAGTGTGTTTTTAGAAAGTTTGCAGAAAATCGATAACTGGGGAGTCGGGATCGGGAGTGTAATGTCAGAGACGCGAACGTTAGCCACTGTTAGCAACACCAGTTGACAACGACATTCACACCGACAGTGCAGCTACATGTTTACTGATAAAAATTAAACAAAGAAAAAAAGAAGCGAAATTAACGGTAATCCTAAAAGTTTACGAGGTGAAAATCTGAAATTCTGAGTTTCAAAAACAAATGGAACTCACCGAGGGAAGATTTTGACTTTTAGCAGCAAAAATGCTCCCCCATGTTGTGACTGATTATTTTTGTGGAGTAACGGTGACGACTGGACCAGAATCAAACCTGTGTCGCTGCGGTCGAGGTACGTTGCATTTGTAGTCAGGACTTCTGTGGTGGAAATTTTAACTCCTCACACACCCCGAGTTTGGATTATCATTAGTATCATGTTTGTCATGTCTGTTTGACAGTAAATCATTTGTTTAATTTTTAAAAGCAGACGTGTTGCTCCAGTGTTTGTGTGAGCTGATAATTCTAACAATGACCCAGGATTGTGTCCATGTTCTTTTCCGACGTCTCTCCGGAACGCGGTAATCTCAAAGGTGACGTCACTTCCAGTTCGAACGTCTGAGCACCGACGTAAATGGAACGCAGCATAAGACTTGAATGAAAATGTTTGACTTTGTTTACACGCGCTGCAGCTAAAATGAGTCACGCCAAGCCTGACTAAACATGCAGAGGAAAAATTCAACTTATTGGCCGTGTACGTCTGACTTTGCCTCCAAAGGTGGCGCTGTGTCTCTGAGCTTGTGCTACTGAATCAGTTTCCTGTTGAGATGGACGCTGCTGTGTTTCTGTCCGTTTCGTACCCACTGCACATGTTCTCCGTAGCTTTCTCCCTCGCTGACGCCATCTTGTTTGTTGTTTTCTGGCAACTGGTCTGCATGTCGTCTCCTTCTGCTTCCGGGTCAAAGACAGCGGAGACGGACATTTTGGTCCGTGAGCAGAACACCGTGCCACGCTACAGTCTGACTAAGCGACTACATGCAGGAGTAACCAGAGAATTTTTCCTCTCCCCTTATTTTACCATCCAGTTTTCACTGTTAATTTAACACTTATTTTTTTTCTTCACCCTGTCTCTGAAGTCTCTGAGGACAAGACTCTGTTCTCGTGATGTCTCCTGTCTTTTTTTTAAGCTGACCTTGGTAACGTTTCATTTGACAGTAGTTGGCAACACTGTCAAACAAGAGTCTGATGACAGTAACACCGACAAAGATAGAGACTGAGAATATCAGCATTGACTATGATGTCATTGTTTTCCTAAAGGAGTGTATATTTGTTGTCTACATGAAAATTATTTAATTTAAAAAATATAACATTTCAGGTCTCCCAAAATGTCATATCCATGTGAATAAAATGCCAATATGACAAATAAACTCTGCGTATTCACCTTCACCCATTTCCGTGTGGACGAAATGCCAATACGATAAAATAAACTTTACGTATTCACCTTCACCCATTTCCGTGTGGACGAAATGCCAACACGATAAAATAAACTCTGCGTATTCACCCATTTTCGTGTGGACGAAATGCCAACACGATAAAATAAACTCTGCGTATTCACCCATTTCCGTGTGGACGAAATGCCAATACGATAAAATAAACTCTGCGTATTCACCCATTTCCGTGTGGACGAAATGCCAATACGATAAAATAAACTTTACGTATTCACCCTCACCCATTTTCGTGTGGACGAAATGCCAATACGATAAAATAAACTCTGCGTATTCACCTTTACCCATTTTCGTGTGGACGAAATGCCAATACGATAAAATAAACTCTGCGTATTCACCCATTTCCGTGTGGACGAAATGCCAATACGATAAAATAAACTTTACGTATTCACCCTCACCCATTTTCGTGTGGACAAAATGCCAATACGATAAAAAAAAACTTTACGTATTCACCTTCACCCATTTTCGTGTGGACGAAATGCCAATACGATAAAATAAACTCTGCGTATTCACCTTTACCCATTTTCGTGTGGACGAAATGCCAATACGATTAAAAAAAAAACTTTACGTATTCACCTTCACCCATTTCCGTGTGGACGAAATGCCAATACGATAAAATAAACTCTGCGCATTCACCCTCACCCATTTCCGTGTGAATGGACCCTTTTTTTTCTTTGGTCACCTGACTCAGCTGTTTTCTCTCCCCGTGTTGACCTGTGGCCTCCGTCATGGCTACCTGCTGAGAGCAGCCTTGTAATCCACTGATGTTGCTCTATTTGGTTTTGAATGAGGCCTTTGATTTTCAGACGCAGGAAGCCTCCAAAGATCTGACGCTTCTCTTTGACTCTTTTGTCTTAAAGAAACTTAAAGACAAGCGGACTCATTAACATCTGTTAGAGACTGGAATACAGCACTAAACTCACTGAAGAGCTCATTTCACCTCACACTGTGAATGAAGGCTTCAATACAAACTCACTTCATGAGAGACTTACAAAGAAAATCTCAGGATTTTACTCTCTTAAATCACAGTTTATATTTGCTGACAAATTAGTGATGATAAATCTGATTGTACTGGTTTGACTCTGAAATACAGACACATGTTGAACCAGGATTATATATTGGTTGAATTATTTTTATTCAGAGTTTACAGACTTTCTGTTTTTACATTTCTATGATATTCTGATACATATAAAGCTATTCATCTTGAGTATCCCTCAGCTACTGCATAAGCAGTACACTGTAAAACAGCCCTAGTAGAAGTAAGCCAATTTTTAAGTTTACTTTGAGAAACAGAATCTGCCAATGTCATAAGCAGATTTTGTTTGGCTAGAAAACTTAAAACAGCTAGTAAATCTGCAGCCACTGTCAGACTGTAATGTTCCTTAAAATGGGGAATAACAGGGCAACATTTAAGAACGTTGTTCTTAACACAAGTAAATGAATTCTGTCACGTAACAAATGTTAACCCTAACCCTAGACATCAGAAGATTACTTTTCTTTAAAACATTTAGGCCTATGAGAACCAAACCCTGTATCAGGCAGCCCTACCAGGAATGAGCCAAATATTCTTAAATTGATTTGATCATTTTGATCAAATTGATCATTTGGCTTTGTTTGGCTGGAATTCTTCAAACTAGCTTGTAAATCTACAAAAACTTCCAGACTGTAATGTTACTTAAAATGAGAAATAAAAAGTTGTTCTTATCACAAGCAAAGAAATTCTGTCATGTAAGAAATGTCCAACATCAGCAGATTCTTTTTCTTTGACACAGAAAATTCTAATACATTTAGGAAAATGTGGTTAACTTCTAGTAGGCTTATGAGAATCAAACCCTTTTCTACCAGAAATGAATCAAATATTCTTAATTTGGTATAATTTGGCTGAAATTCTTCAAACTAGCTTGTAAATGTGCAAAAGGTTTCAGATTGTAATGATCCTTAGAACGAGGAACAATTGGCCTAAAACAAGAGAAAAAGTAAGAAAGTTGTTTTTATCACAAGCAAAGAAATCCCGTCATGTGAGGAAAAGTTGACTTAATACGTCGTCTTCTATTTGACTTAGCTGAAAACAATCTACATGGGTTTTTACACTACAAAAACAGCTGTAATAGAAATAAGCCAAATATCAATTTTCTGGTTTCAAGAAAAAAAGAATATACACCAACAGGGCAGGCAATTTTTATTTGGCTATATTTAAAAGTAGCATGTAAATCTGCAGCCATTTTCACACTGTAATGTTCCTTCAAATGAGGAAAAACAGGATAAAGTTTTTACAGTTAAGTTCCCAACAGTGTAGTTTTATTTTACTTTATCCTTATAGTTTACTACTTAAAATACTTAAAATAAAAGAGTGTCTGGTGCTACATTCACATACCAGGTTTGCTGAGTTTTGACAGAGATATTTTAGTTTTATTTACAGTTCTGCCCATTTTAAGAGAATGGGATTTCTTGCAACTGTGATCATTGTTTGTGATGTCGTCAGTGGGTGGATTCTTAACAAAAGTGAACAGGAACATACTTGGGTGATCACCTACCCATCACAAAGAATTCAGATTGATCCATCAGAAAAAATGTAGACGGGACTTTGCAAACAGAACTTACACATAAACTTAAAAATGATGATATTTAATTTTGAATGTATAATTTCTCATTGAAAAACTTTATTTTTATTTCACTCACTGTCAAACCTTATTTAAGATGGCTTCTCATTTAGTGAACCATCACCACAAAAAAAGTTCAGACAGTGTGTGAGTGAACTTACTACTCAATGATGGATTTCTTTTTCTTTCTCTTTACTCTTGACACACCTGAAGTGAATGTGCAAAGTTTTATCCCACTTATTTCCATGTTGCCGAATGAACTAAGACGTAGAAAACAGAACAGAGCGGGTGCAGCTCTTCTCTTCCTCCGCTGCCGTGATGAAAAGTCGAACGTCACACATTCAGTTTGTCCGAGGACACGAGAGGTCAAAGGTGAAGAGCGAGCGACACGCGGGGAACAGAGCGCAGCGGCACAAAGAGACAGAAGATGGAAGCTGTGGCCTGAATGTGGCCTGAATGTGGCCTGAATGCGGCCTGAATGTGGCCTGAATGCGGCCGTGTGTTTAGCAGGAACAGAAGAAAGGACACGACATCGACTCCAGCTGAGGCCCAAAGGCTTAATGGATAGGACTGCCCAGCAGGGGTCAAAGGTCAGGAGGGCTAAATGGTCACTGCGACCTGGGTTTATACCAACCTTTCTGTGGAGGGATACATACACATGTATGGAGCTGCTGTGACGGGGAGTCTTCCATCAACGGCTCGGATCAAGGAGGCTTCTGTTGTCGTCGCACAGGGTCAGGTTCTGCAGCGCCACCTACAGTGACACATGAAGCCTGGAGTCAAATCAGGACAAAAGATGCAAACGTATTATTATTATTACCACAGTCGCCAACTATTTTAATAATCAATTAATCATTTTGAGTGTTTATTTTTAATAATTAAAACCAGTCTCTGTGATTTTTCAGCTTCTTAAATGTAATAATTTTCTGTTTTCTTTCCTCCATTTAACAAAGAAATGGTTTGTGGACAAAACAAGACATTTGAAAACATCATCATTTCCAGGTCCAACCTTTTCTAAAACAAACTAATAAATAAACTGTTGGATTAGACTTTTTGGTTCCACACTGGGTAAATTCACTTGTTACAAGTGAAAAATGGGTTCAGAGGTTAACGAGTGGCAAATGCAAAATAGGATATGAAATGCAAAGACAAATATAAAGTAAATTAAATAATACTAAAAATAGAACAGAAATATAAAAGTATGTGATTTATTTCTTAAAAATATATAAATATTAAAGTTACACTAGCATAATCAACATTTTTACATACGTACAATGTTCACCTTTTAACTATTGTGGCTGAAAATAAACAAAAGAGAGAAAAGTGCAGTGACAGAATTTCACTTAAGGGTCATCAACATTTATTTCATTTAGTTAAAACCAATAAATCAACAAATATTACACACAATTCCCTCTGTATATGAATTATTCATGGGTTGTGGGATTTTTTTTTTTGGGTAGTTTGGTCATCATAAACATTTGCTTTTTGATTTCTTTCACAAAATTTACTTCAATGTTTGTATTTATGTTTAAGTTCCTGACCATATTATACTATATTATATATTCTCCTGCAGAGTCATCATGATCTTATAATCTGGTGATTTTATTATAAAAATAATAAAATATTAATAATATGAACAATATGAGATTTTAGCCTGCAATAATTTTTAAACATATTTATTTAAAGATTTTTTGATTTATATATCTACACTGACAAACCTTGTTTTTAATGATTGGTCTGTGCTTTTATGATTTCAACAGGGTGTTTGTGTTTAGTTGAGGGTCTTTGTTGAGAGCACTCACCAAAATCATTATTTTTAAATAAAGAAAAAATATCTGTCTTGTTCAATGACAATAAAAGCTTAATCATTAGAATGTTTTGAGTGTTATGGCATCACAGTCACTGACTTTAAAAAGGCAAATATTTCATGTATAATGAATTTGGTACAGATTTGCTCTTGTCATGATTTAACTTGTGAATTATTCACCTTATAAAAGTGTGTTTACAAAACACTGATGTTTTATAAAGTAACACAGCTACAAACACAAAAGTATTTTTTAATCTTTTTAAATTCACTGTATCAGAATGAGCTGCTGCTTTATGTCGCGTTTTGTTTTTGTCCACAGAAGAATGAATCCTGACAGACTGATGTCGTCACGCCGACGCTCTGCTTCTGGTTAATGATTTATGACGACGACAGTGTGATGCTCGGAATGAGACCCGGGTTAATGTTCACATTCCTCTGTGGACCTCCTCTGGAGGAGCTGCCCTCACCCTCATCTGCATCCAGGCATCAGGGGAGACCTGACCGACTGTGACCGACTGTGACCGACTGTGACCGACCGAGTCTGTAGCTACACCCTCCACACACACACACACACACACACACACACACACACACACACACACACACACACACACACACACACACACACACACACAGCAGGGGGGAGGCCATAACCTGTGAACAGTCAGAGAAGAGGAGGAGCAGGAGACGAACGAGGCCGCGTTTCATTTTAATGACAAGAAATAAAACAGTAAAAATAAAAGGGGCAACTGAAGATAATTCACTAAATTAACACTAACTTTAATTTGAAAAAGACTTCTTTATTGACTTCTTAAATTCCTTGTTGGAGCACTGAACCAAAAATCCAGTAACTGTTCAAATCAAGGCAGTCAAACTTTATTTAGAAAGCAGTTTTCATGCAATTTAAAGCCCATGGGCTCAGGGGCCCTTAAACCTTAAACCAAAGCCTCTGCATTACCATTCCAACATTTTAATGGGGCCCTGAAGTCACATAACACTACTTATGTTATATGATACACTGTATTAATATGGTCCCTGAATCAAGGGTTCCTCACCCTTGATATGTAAAAGGGGCCCTCAGTGAAATAACACAGGTTATTATGGGATGTCTTTAATGGGGCCCCTTAGGTGGTGTTACCCGCCCCAGATGTCTTAACGGTTAGGGTTAGGCCCTCATTCAAAAACCAGAAGCTCTTGTTATTGAGAATATAAACCTTGAGGTCTTGCCAGTTAACCGATGCTAGGCTAGGCTAGGCTAGTGTGTTAGCCAACTGAAGGTACAGTGGATTAACGAGTACAGATTTGTCACGTGTCAGAAAACTCTTAGAGCTAACGTTATGTTAGCATAGCTTATGTCAGACCAGCTGTGAAAAACCTGGGCGTGATATTTGACAGTAGCCTTAAATTTGATAAACAGACTGACTGTGTTGTTAAAAGTAGCTTCTTTCAACTTCACCTTTTAGCCAAGGTAAAGCTCACCTTTAGCCGGCAAGATTTGGAAACAGCAATCCACACTTTTACGAGCTCAAACCTTGACGACTACAGCGCACTTTACAGAGATTAGCAGAGATTTTAACGTGAAAATGACAGTTTTACGCTCGTCGGGTCAGCAGCTAGTGACTGTCCCCAGGTCAAGATGTAAACGCTGGGGTGACCGTTCCTATGCTGTCACAGGTTAAACCCTGATTTGTGTTCCATCACTGAATTGGGAGTTTTTTTAATTAAACTTTATTTATTTAGAATGGCGGTCAAAATTCATTAGCATTTTTTAATTTTATTTATTCTTGTTTTATTTGTTTGTTTTATTTTTTTCCTTTAATGTGAAGCACGTTGAGTACTTTGCAGATTTAAAGTGCTATATATAAATAAACGTTGAATGACTGAGGATGATTGAGGAAAAAAAAAGAGAAAATTTGTGAAAATGTGAATTTCAGTTTTTTCCCCTCCTTACAAATTTGTCATAAGCACACCTTTTGCACCACTGAGTGGCATGTGCGTGTGTCTGTCCTTGCCCATGATGACCTAATGCTAATTTTGTTGTCATGTACAATGACTGTTAAGGTTTACCAACACACGTTAAATGACAAAAATAGAGAAAACCTTCCTTAAAAATCCACCTGAGTAATGTTGTTCACAAGTGGACAAACGCAGCAACAATCAAACTGCTTAGTAACAATAAAAGGAAACAAAAAAAACATGAATATTTATCTGTCTTTAATCTGAAATTGAGAGAATAAATCTTTACTGTTGAGGGACAACATGTTTTCATCATCACCTGCATGCAGACAAAGCTTTTGTCCTCCGCTCGTGTTGGACCTGAAACTTCTTCTGCCCGTTGTTGGTCTGAAGCCTAAATGCTGTCATTTGTGTCTCTGTCATGTATATGGACTCGGCATAATTGCCGCTGAATGGATGTGAGGTGCCGTAAAGGTTGAGGACAGAGCAGGTGATGGACGACGTCTCCTCACACTGCAGCTCATTAAGCTGTAAATCTTTGACGACAACAGACACTGAGGAGACAAAACCCAGTGAGGCTTCCCTCTCTGCTGCTTCTAACAATGAAACGGGACACACTGTAAAACTCCACAACACTCCCGATACCAGTAAAAATGTTGGACAAGATTGTTGGGATTATAAATGTCTGAGTCGTCCAACACAGGAAACATTATATCACTAAAGAAACCAGAGAAAAGGCCCAAGTATGTAAAATTAAGATTAAACAATTTTTTAAACAACAAATTTTTAAGCACCTCTGAATTATCTTACATTTAAGTCATTTTCCATTTATGTTTTTACAAATTAAACATCTCTTGAGTTTTGTTGGGTTTCTTTCCTCTCTGTAATCTTGTAAAGGTTTTGGCCTTGAGATAATGTATGTTGTGATTTGGCGCTATATAAATAAAATTGAATTGAATTGAAGCTAAATGAAGGCTACATAGATTCAAGAAGATGAAACTACACAAACACATGTTGCTACATTTTACACACTGTACCTTTAAATATATACAGTGTGTGTGTGGAGCAGGTGAATAAAGATGTCCCTCTACAAAAGAGACAAACATTTCTAGCAAAAGTGCCGTTCCACTGTTCAGTGGTATTATTCGTAGAATATTGGAATGTTCTACACTCCAACTCAGTCTTTTACTGAAAAGTCACCAAACTAAAAATTTGATTTAAAAAATAAATCTACAAAGAAACAAACAAAGTCAAATGTTAAAACACATAATTTTAATTTGGTTACACTAAGTTCTATTATATACATCTATGTTAAAGTTTGGGGGATTTTTGTTGAAATGGAGCAATTATGGTTTCAAACGCTTTGACAGAACTGTCAGACTTTCATTTTTAATTTACCGTGTAATAACATTTAGTTTGAGCACAGATATCCGTCTCTTTAACATTTAATGAGACATTAATAAATGCTCAGAGTCAAACTGTTTTGACAAGAGGAGAGCAGGAAAAGGAGATAAACAGTGACGTCTGCTGGCAGACAGCATGAATGACACCATGGCACCCTGTGTTTTACCTGAATATTAAATGGTGAAAGTCCACAGTTCAGGAGCAGGACACTGTGAACGGCAGAGTTTATTTTGGGGAAAAGTCAAGTGACTCAGGACTGTGCTGCTGCTGCTGCTGCTGCTGCTGCTGCTGCTGCTGTTGTTGCTGCTGCTGCTGCTGCTGCTGCTGCTGCGGCTGTTGCTGCTGCTGTTGCGGCTGTTGCTGCTGCTGCTGTTGCTGCTGCTGCTGTTGTTGTTGCTGCTGCTGCTGCTGTTGCTGCTGCTGTTGTTGCGGCTGTTGCTGCTGCTGTTGCTGCTGCTGCGGCTGTTGCTGCTGCTGCTGTTGCTGCTGCTGCTGCTGTCATCATTGTCCTTAAATAAAACAAAAACAGTCACATGACATGAAAGAAGCTCTATAACATGTGTTTCACATGTGACTCATTTAAAGTGCTGAATAAACACAAGACAGTTTTACACAGAAACAAAACAGGTATTGGACACTGGATCATATTAAATCATTTGCTGAAAATAGCGATGATCTACAGAGCTACAGTGTTCAGTTGTAGTCGAAACTCAGAGATTACTTCAATTCAGATTTTTAACTCGGAAAGTTAACATGCTCGGAGCAACTTTGACCCCGACATAGAACTCCATTGTACAAAAACCGCTTCTTTTACTGTTAAGTGCATTTCCGTCTTATTTGTTCTGTGGTTCTAGACGTAGTTCTGTTAAGATTTTTATCCGCTGACATGTTGGTACGTTGCTTATGTGAACAAAAACACTGTGTAGAATGTTTTCATTGACTTTTATTTTAAGTAATTTTATTATTAAATAATTTTTAAATATGATTACATAATTGAATTACTAACAGGTGCTGAGCTGTGTCCATGGTTCTCTCTCTCTCTCTCTCTGAAAGGCGGTCGACTCCGAGGTGACGTCACTCTGAATTCCGATGGAAATGGAACGCAGCATAAAACGGATCTTCATGGACAGCGTGAGGTTCGACGTGAATGTTCTGTCCCTTAATCCAGAGACACTGAAAGCAGTTAAACTGCTTAGTTAAACTGATTTATTTAAAGAAAAACTATTTTTAAAAAAAAGTGTAATCTGGAGTCAACTTTGCTGCGGCTGATGACAGCCTTTAATCCAACAAAAACATAAAAAAATGTCAATCACATGTCATATAAATATTTATGCTACATATAACTATATATACACGTATATATATATATATATATATATATATATATATATATATATATACGTATATGATCACTTGATCAGTCTGAGTTTTTTGTTTTTTTAAATAATTAAAACCAATTTATCAGATTTTTCAGCTTCTTAAATGTGAATATTTTCTGGTTTCTTTGCTCCAAATAACAAATAAATCATTCAAACTGAATCATTTTGGTTTGTGGATAAAACATTTGAGAAACATCATCATTTACAGGTTTGACAAACACTGATCAATGTTTTACGACTAATCGAGAACATAATCAAGTAGGAACATATTGGTTAGTTGCAGGTGGAAAAGGTTAAATATTCTTTTTCTCCTACAACCAGAGAGAAGTTGAACCATCGCAAAACTGAAATCACTGAAAACATGACAATAAACAGATGGATTCACTGATATTTAAATGTTAAATAAATCATTAACTGATGCAAGAAGTGTATCGTCACACTGAGACTTTGTCAACATTTGCGTCAGATTCACCAAAAATCACAACAGAGTTCCAGAGTTCAGTAAAAACAACGCAACGATTCACACACATTACAATATTCATCCACGTCAAATCGGCTCAGAGTGAACCATCTTACCAAACAAAACGCAACAGACGATCTCTACCAGTTTCACTCTTCAATTTTCGTTTTTTTTTTTATAAACAGTGAAATCATCTCACGATTGTCTCATAGAAGATCTCTGCTCTCTGTGACACTTCACTACTTTCTACCTATGTGAGTAAACCATCTTATCGAGCACATACGATCTATGTTTAGAAAAGGTTTCACCTGTTTAAGGACTCACTTGTCGCGTTCTCGTGTCCTCTCGTGTCCTCTCGTGTCCTCTCGTGTCCTCTCGTGTCCTCTCGTGTCCTCTCGTGTCCTGGAGGGGTCGCGCGTTGGTACCTCTGCTGCGGTTGCTACCGCCGCCATTTTTGCTCGGCAGCCATTTAAACTTAGAAATCGCGCGTTTTTTGCATTATAGAATCCCATTGGCTGAACAAGGTGAACGTGACCCAGGAACGGAAGTTACGTTTATTTGACGAATAAATAAACAAATAAAAATAATAATTAAAAAGTATTAACTCCCGATATAGCATGAAGAATCTGAATGAAAATGTAATGAAAAATATAATAACGAGCAGAATTAAGAGTTAATTAAAAAAAAAAAGATAATAGGAAACCAGTATTATTAATTAATTTTGATTAAAACTTGTATTTTTATAACATTATTTATAAGGGGTCGCGCGTTGGTACCTCTGCTGCTGTTGCTACCGCCGCCGAGATTTTGTGTAGTTCAGTTGTGTAACTCAGTGTTTTATTAATCATGTTATATTTATCTAACATTTTTTTTCACTTGAAAAATACGAATCACCTCCCAATTTCAAATAAATTGAGTTTTTGTTGTTAGAATGAATGTTACATTTTCAAAGAATCGTGATATTGGAATTAATCAGAATGTATAATACGATTGTAAACGCCTCGTATAGTCAGTTTATTTTATGTTTTACTCACCGCTGCCGTTCGTTCCCACCTGTAAAACTGTAGTCACGGAGCGGAGGCGGAACTGACTACGGCAGCGCCTGTGATCCGCACGGACATATTATGACATGCACCGTTCAAGAGAAGCGCCGAAAGAAAGCTAATGTTTTAACAAACAAATGTTAAGATAAATACACGGGAAATAAACAAGACAAAAACAGTGAAATATGAAGTGTAGCTTCAATATAAGGTCTGTTTGATTCATGTTTATTTACATATGAGGAAATATGAGACGTTATTACAGTTATTATTTACTATTTTATGTTAATTTTTAAGTGTATGATTAAAATTACTGTGGTTGGATTCAGTGTGTGCACAAGACATTTACATTCGTTGCATTTTTATTTATTCATTTTTGTACACAGTTCTCACTTCTAGTCTGTGTTCTGGTCTATGTTAATTTTTCTTTGTCTATATTTTGGAATAAACTTCATTTGTTTTTAACCCTGACCTTGTCCTTTCTGCTCATTTCTGGTGGGAAACAATATTTGAATTTGAATAGAATGTGTTATATGTTAGAAATTGAATGGTCTGTCTCTCTCTTAACCTGTATTTATGTATATATGTATATCTGTACTGCAGTGTACAGCAGTATATATTTTAAGTATAAATGGTGTGTAAACTAAACATTTTTAAATACATCAACAGGTATTCAAAAAAGGGAAACGTTTTTATAAATGAAACGTTCATAATTAGTTTGGGATCAATAAAGTATTCATATTTAAATGACATAAATCACCGTAAAATAATCAGTTTGTTTAATGAAATAAGACAATAATGATTATGAAATTGTTGTGATTTAAAACTTTGATCTGCGGTTATTATGTTGTTAATCTTTCGTTTGTTGTCAGGTTTTTCCCTAATAGCTTGTTTCAGTTTATATTTTTCTCACCCTTGTGTGTATATGTATGAAATATATTATTTAAAAAATAATAATAATAAAATAATGTAAGGAACGATCTAATCCAGAAGGGGGCAGTCATGTCCCGCCACTTAAAGAGGAATAAAAACCAAGAGAACACAAATGAAGCAGCAGGTGTCGCTATTGTCCTGTTTCTCTGCTCTAATTTCTCCTCCATCTTTTCTCTGCTCGTGACTGGACTTTTGATGATGTGACATTTTCTCTCAGTTACACGATGAAAATAAAACACTCTCATTAAATAAACTTTAACACAGGATTTTTATTGAGCTGAACGTTTAATATCAGTTTACATGTCACTGATGTGGCAGTTTTTAACATATTTGTGAAATACGAAATTCCTAATATACATGTTGAATGAGGCTTCGTGATCAATTTGCAGCAATTAATGACTGATGTTAAGTTGACAAAAGAGGATTTATGCTGGAAATGGATAACCTGGTCTTTCAAAATAAAAGCATCGCACTATTGTTTTCACTTGCACCAGTAAACCATGTCTCAACTGTTTACAGATGATATCAAATGCTGTTGTGAGGATGTGAATGTGTTTCACCTAAGATCATTACATTTTCTTCACCTTAGTGTTTCACCTAAGATCATTACATTTTCTTCACCTTAGTGTTTCACGTGAGATCATTACATTTTCTCATCATTCAGGAAAAACATGAAGGGATAATGAGAAAACGGATCATCTTGTGTGAATGCCCTACTGGAAAACTCATGTGGCTCCTGGTTTAAGATGCTGTAAAACAAAAGTAAAGTTGAACAAAAAACTGTATAATAATAATAATAATATAATAACTGTGTTTTCTGTGATAGAAAGATAATTTTCTAATATTAAAAATATGATGAGACAAAAGCAAATTATAGTATTATTATAATGTAATATGATATAATACATATTGCTACAGAACAAACAAAACTGTGGTTTGTATGTATTTACTATTGTTCAAAAGTTTGGGGTCACTTAGAAATGTCCTTATTTTTGAAAGAAAAGCACTGTTTTTCAATGAAGACAACATTAAACTCATCAGAAATACACTCTATACGTTGTTAATGTGGTAAATAACTGTTGTAGCTGCAAACATCTGGTTTTTAATGCAATATCTACATAGGTGTATAGAGGCCCATTTCCAGCAACCATCACTCCAGTGTTCTAATGCTACATTGTGTTTGCTGATTGCGTTAGAAGGCTAATGGATGATTAGAAAAGCCTTGTGCAATGATGTTAGCACAGCTGAAAACAGTTTAGCTGCTTAGAGAAGCTATAAAAGTCCTTTGAGCTAGTTGAGTCTCTGGAGCATCACATTTGTGGGTTCCATCTAACCTCGTCAATGTCTCGACTATATTTTCTATTCATTTTGCAACTCATTTGATAAATTAAAATGTGAGTTTTCATGGAAAACCCAAAATTGTCTGGGTGACCCCAAACTTTTGAACAGTAGTATATATATATATACACACTGTATATATGCACACACTCTCTACAGTATTTTATTGTTTTGTCTATGTTGTTATTTGTTGTTTAGGTCTTTTAGGTAGTATTTTTTAATATTTTATTTATTTTATTTATCTCTGATGTACAGCACTTTGTTCCAACTGCTGTTGTTTTCAAAGTGCTTTATAAATAAAGTTGGTTTGGACTGGATAGGATATTATTAAAAGTAGTAGTTGTACAATGTCGGAGAAGTATAACAAATAACAATAGAACTCATTTTGGTAGATACATTTAATAGTAGGCAGTAATAGAGGTAGAATTATTATTAGTAATGGTAGCAGTAGAAGTAGTAATCAAAGTATTAAAGTAGAGTAAAGTAGAAATAATAGAAGTTACACTATTAGTAGAAGTAAAATGAGTAGAATATAAGTATTAGTTGTAAATATAGTACGAGTAGAAGTAGAAGTAAAGAAATAGTCATGTTTTCATGGTATTAGTTGCGAGAGGTATTTTATTTTGAAAGTCAGAGGCGGATGTAGCTCATTATTCAGTTGTATTTGACGTCTGTCGCTGCGCAGGCAGCAGCATCATCTTCCTCCTCCTCTTCCTCCTCCTGCTGCTGCTGCTGCTCTCTACACACTGCACTCTACACTGTGTGTGTGTGTGTGAGACAGTAAACACGGCTCTGCCGGTGGCTCAGGGTAAGACCAGGACCAGGACCAGGACCAGGACCAGGGCCAGAACCAGGGACAGAACCGGGACCAGGACCCGGACCAGGACCAGGCGTGGATGCAGCAGCAGCAGCAGCAGAGACAGACAGTATCAGGCTGAATCGCCCGCTCACATGTGGAGATGGCAGCAGCAGCAGCAGCAGCAGCATCTTCATCATCTTCATCAGCAGCAGCAGCAGAGTCGACCCGCAGATTCACCAAGAACCTGCTGAAACCAGGCAGCGCAGCGGAAATGAGACAGACGGCGAGTAACGCAGTGAGACAGTCCGCACTGACGGTGAGTGAGTGAGTCCTCTTCACTACACTAACATCATCATCATCATCACCTGTGGGCCCTGGACTCTGTCCCTCTGTCTTTCTGTCCCTCTGTGTGACATTGACATTCATGTTCATGCTGCTGCTCAGTTGCAGCAGCAGCAGCAGCAGCAGCAGTTTTCTGTTCCTGCAGAGAGAAAAACCCTCTGTGTGTGTGCGTGCGCGTGCGTGTGCGTGAGACAGGGACAGCCTGGTCTTTACAGAAACACACACACACACAGTGTCTCAGTCTCCATCATGTCCTCTCGTCTGTGGGCTGCACTTTGTGTCTCTCCCAGTGAATGAAATGAAATGAGGGTCAGTGGAATCAGCAGCAGCAGCAGCAGCAGCAGCAGAGGAAGATGGAGGGAAACAAACAGAGACAGATATAAATCTGTTATTGTTCTGTTGATTTATTTTAATATGGTGAGATGTGAGAGGGAGGCTCCGGTGGGCGTGTCCCAACTCATAATGACAAGCTGTGATTGACACATGGAGATAAAGATAGAGGTGGGAGGGGTGACGCACACACACACACACACACACACACACACACACACACACACACACACACACACACGTCCTTGTCCTTCTATCAGAGTGAGGACCATAATACATTCCCTAGCCCCTTACCCTAACCTTAACCTAAACCCAATTCTAACCTTAATCCTAAAACCAGGTCTTAACCCTGAAAAGGCCCATTAAAGAAGTGAGGACCAGACAAAATGTCCTCACTTTGACAAAATGTCCTCACTTTGTAGGTGTTTATATGATTTTTGGTCCTCACTCTGCAGCTAGTACAAGAACACACACACACACTGGTTTCCATGACTTCAGAGGACATTTACATTGACTTCCATTCATTTCCTGCAGACTTACTCTAACCTTAACCATAATTACTAGTGTCCTAACCCTAACCCTGACCTTCTAACCTTAACCTAGCCCTAACCTCAGCCTAACTTTAAAACATGTCTTCACCTTAAAATGGAGTCATTTACGTTATGGGGACTTGATTTTTGTCCCCATAAGGAAGACAAGGCCCCGTAATGTGAGTGTGGAGACACATTTAGGTCCCCATAAGGAAGACAAGTCCCCATAATGTGAGTGTGGAGACACATGTAGGTCCCCACAACATAACATACCAATGTTGTCTTTCTCCCCAACATACAGTTGCAGTGATTTATTTTGAAGTGCCACAAGGGGGAGCTGCATCTTTCATCAGTCATTTCAGGAGCTTTAAATGTTTATGAACAACATATAAGCAGTTTTTGGTCGCAGTTGTTTTACTTGTAGCAAACGTAACATCTTTGTTACATTTTAATGTTTTAAAACACTTCTTTTTTTTCTACATCAGCAATGTTTTTTGATACTTTTTTCTATTATATTATAATTTCTTTTTACATTTTAGAAACATTGTTGGAAAAGCAAGTTTTTGACTTGAAACAAGAGTAAAACGCTTTTATAACATTAACATTCTAAAGCAGTTTTAACTAATATCAGTTATTATTTACAACAACATAACACCACTACATTTTATTACATTTTAGTAATGTATGTAATGTTTTTGGACCAATATTAACACATTTTTAGAAAACACGACATTTTGTAACACTTTTTATTTTGTAAAGTTGGTAAAGTATTTTTGTAAAATTACATTTTGTTACACTTTTTTCAGTGACACCAGTTTGTCTGTTTCTTCTGTATTTGTGCAGATCTTCTAAAACCTTACAGACACAAACCAAATGAAAGTAGATTACAGACAGTAGGCTTTGCCCATTTATGTCTGAGAACCTTTACATTATAGTGTACAGTATATGTACACATTTCATATTTTAAATATTATCACCATGGTATTGTGAATAATGGTATAATAATATAATATATATGGACTCGTGTCGAGTGGACGAGGATTTGTGTTGTGATGATGTTGTTTTCGATTCATCTGACAGAGGACAAAGAGTCCACCTTACCCTGTCTGTGTGTGTGTGTGTGTGTGTGTGTGTGTGTGTGTGTGTGTGTGTGTCCTCTCTGTAGTGATTACAGCACACAGGAAGGTCAGTCAGCTGCTGCTCATCTTCATCATCCTCTTCCCTCTGGTGTTAGTGTGTCAGTGGGACACAGAGAGAAAACAGAGGGAAAAATTCAGATTCAATTCAGTCTGACATGAGTGAGTCTGTTTCAGCTTCGTCCATTTATAGCAAAAATAATGAGTATAAAGTACATTTTTCATGTGACTACAGTAAAAGTGGAACCAAAGCAGAGAGAAAGACGCGTTTTCTCTGAGCCTCCTCAGATAAACATCTAGTGCAATTCATGAAACATCATAAATGTCACATACTGCTTATATTTATATATGTTTTTTGGAAGTGCATAATTACGTTAAAATAAAAAATTGTCTGTAGAATAAGACTTTTATTTCTACTGTAGTGTTTTAACCACGTCCACCATCTTTATCACCGTGTTTCTGCAGCAGACTGAACAAACAAACAAACAAACAAACAAACAAACTCTGGTCTCTCTGTTGTTTTGTTTTTCCACTGATGCATTGACGTGCCCTCATCTGTGATTCAGAGCTGTGGTTCCCAAACACTGGGTCTCGACCCACAGACGGGCTGCGGCAGATTATTTGATTGTTTTAGCGTCTCCAAACAAATCTGCACAATTTTCCTTTTAGTTCAGATTGATGTGTTTATTTTTTAAATAACACTCACTAAATTAGGTTTTAATTCAAAATGACACTAACCTTTACAGATCAGGCTGTAAATGTATCACTACATTATGCACAAATTTGCTCTTGTCATCTATAGTATTTGCCTTAAAAAGTAGGTTTGGAGCAGAAAATCTCTTTAAACATGTTTAAATGTAACCAACAGCAAAGTGTTTCTTTTAAAACCATCACTTTAATTTACTATTGTTTAAAGTTTAAACTACTGAAAATTAAAAAGACATTCATTATTTGTTTGTAATGACCTGCAGACACAAACACAAACTTTTAACAACCTAAATAAATAATAGTCAGCACTGTATCCATGGCAACGCCCAATCTGTACCCGAAACCTGATTTGTACTGGGCACGTGCAAAGTTTGACAACTTCCTGTTATGACGTTTGTGTTACGACAGTCGTTGTAATCAGATGGACAACTTTGACTTTTAGCGTGCTTTGCAGGAATATTTGTCCAAAGGACTTTCGAAAACTTTCCAGGTAATGTTTCTCGTGCTGTTCCAGTCCAGTCCAGTCCAAATTTATTTCTATAGCACATTTAAAAACAACTAAGTGCTGTAAATCACATAAATACATAAAGTTGAATAAAACAAGAAAGCGATATAAAATGGAATCTAAAGCCAATAAAACACAGAGACAGTGCCAGGAAACTAGATAAATATACAGTATATATGTGCATACAGTATATACACCGCCAGCCAAAAGTCAATTTGATTGGTACGTTTTCCAATATTCATCTTTATTGCGTGTTGTTTCATTTGTGTTTCAGACATAAACTGTAAATCTTCACCACGTGTCAGTTGCCAGACCCTCGTTCATGTTGCTGCTGTGCTCATTTTCTTTTGTTGCAGTTGAAACTGTCATTTGATTGCAGGTGTTTTATTCATCAGTGTAGAACTGAAGAACATTGAATATTGAAACGGTAGAATGTTGGAAAACATATGTATTGATTTTATAATGACGACAAATAAAATATAAAATGTGAATTTTATTTCATAAAATTTAGTTATTTTTTATATATATTTTGTATTATTAATGTATTTAATATCAATTATCAGGTAATAACACATACAGAGAAATAACATGAAAACGTGGAGTTTATTTCTTAAGCATAAAAACTAAAAATCTTATTAAAAATGTTTTATTTAAAATCCCAGAAATAGGCTTATATTGTTTAAATAAATTGTTTTGACAGGACGTTGTCATACTTCGCACATGCTCAGTACAAATCAGGTTGCGTAATGACAGTGAGTGACGGAGTTCTGTTGCACTTGCTGTTGCAGTCTGCGCTCTCACCACTAGGTGCCACTAATTCTTACACACTGGACCTTTAACGTGTATTAAAACTCACCAGCGCCAGCGAGACAAAAGACTGTGGAGGGTGAATTTTCAAGTTGTGAGATTTAATTACAATGTTTGTAACATGAGCGGAGGAAAAATGTTTGTTGTGAGCAGAATCTAAACAGAACGTCATGATAATAATAATAATAATAATGATAATTATAATAATAATGACATGAGCTGCAGAAAATCTAAAGCAGGTTCAGTTTAGTGACAGTATGACAGAACAGCATGTTATTGATGAGTTTATTGGACGTATAAATGGACTGATGTAGGACACACACACATACATGGTGCCGCGTCGGGGCTTTGCCTGAAGGCACTTCAGCAGAAATGCCTCTGCTGAGTTTGTGGTTTTTGAGTAAAACGAAGGTAAAACAGGAAACATGACTCATATACGGATCTATGTATGTTTGTGCAGAGACAGCAGCATTCTGATGAGATGACTGTTGCTTTTCAGTTTTAACAAACACAGAGAAGAAGAGAATATCTTTCAAAAACTGGGATTACCACTGAAATATACCCAAATGAGTCCAACTGAATTATACTTTTAGTTGAATTAAGAGCTTTAAAAACTGAAATTGGTTTTAAAATTTGACATATTTCACACACGTCTGTTTACATTAATAGTCACACTATATTTTCTTTTTCTCCTCCTTCATCCCTTTTTCCCATTCCGTGAGAAAAATCGATAAAACTGAGTTTAATATTTTTTTTAATTTGAATTTCATGAATTGTATCTCTGTCAATAGGCATTAATATTAATGTAAAGTCATTGTACGTGAATAAATATGATGCAGTAACGTAGAGCAGGTTGTGATATTGGCTTCTGTGTGTGTGTGCGTGTTCTTGTACTTGCTGCAGAGTGAGGACCAAAGATCGTGTTAACACAGTGAGGACATTTTGACAAAGAGAGGACATTTTGTCAAAGTGAGGACATTTTGACAAAGTGAGGACATTTTGTCAAAGTGAGGACATTTTGACAGAGTGAGGACATTTTATCAAAGTGAGGACATTTTGTCAGAGTGAGGACATTTTGACAAAGAGAGGACATTTTGTCAAAGTGAGGACATTTTGACAGAGTGAGGACATTTTGACAGAGTGAGGACATTTTGACAAAGTGAGGACATTTTGACAGAGTGAGGACATTTTGACAGAGTGAGGACATTTTGTCAAAGTGAGGACATTTTGACAGAGTGAGGACATTTTGTCAATATGAGGAAATTTTGTCAAAGTGAGGACATTTTGTCTGGTCCTCACTTCTTTAAAGGGCTTTTTTAGGGTTAAGACCTGGTTTTAGGATTAGGGTTAGAATTGGGTTTAGGTTAAGGTTAGGGTAAGGGGCTAGAGAATGTATTATGTCTATGAGGGTCCTCACTCTGACAGAAAGACAAACATGTGTGTGTGTGTGTGTGTGTGTGTGAGCAGCACATTAATGCACAGCCTTTGTTGGTGAAAAAAGCAGGTCAGTAAAGTCAGAGTCTGATGGTTCAACATTCAGTGAAGCCAGAGATTCTTTCTCTCTCACTGATCCTCCTCCTCTTCCTCCTCACCTTCCTCCTAAGTATGACGACTTCCTGTTGCAACAATTTACAGTATGTCAGGTTTGGGTATTTTAAATGAAATACTGTTACATTACATTTTTAGTAAGGTTATTCTCTTAAATTAAATACACATTTTTGATGATGTAATTTTTTATAATTATTATTATTATATATTCTTACAAGACATATTTTTATGTTGTCTTTGGTTTTAGTAGTTATTCTTCTAAAGTACACATTTTTATATTACTCTATTTTAGTAGTTAAACAATTTATAACGCTTCTTTAACGCTTGACAGTAAAAATTATGGAATCCTGTTTCCTCCATGTGGAAAAAAAGAATGCATATCCAAGTCATAATTTTGAGATAGTATCCCATATTTTTTAGATGATATGTCATAATAATGTGATACTATTTCAGAATTATGAGAAAAGTATTTTGACTTACTAATATATATACAGATATATAAATCTGTGTGTGTGTGTTCAAGTGACAGAAATGGGCTTCCATTAAAAAGAACTTAGTGTGGTTATTCTTACATTTTTAGTTTTTACTGACACTTTCCCTCTGTCTGTCTCTCTGTGTCTCTGTCTGTCTCTCTGTCTCTCCGTGTCTCTGTCTGTCTCTCTGTGTCTCTGTCTGTCTCTCTGTGTGTCCACAGTCCAAACTCACTTGAGTCTGTGCAGTAAAAACATGAGAGCTGCTCTGTTCTGCTGCTTCACGCTGTGTTTTTCTCTCTGTGAAAGTCATCAGTGTCTCACCGTGTGCTGCTGACTTCACCTTTCCTCAAATATGCAGGAAGTGTGGAAGAGCAAGCAGCGACGAGATCCAAGGATAGAACAGTGGCTGATTTCATACTGTCTCAGTGGCCGTTCCATCTTTTTTCTGTCTTGTCTGTAGCTGCATAATATTAGCAACAAAATAATATAATAATGATAATAATAACAATAATAATATATGCAGTAAATCTACAAAACAAAACAGACATCAGACAACTTGAACACACACACACAGATTTTAATCATAAAAGTGAGGATGTTGATCCAAACAAGTCAGAGACAATCAGTCTGTTGGTGGATATAGAAAACAGCTCATTATTTGGCACTCACTCATGTGCTGGTGGAGGTATGCAATAGCTCACTATTTGGCAGTCAGTCTGTTGGTGCATGTATAGAACTCCTCATTATTTGGCAGGCAGTCTCTTGGTGTATGTATGTATGGAATGGCTCACTATTTGGCAGGCTGTTTGTTTGTGAATGTTTAGAACAGCTCATTATTTGACAGTCAGTCTGTTGGTGGATATAGAGAACAGCTCATTATTTGGCACTCACTCGTGCTGGTGGAGGTATGCAATAACTCACTATTTGGCAGTCAGTCTGTTAATGGATGTTTAGAACCTCATTATTTTAGGTATTTGAGCTAGCCAAGAGACTGCTGGATCTGTCTGTTGGTGCATGTATAGAACAGCTCATTATTTGGCAGGCAGTTTGTGAATATTTAGAACAGCTCATTATTTGGCAGGCAGTCTCTTGGTGTATGTATGTATGGAATGGCTCACTATTTGGCAGGCTGTTTGTTTGTGAATGTTTAGAACAGCTCATTATTTGACAGTCAGTCAGATGGTGGATATATAGAATAGCTCATTATTTGGCAGGCAGTCTCTTGATGGTTGTATAGAATGGCTCCTTATTTGTCAAGTCAGTCTGTTGTTGGTTTTATAGAATAGCTCACTATTTGGCAGGCTGTTTGTTTGTGAATGTTTAAAACTGCTCACTATTTAGCAGTCAATCTCTTCTTGTTTCGGCTCCTCCCTTCTGGGGTTGGAGAGAGAGAGCTGCAAACATTATTCCCACATAAACCCAAACACATGACCCAGGGTCCTGTATCATCTTACCGCATTGTTACAGAACATGTGTGTGCGTGTGCGTTTATTCTGACTCTCTGTGAAAGTGAGCAGCATCGTTGTGGAGACACACGTGTCGTTCTTGTTGTGACTGTGATTCCCTGCTGAGATGAAGCACATGTCGTACTGAGCCACATTAACCACACAGTCAGACGCTGGTCACATGGTTCCCTCCCTCTGGATCTCAGTGGAGCTCAGTCTGTTCACTGAGCTGGACCGCCACAGCACCAGCACCAGCTCCCGTTGGTCCACATGGTGTCCACTTTTTGGTCTGATACTATCATCACCACAGTTCAGTTGTTTCTTTGGCAGATAATCCCACATAATATCCTTATGGAGGCTTCATGCTTGTTTACATGCTGCTCTAGCCGGTGTTTGTCGTCCAGTCACTAAAATATCCTTGTAACAACATTATCATTCCACAACACTTGCTAATAAAGAAAAGTCACTTAATTAACAATAAATAATAGAAACTAAAGAAAGCACAATATTGGTTTTAAACAATGTCGGCTTTGAATATGGAGTGTTATCAGAACACGACAAAATCACCAAATACGGCTAATGATTCAAAAATTATTTATTTTTCCCACACTTGGACCTGTTTTAAAGGTCACATAAAATGGTCTTTTGGAACTCAAACTCCAGATTACTGATGTCTACTTAGATAAATTAAATCATATTTATGGTCAAAAACCTCATAGTCTCTTCAGATTAAACCAGATTATTGCTGCTCTCTGCCAGCCTCTGAACAGACACTCTGTTTCTGAGCTAATGCCCCGCCCCCCAGAACACTGAGTCTCTTGTGATTGGCCGTGGTGCTTCTTCTTCTTCTTCTTCTTCTTCTTCTTCTTCTTCTTCTTCTTCTTCTTCTTCTTCTTCAGGTTGAATGTTCACGTCCATGACCAGGAGTAGCTGTTGGGGGAGGGTTGGTTGCACGACAAATGTGCTAGTTACGTAACTAAAGTGGACTTTTCAAAACCTCTTGCTCGAGCTCAGGTAAACAGAGAAGCCCTTCTTTGTCAGTGGCTGAAGTGTTTATTGTGACACTTTAGTGACGTTTAGATACAGGAAGGACACGGGGACACACCAGAAAACATCAGACATTTGATTTTCCACTGAGTGTCCTCTTTAAAAGAAATTGCCTTTTAGGGATGTTGCTTCTGTGTGGATAAAAAGCCAATATGAGAGAAAGGTTAAGTGGATTCTCCTGGACTGGTGTTCTAAGCCTGAGTCTGTCAGTGTTTGATTTCTCTCTGCAGACACACAGAATCTACAGAATCTCCTAAAAAACGGAGCCAATCACAAACGTTCAATCAATGAGGGCTTAACTCGACGACTACAACGACAGCGAAGTGACATAAACGTCCAACATGGCGGCCACTGAAGAGCAGCTGTCTTTCCTTTCGGCTGTTGATTCTTTTTTTCCCCGGACAAAAGTTGGTAGACGTCATTATTAGACAGGCATCGCTCCTAAAAATCTACAACAAACATCTTTGTTGACTTGTTCGCTCATCATCATGATCATTGCTCTGATTGGCTGTAGGTCTATACGATTGTGTACAAAGGCATTTTCATCTACGTCCCTTGGTCGTACCTTCTTGGAAGTGGGAGGTGACCAGTGGAACTGTTCACTTTGGCACAGTATGGTACATATTATTTTGCATTTCCATTAGGAATAATGCCAAAATAACCAGCCCAACCGTTCCATTCTTTGGCACCCTTTTCTTGGGTTACCAGGGTAAAACGGTACAGTTCGGTGTAGCTCCAACCACGACAGTCACCTGATTGGGCGACAGGAAAACCATCGGTGAGGCAAAGTCTTGTTGAGACAAACAGAAAGAAGGAGCTGCTGGACGTCCTCCATTTTCTCCATTGGTACGATGTCACGCTACACGGCCCGACCAAGGACTTCACCATTCCAGACCATGCCATACCGTACCGTGATGGAAACACAGCATTGGCCAGGTTAGTTCGAGCCCCTCACTCTGACTGCGTGCTCTTCACTGCCGTGAGAATCTTCTGGAAGGAAGGAAGCAGGACATGTGGATTTACGGCGGAAACCGTCTGACACTGATGTAAAATACATGTGACTCTAGTTAATGGAGTTAAACATGAAAAAGCCTCTGCTATGACACTTTATTAACAATGTGGTTCACCTCCACGCTCATGTGCCTGCTCCTGTTCTCCTGAGGCTGAGGCCACTAAGTGGGTCTGAGTGTGTTTCTTGGCTGTAACAGTACAAAGTCAACACACACAGTGGAACACGCAGTATAAAACGTGGGTCACACTCGGGCGAAAGTGTATTTCCTCTTGTTTTATGTGAACCAAAGTTTATTCTGGATGTTAAGCACTGAAGCAGTTGATGGTTTTTCTCTGAGATCATCTTTCGTATTTTCCATTACCTTCATGTCCAGCAGTTATGTAACACGTCTCACTTAATTCTGTGAAAGAATGCACTGCAGATAAGATATTTGTCTCCATCTGCCAACGATCTTCTCTCTTCTTTTCTCCTCATGTTCTGCTTGTGTTGTAAATGTCTGTTCTTCGACTAAAATACCAGACGTCCCGACAGGGATGAGTATCGGTGGCATTTTATTGACACAGACACTGATGACAGTCACGACTCTCTCGTTGATACTTTCCTATCATTTGGTAAAATTGTTCCAGTACATTGTTAGTAG
Source organism: Brachirus orientalis (assembly GCA_016785285.1). Classification (NCBI taxonomy): domain Eukaryota; kingdom Metazoa; phylum Chordata; class Actinopteri; order Pleuronectiformes; family Soleidae; genus Brachirus; species Brachirus orientalis. The sequence continues at coordinate 2,632,243 of JAFBJR010000118.1, forward strand.
TCTGCCACTTTCCTCTATAATGTCAATCACAAAGTAACAGTCTACTGAAGAGTCACCAGGGGGCGACTCCACTGGTTGTTTGAAGGTTGGAGGTCTATGGTAAAATGAGCTCAATGGTCTCAACAACTACTGTCTGCTCTTCTTCAATAGATTTGTTTTGTAAATTATGTTCACATTTAATTAAGAAGTTCAGATTCTTACTTGATCGGTTGCCACTTAGTTTAAGCCAATGAAAGTCTGCACTTTTTCCCAAGGGATGAATAGAATAGCCCTTTATTTGGCAATATGTTGGTGGATGTAAAAAACAGGCGGTCAGTATATTGGTGGATATAGACAACAGCTCATTATTTGGCAGTCAGTATATTGGTGGATATAGATAACAGCTCATTATTTGGCAGGTAGTCTCTTTGTGGATGTATAGAATAGCTCATTATTTTGCAGGCAGTCTGTTAGTGGATATATATAACAGCTCATTATTTGGCAGGTAGTCTTTGTGGATGTATAGAATAGCTCATTATTTTGCAGGCAGATTGTTAGTGGATATTGATAACAGCTCATTATTTGGCAATCAATCTTTGTGGATGTATAGAATAGCTCATTATTTTGCAGTCTGTTAGTGGATATAGCTAACAGCTCATTATTTGGCAGGCAGTCTCTTGTTGGATTTTGATAACAGCTCATTATTTGGCAGCAAGTATATTGGTGGATTTTGATAACAGCTCATTATTTGGCAGGCAGTCTCTTGGTGGATGTATAGAACAGCTCAAGCCCAAGATGGATCGCAGGTGATTTTTTCTGGGTTCCCAAACAAACCATTTGCATTTGCATTATAATATTTATGTCTACATATTTTAAAATAACATGCACAAAATGAGGTTTTGATTAATATAAAAGGATATTAACTCTTACAGATATGGTTGTAAGTAAGAGTCACAACCTCATGCACAAATCTTGTCCTCTTGTCACGAATGGTATTTGTCGTTTGGGTCCCGATAGTTTTCCATCTTTAAAAAGTGTGTATGTACAGTAAGTTTGGGAAATTCTGCTTTAGATAATAGGAATATTATTAGAAATGACACTAAAAATAGTAAATAAATAGTTTCAGTTTGGGAAACACTGATGTCAGGTGATGTCACGATCACTGGCCAATGGTGGTCATACATTTTATTTTTACAAGAAACTGTGACATCGGCAGTTTTTTTTCACCCAAGTCATGCTGCCTTTGAACAATAAGAACACAAGATTTATTTGACATTTTGAGCCGAATAGTTGTAGCTCCACTTGTACAGTTTTATCTTGATTTGACCACAGAGCTGCAGCTCTGTTTCAGGAAGCCATTTGTCGTCAGTGTCATGTTAATCAGTCGCTGTAATTCCTGTCTTATATGAGTCAAAATGATAACGATGAAAATTAATTGTCCTAGAGAAGAAGAGGGGGAAAAAAACAGGTCAGATAACCAGTAATTACTCCTCTCCACTGTGGCTCTGTTACCACGGCAACAGGGAAAGGTCACTTACAATGGAATTTTTAACAGGAAGCACTTCTATCACTCCACACATTCTCTACTTCCTCCCCTCCAGCGTTTTCTCTTTTTTTCTCTCTCTCATTTTCATCTCATCTACGCCTGGCAACATTTCACACAAGTTAATTTGCCGATATTAGAATTAATCTTTTAATTACCCGCCTTCTCCCGACGCCCACTCCATTTTCACCACCTCCTTTGTTATCCGTTATTTTCTATACCTCATTCTTGAGATTAGACGACAGACTGTAGCTGCTGAAGCCACAGATCTGGTATCAGCTCAGGACTGAAGCTGCAGGGGCTGCAGGAGCTTCAGCGGCTGCAGGAGGTGCAGCGGCTGCAGGAGGTGCAGCGGCTGCAGGAGCTGCAGGAGGTGCAGGGGCTGCAGGAGGTGCAGGGGCTGCAGGAGGTGCAGTGGCTGCAGGAGCTGCAGCGGCTGCAGAAGGTGCGGCGGCTGCAGGAGCTGCAGGAGGTGCAGCGGCTGCAGGAGCTGCAGCGGCTGCAGGAGCTGCGGCGGCTGCAGGAGCTGCAGGAGCTGCAGGAGGTGCGGCGGCTGCAGGAGGTGCGGCGGCTGCAGGAGCTGCAGGAGGTGCAGGGGCTGCAGGAGGTGCAGGGGCTGCAGGAGCTGCAGGAGCTGCGGCGGCTGCAGGAGGTGCAGCGGCTGCAGGAGCTGCAGCGGCTGCAGGAGGTGCAGGGGCTGCAGGAGCTGCAGGAGGTGCAGAGGCTGCAGGAGGTGCAGGGGCTGCAGGAGCTGCGGCGGCTGCAGGAGGTGCGGCGGCTGCAGGAGCTGCAGGAGGTGCAGAGGCTGCAGGAGGTGCAGGGGCTGCAGGAGGTGCAGGAGGTGCAGAGGCTGCAGGAGGTGCAGGGGCTGCAGGAGGTGCAGCGGCTGCAGGAGCCACAAGGGTTATAATTCGACCAGACCAGTCACCAGGTCGAAGTCTTATCATGTGAGAAGGATAAACTGTAAAGAGAGGAAGAGATTCAGTCGACGTCTGTTTCCTCCCACAGGAGTTTGTGCTGATGCTCGACTGCACATCATTTATTTATTCTCTTCTAAACACTTTTTCCGCTGTCACTTTAAAATTAAAGTCTTTGGTTTTTACCGTAATACTGTCAAACCACGACCAGTAAATGATCATAAACTCTTAAAAAGGGAAATTCTGTTTTTGTAACAAGGAACTACCATAAATATATGCCGTACTGTATATCAGCCAAATCATCTGTTTTGTAGGAAAAACTGCATCATTACATTGTTTCCTTTCTTAATTACCCTGTGTTTATAACAGACCAATACTGTAATAACTGTAAATTCTACATTTATTCCTCGTCTTGAGGAGATTTGGTCTCACAGATCTTCAGTATAACGTTTGACGTCTCTGTTTCTTCCATTTCACTTTGCAAAACCTTCAACAGTTGGATTGTATAAACTTATTCAAACACTGTTGGAGAAAAGACACTCTCAAATAAGAGAAGAACTTCTAGTGTGCGACAGTGGAATTATCAACTCTGCCTTAATAATAAATCATTTTCAAATCTAAATTCAAACTTGAACAGTTAGTTAATCATAAAAGCTGCAATTGTTTCATGTCAATTAACAACAAACACATAGCTCCATTATCATAGTGAAAATGTTGAGGAAAAAAACATCATGTTTAAATACATTAGATAATGAATATGGACGTGAAGCTTAACGTAAGATTCAAATCATAATTCCAATACCTGAAAGAATGAGTTTAGATTTTTACCTCATATTTTTCAGACCTAAAGTAGGAATTTTAACCAAACTAACTGTAACCAGCTGAGGTTCAGCAGCTGAACCAGAATAAAGACCAAAGTCGTAAAACACTGACTAACATGTAAACAACTTTTACTCCATGAATCTTTTAACTAATTGAGCAGAAACAGTAATTAGCACATGGTATTGTGTTTTTAGTGATCTCGCCAATAATTCCTGTGAGAGCCGAATCTGAAACTGACATTAAAACATAAACATGTTATGTTCAATTTCTGCCAAGTAAAAATAATTTCACCTACATTTTACACACTGGATTTTCAACTGTTACATAAAAAGTGATTAATGACTCATCAGTTTAGTTCTGATCTTGAACTGATTTTATACAAACACACTTGTCTTACTATCTTTGTGAGGACCCTCATAGACATAATGCATTCTCTAGCCCTTTACCCTAACCTTAACCATCATAACTAGATGCCTAACCCTAACCCTAAAACCAGGTCTTAACCCTGAAAAAGCCATATAACCTTGTAGGGACCAGACAAAATGTCCTCACAAAGATAGGTTTGAACGTGTTTTGAGCCCCACAAGGACAGAAAGACATGTAAAAAACACACACACTGGTTTCCATGACTTCAGAGGACATTTACATTGACTTCCATTCATTTCCTGCAGACTTACTCTAACCTTAACCATAATTACTAGTGTCCTAACCCTAACCCTGACCCTAACCTTAACCTGACCCTAACCTCAGCCTAACTTTAAAACATGTCTTCACCTTAAAATGGAGTCATTTACGTTATTTTTGTCCCCATAAGGAAGACAAGTGCCCATAATGTGAGTGTGGAGACACATTTAGGTCCCCACAACATGAGGAAGACCAGCTACACACACACATGAGCACCTCTTCACGGCACCTTCTTCTTCATCATGTGGTTTGACTTAAATTCTCACATCTTATTTTTTTACATGAGACGGTGACGACTACTTTGTCCTCCTCACTCGTCTCCATGTTACCTCCTCTCTTCCTGGTTGTCCTCTCGTGTCCTCTCGTGTCCTCTCCTGTCTCAGCGTTTTGCTTCAGAATCAGCTGGATTGCACTCGCGTCCGTCTCCTTGTTATTTTCAGTGAATGCATCTCGTGTCATCGGTGTGTTTGTCGTGAATGGAGACAGGGATTAGAGGACATGAATAGCTCTTTGACATTTGTTATAAGTGCGGCTGCAGAGGACTCGGCCGTGCTCTGCTGTGTCTCTCTCCATTCTCTAAAGGACTCATTGAGAAAGGACAGGAATAAAAGCAGGAGTCTGTCACTGGGGGACACTGAGTTCTCTTTAGTGCTAGAACGCTGCTGCTGCTGCTGCTGCTGCTGCTGCTGCTGCTGCTGCTGCTGCTGCACAGTGATCTCACTGCTGCATGTGAGTCGGCTCAGTTTTCTGCTGAAACATGTGTACAGTCACCAGGAGTCGTTGCATTAATTATATTATAGCCGTGTTATTTACACCAAACCAGTGTCGTTCTTTGTTCTTTTTAACATTAGAGGGCAGTAAAATTTTGCTCTTTCATATTCAGTGTGATGATAGAGAACGTGAATAGAAAAAAATAACATTACATTTGCTGCAAACAGGTGAACCAGTTGATTAGCTTTGGTTTTTAAAAATCAAAATAGTTGGCAATGAATTTAGTTATTGATTAATAATGAATTAATCGTTGCAGCTCTATTTGTTTGTTTTAATAAAAAGTTTGTTCAGTTTGTCTTTTAAATACAAACAAGTTGGTTTCATTTTCTTGGCTTTTGGTCATGCTTTCTATCTATTGTTAGTTTCAGCTGTAATTATTTAATTATTGAATGTGTGGAAAAACTGAAGGATTTGAGCTTCTGTGTGTGTGTGTGTGTGTGTATGAAGTCACATGACAGAAGTGAGTGAGTGAGTGAGTGAGTGAGTGAGTGAGTGAGTCCCATGTGTTTTCTGCTCTTTTTCATTTATGAAAAAATGAAAATGCTTGGTCTGAGCTGACATTTATTTTGAAAAACTCTCATCAGTTCATCCATCCATCCATCCATGCCCTCCATCATCCACTCATCCACTCTCTTCACAGTCCACTTCACATACTGGACTAAGAATAGTCCACTGACTGTGTGTGTGTGTGTGTGTGTGATTGAATCGCTGTGTTGTGTCTCTACATTCCAGAGTAGGAGGAGCTGAATGTGCGGCTGCCATTAGTGTTCGACCCCCATGACCCTGCTGCCCTCACACACACACACACACACCCACGCACGCACACACACACATGTTTGTGCTTCTATCAGACTGGGGACCCTCATAGACATAATACATTCTCTAGCCCCTTACCCTAACAACTAGATGCCTAACCCTAACCCTAAAACCAGGTCTTAACCCTGAGAAAGCCCTTTAAAGAAGTGAGGACCAGACAAAATGTCCTCACTTTGTCAAAATGTCCTCAAAATGTCCTCACTCTGCCAAAATGTCCTCACTCTGCCAAAATGTCCTCACTTTGACAAAATGTCCTCACTTTGTAGGTGTTTATATGACTTTGGTCCTCACTCTGCAGCAAGTACAAATACACGCTTACACGTGCACACACACAGTGTGGCAGTGGACTGTGGACTGTGGACAGTGGACTGTGGACAGTGGACAGTGGACTGTGGACAGTGGACAGTGGACTGTGGACTGTGGACTGTGGACAGTGGACAGTGGACAGTGGACTGTGGACACTGGACAGTGGACACTGGACAGTGGACTGTGGACTGTGGACAGTGGACAGTGGACAGTGGACTGTGGACAGTGGACAGTGGACTGTGGACAGTGGACTGTGGACTGTGGACTGTGGACAGTGGACTGTGGACAGTGGACAGTGGACAGTGGACTGTGGACTGTGGACAGTGGACAGTGGACTGTGGACAGTGGACAGTGGACAGTGGACAGTGGACTGTGGACTGTCTTTGTTGTGTGGACAGAGTTAAAACAGACGGAGAACAGGATTCGTCTCATTAGGTAACAAACTAACTCAGACGTTACAGTTTGTTCACATGAGCTACACATGAGTTCAGCCCTTAAAGGTGCAGTACGTAACTTCTAAACAGAAACCATTGTCAGAGGAGTTCACACAGCAGCACCATTTCCTTTCACCATGGCCTTCAAAATAAGAGCCACTAACTTGCGCTTTTTGTGCCTTGTTTGTTCAGACATATTTGCTCTTACTTGACCTGTTGTTTATTTAATTCTTTTTTTATGTTTTAATTGACTGTTTCTAATTTATGGGCAAATTAGAACAGGAAGTCATCACATTAGCGAGATTTAGGCAGATTTGACTCTAAAGATGTCACTTCCTGTCTCTGCTTTTCTTTCGATCAAAGAAGCGTCTCGTTGATGTTTCCCCAGGAAACACAGACCAGAACCAGAAGAACTCTTCATAACTGAAGCTTTAATCCCACAGATCCACCAGTGTCCACTGTGGACCCACACACCAGTGTCCACACGAGTGTCCACTGTGTGTCCACTGTGGACCCACACACCAGTGTCCACACGAGTGTCCACTGTGTGTCCACTGTGGACCCACACACCAGTGTCCACACGAGTGTCCACTGTGGACCCACACACCAGTGTCCTCAGCGTCCTCAGCGTCCTCAGTCCTCCGTCTGAAGCGGGAGCTGAGTGGGCGTCTGCTTCATGTTAGCGTTGGTGTAGAGGTCACGCAGAGGTCACATGTAGGCTTTGTGTAGGTGTCATGTGAAGGCCATGAATGATTTATTACAATCCAGACTGTTTTCATGTGTGTGTGGATGAAGACGGATTTGTTTTTCCTTCACTAATCAGCCATGAGCAGTAGAAGTCAGAATAATAATAATAATCATAATAATACATTTTATATTTAACAAACTGTATGGAAACAAAACTCCATCACAAATAAAATAACATAAATAAAAGCACATATTAAAATGTCATGAGTCTATTTTCAGCAAAGTGAATTAAGAGCCATCATTTTCCTGAAAACAAAACTATTTCCTCGTCTTTCTTTGCTTTTCCTTCTTCACATGGTTGAAGTTGACAACGTTACGTTCACTGTGCTTTTGTACATGTGTGTATTCAAGGAATTATAGGTTGATGTAGAATGAAAGCTACAGGAAACAGAGATCATGAGAGAAAATTCACTTTCCTCCCGTCGTCGTCGTCGTTGTTGGTTACATTTTATTTTCATTTTTACATAACATTTTTTTATTTATTTATTTATTTTAATTTAGACTTATTTTTTTACAAAGATAAAAAAAACCTCTCCTGGCCAAGACAACATACAGAATACAATATAAAAATGATAAAATATACTTAAAATTTACAGAATACAAACAATTAACTTGACTTAAAATGTACAGAATGGAATATACAACTAATAAATGATACATAAAAAATGTTTAAAATGTACAGAACAATATACAAATATAAAAAATCCCATATTGAGCTACATTTTGATTTTTTTACATTCAACACAAAGTGCAGTGAAGTAAAACATGTGCGGCTGATGTTTGTGCCTCAAACTCATTCTTCAGTGTCACCTCATACATTCACAGGAAGTCGGGTTTTATCATTATTCAAACAGTAACAGGACAGAGGTTACACTTTTACCACTTTTACCACGGAAACATCTGCGTTTTCAAAGACATATAAAAGTATTAAAATGTTGAAATGGTGTGAAATGACAGCTGGTGATGTGGACTGTCCAACAGCGAGACAGTGGACGAGACGCGGGCGACGGACGGCAGCAGGGAGACGCGTAGAGACGCCACGTGGGAGAAAAGGAATGAAGAGTCTGATTAATATCACCACACCCTGTCATCATCATCATCATCATCATAATGATACAACTGTGTCACACAGCAGATTTATGAAGGTGTGAGTCAGTGAGAGGGTGAACACACACAAATAATCTGTGTAACAACAACACTGCTTATATTTGGAAACCAGGTTTAAACTCGGGTTTAAACTCAGGTTTAAACTCAGGTTTAAAAGAGGCGTGTGCAAAAGTCCTTCCTTTTCAACAACCGTGTAGAAAAGTAACGTTCACCTGCTTTGTTTTTAAACGTAACTTTATTGACCAGGTTGATTCCGTCTGTTTATATTCTGAAGTCACGTTAAAAAACGCAGGATCCCAAATCCCTGGAATCCCAAGTGTTTGGTCCCGAGTCTGGACTGGATCGTCTAATCTGAGCGTTCTCAGGATTAAAACATTGAAAATCTGTTACAAAGTCCGTTGCGTCTGTTGTCAGATTTGATAATCTGTCGCGGGGGACAGGATTAACGTCTCTGTTCAGAATATTAACGTACATTTCCACCATTTTGTTTTGACATACCGTCCACAAACACAGAGCTGGTTTTAACTCCAGCCCTGCTCTCTGTCTCCCCCTGTGTCTGTCAGTGGTACTGCAGCCTCACAGCAGGAGTCTGCTCTTCATGTTTATGATGAATTTTAAATCACTTTGACCTGGTCACAGTGTAAACGGTCACTTCAGTGAGTCATCCAAACTGAAAAGGAAACAGTTTTCACTCTTTACTCCAGAATAATTTACTGCACTGTTGTCCTTTTTCCATGTTTTCAAACCCTATTTTCATTCATATTTAATGAGTGAAGAGGAAAATCCCTGTGTTTGATTTACAGGGACTTTAAACACATGCAGAGTCTGTGTTTAATTATTATTCTCCTGCTGTTTCATTAGTTTAAAACAACGGTTTAACCTGAAACTTTTCTGCCTGATGGTCTGTTTTTAAACTTTATAGAAGGTGTTGTTGTTGTTGTTAAGTCCAGACACAGACGAGAGAAAATGAGGTTCACTGATGTTTCACTGTTTCAGGGATGAATTTTAAGAAGGAGATGAATGAAAACAGATTTTTTTTTTTTTAAACAAAGCAGCTGCTCCTCATCCTCACTGACTTCCTCCTCTTCCTCCTCCTCTTCTTCTTCCTCTTCCATCCCCCATCATCCCTCCTGCCTCAGGACTGAAGTTCCCAGTTAAAGACATTTTAATAGTTTCCTTTTCTAAACAAACCAGCTGCCAGATGCTCTGATAGAATCCCACACGCGGGGGCTCACGGCGCCTCCTGCAGGTCATCCGTTCACTCAATCATCCGTTCATTCACAGACAGTGCTGCTCCTGAGGTTTTGGAGACGCTGCTGTGTGAAAGTCTCAGCACTAGATGGCACCAGCATCGTGCTGAAGCCACTCGCTCGCTCGCTCAGTCGGTCCAACTTCATTTCATCACAATAAAGAAGGAGAAATTAAATAAGTTTAAAAACAGCATTTTAGACAAAGACCAGATTAAGACTGTTGGATTAGATTAGTATCATTTCAGTCTGACTTTTCACCTCTTTTTCCTTCATCTTCTTCTTTTCTTTTTTATTTTTTATTATTTCCCCTTCTCTTGTCTTTGAGTGTTTCTCTGAAAGATTTAATTTGACTTTTAAAAAAAAGACAAATAAAGAACGTTTTGTTTCAAACAACAGAAAAGAATTTAAAAAAAAAGGCGTAAAGTGAAGTTACTAACGTCTTCTCACTCTAACTCCTTCAGACTGACTGCACAAATGCTGCACTGTCCCTTTAATAATCACAAATCACCATATTTACAGTTCTGATAAAATATCCTGTTTCCATTTATGACAAATGGACTAATTAGTCTGTTTTTAGACACTGTGAAACAGTTTTATTGACACATATTTACATTTTATTATTTATAATCAAGTTAAACACCAACAAATCTAGTTTCATTTAGTTACACACACTCTTTCATTTCCAAATCATTTATCCTTAATTTAACCTCCGTATTTATAACATGATTTCCAAAAATCAGAAACGTCCTTCTGCTGGTATTTAAAGGCAACTTTAATCCCTTTTACAGTTTAGTCATTTCATTTTCTCACTTTTATTGTGAAAAATTCTGAAATATGGTCTTAAAAAAGAACATTTAAAATATACTACACTGTTCATATTTAAATTGTACTGCAAATTAAATCACAATTGCATTTGCCAGCGGACTAACTGCAATAACGCAGGTATTTCTTTTATTTTATTATTTATTTTACATAAAAATGCTTCAGTAGCCAAAGATGTAAGACTGAATAAATCATATGATGTGAAAGAACAACAAAGTCAAAACTGATATAATTCAAGAAGCTGGGATTTTATACAACCTCATGTAACATCGTCACCAAATAAGACAAATGTAACCTGGCAGGTAACTTTGATGTTTTTTAAAGAATAGTGACATAAGTTTCACTTCTTATAGCACGATTCTTTGTTTTCATATTGACAAATAAAGTCAGAGTGTCTCCTTGTACAGTATCAGGTGAAAGACAAAGAGACACTTCCTGAGTTTTGACCTCGCCTTTCTTCCTGTTTGTGCACAGTTTGGTGTCAAACTTCAACCACAGACTGAGGTTTTTACTCCAAATTAACAGCTTATTCATCAAACGTTAAAACCTTTAGCTTCTGTGACGGAAACACTGTGGTCATAATAAAGAAGAAGAGTGAAAATAAACTAGAGTTTACATCAGTGTAGAAACATCACATGAACAGGACTGAAGTAGCTTTGATGGCAGCTCAGTTCTCTTTGACTGAGAGCATCCTCACTCATGTGGTCACCATGGTAACAGGTTAGTGTTTTCCCAAGTAAACTCAGTAGAGACTGAACCACATCAAAGAGAGAGAGAGACAGAGAGTGAGCTATGATTCAGACTCCTGCTCCACCAGCAGCAGAAGCTAAAAGCAGAGGCTAACAACAGAGGCTAATAGCAAAAGCTGACAGCAGAGGCTAATAGCAGAGGCTAACAGCAAAGATGAACAGCAGAGGCTAACAACAGAAGCTAACAGCAAAGACTAACAGCAGGGGCTAACAACAGAGGCTACTAGCAAAGACTAACAGCAGAGGCTAACAGCAAAAGCTGACAGCAGAGGCTAACAGCACAAGCTGACAGCAGAGGCTAACAGCAAAAGCTGACAGCAGAGGCTAACAACAGAGGCTAACAGCAAAAGCTGACAGCAGAGGTTAACAGCAAAAGCTGACAACAGAGGCTAACAGCAAAAGCTGACAGCAGAGGCTAACAGCAAAGATGAACAGCAGAGGCTAACAGCAGAGGCTAACAACAAAGGCTAACAGCAGAGGCTAATAGCAAAGACTAACAACAAAGGCTAACAGCAAAAGCTGACAGCAGAGGCTAACAGCAGAGGCTAACAGCAAAGATGAACAGCAGAGGCTAACAACAGAAGCTAACAGCAGAGGCTAACAGCAAAAGCTGACAGCAGAGGCTAACAGCAAAAGCTGACAGCAGAGGCTAACAACAGAGGCTAACAGCAAAAGCTGACAGCAGAGGCTAACAGCAAAGATGAACAGCAGAGGCTAACAACAGAGGCTAACTTTCCATGACTTCAGAGGACATTTACATTGACTTCCATTCATTTCCTGCAGACTTACTTTAACCTTAACCATAATTACTAGTGTCCTAACCCTAACCCTGACCCTAACCTTAACCCTGACCTCACAACATGAGGAAGACCAGCTACACACACACACACTGTTGTGTAGATAAAAACATGAAGTTTTGCAGCTCGTGTTGTTCAGTTTCACACAGACAGAAGAATCACAGGCTGCTGTTACAGCTGGAAAACATTAACTCCACAGATGATGGCGACAAACTGCTGCCCCAGAAAAATCCTGATGATGTCATCACACACACACACACACACACACACACACACACACACGCGTGCACACACACACACACATGCACACACATGCACACGCGTGCACACACACACACACACGCATGCACACACACACATGCACACACATGCGCACACATGCACACACGTGTGCACACACACATGCACACGCATGCACACACACGCATGCACACACACACATGCACACACGCGTGCACACACGCGTGCACACACACATGCACACACATGCACACACAATTTAAATTATAAATAAACTAATGCAATTGATCTTGTTACAGTTGAATCAGGAATAGTCAAGTACAGATGAAAGTGAGACGGTGGGAGGAGGGCCAAACTCTGGGGCCAAACTCTGGGGCCAAACTCTGGGGCCAAACTCTGGGGCCAAACACTGGGGCCAAACTCTGGGGCCAAACTCTGGGGCCATTACACCCTATAGTTCATTTGTCCCACTAAAACGCTAAAATAAATTAACAAAATTATCAATACTGTATTGAAAAATTTAAATCAATACCCAGTCAGGTTTAAGATGAATGTCAAACACAGCCTCGCAAATGGGCGCAAAAAATCCTGTTAAATTTCCAGAACTTAATTTTGGAAATTGTCCAAATTGGAATCTTTGGGAATTTATGGGAATTTTAGATAAATTCAAGAAACAGTGTCATACAAATATAAACATGGCTCAAATGTGTGAGCCTTCAGCAGTTCAGGTTTGTAGAAATCACCTGTGATGTCACATGTCACATGGGGGGGGGGGGGGGGGGGGGGGGGGCCCCGCCTCAATATCCCCGCAGAATCTTTCTATTCTTTTATTTCAGGGAAATGATTAGTTCCAAGGTTGAATGAGTGTTTTAATGGAGTTGAAGTGAGCAGATGTTTGTGAACAGCGTCAGTGTCACTCTGATGTGTGAGTCCACAGAACATGATGTTTGTGTGTGTGGGCATGTTTGTATGACAGGACCTTTGTAGAATCCTGGAGAACAAACAAAGGCCGTCTCTGTGGTCTCTGTTAGCGTTAGCCGCCGGAGCTAACAGGCATGTTGTTCCGCTGAAGAGCTTCTGGAGAGAAGAGGTGGTTTGAGAACACACACACACGTTTGTCCTTCATCAAAGTGAGGACCCTCATAGATGTAATACATTCTCTAGCCCCTTACTCTAACTTTAGCCATCACAACTAGATGCCTAACCCTAACATTAACCTACACCCAATTCTAACCCTAAATCTAAAACCAGGTCTTAACCCTGAAAAAGCCCTTTAAAGAAGTGAGGACCAGACAAAATGTCCTCACTTTGCCGAAGTGTCCTCACTTTGCCGAAGTGTCCTCACTTTGTCAAAATGTCCTCACTTTGACAAAATGTCCTCACTTTGTCAAAATGTCCTCACTTTGACAAAATGTCCTCACTTTGTCAAAATGTCCTCACTTTGCTGAAGTGTCCTCACTTTGTCCAAATGTCCTCACTTTGCCGAAGTGTCCTCACTTTGCCGAAGTGTCCTCACTTTGTCAAAATGTCCTCACTTTGCCGAAGTGTCCTCACTTTGTCAAAATGTCCTCACTTTGCCGAAGTGTCCTCACTTTGCTGAAGTGTCCTCACTTTGTCCAAATGTCCTCACTTTGCCGAAGTGTCCTCACTTTGTCAAAATGTCCTCACTTTGACAAAATGTCCTCACTTTGTCAAAATGTCCTCACTTTGACAAAATGTCCTCACTTTAACAAAATGTCCTCACTTTGCCGAAGTGTCCTCACTTTGTCCAAATGTCCTCACTTTGTCCAAATGTCCTCACTTTGCCGAAGTGTCCTCACTTTGTCAAAATGTCCTCACTTTGTCAAAATGTCCTCACTTTGTCCAAATGTCCTCACTTTGCCGAAGTGTCCTCACTTTGTCAAAATGTCCTCACTCTGACAAAATGTCCTCACTTTGTCCAAATGTCCTCACTTTGTCAAAGTGTCCTCACTTTGTCCAAATGTCCTCACTTTGTCCAAATGTCCTCACTTTGCCGAAGTGTCCTCACTTTGTCCAAATGTCCTCACTTTGTCAAAATGTCCTCACTTTGTCAAAATGTCCTCACTTTGCCAAAGTGTCCTCACTTTGCCGAAGTGTCCTCACTTTGTCCAAATGTCCTCACTTTGTCAAAGTGTCCTCACTTTGCCAAAGTGTCCTCACTTTGCAGGTGTTTATACGATTTTTGGTCCCCACTTTGCGACAGATACAAGAACACACACACACACACATACACACACATACACACACAGTGTGCGTTGCTGTTTATATTTAACTGTGTAAATCATTATAATAACGACTGTGTGTGTGTGTGTGTGTGTGGGATTTTCTGTCCCACTGACATGGACACTAATGACCTTAATCACGACCTAACACTGTCACCATGGTTACCACCCACTCTCCACAGGAAGCGCAGCACGTTGTCGATGTTACATTAAACTGTACGTGTCACTAAATTATACATCTGTTTGAGATGCGTGTTTCTACGTTAAACGTGTTTTTAAGTTAAACGTGTAAAATGCTTCCCTGTTGCTGTCTCTGCAGCTGCTTCTGCTGCGCTGACTCTTCACTCACCGAACGTTGTTTTACTGTTTCATGTTAAAACAGGAAGATTACACTGTAAACTAGACATGAGGTCATTTTTATTTTATTTTATTTTTTTAAATAATCAGACTTTTATTATCTCTGTCTGGAACGATTGTGTCTCAGAATCTTCATAAATACATTTATAATGTTTTATTTCACAAATTTCATGTATTTAATATACAATTATTGGGCTGGATGATATAGGGGAAAAGTCTTATTACAATATATTTTTTACATCATTCAGTATTGAAATATATCTGATATAAATCAAATCAATATTTCAGTAAGTCTGGGTGATATGTCTGATAAATAATCTGTGTATAATCTGAGTCTCTAATCTGCTATAGCAGGTAAATGTGGATATAAAGCAGCTCACACTGAGTGACAAAACACTGTAAATACACTCTAAAATAAAATATAATCTATCGTTTATAATCTGGATTACATGATCTTCAAATACACTCTTATTATTAACCTTTGTTTTGGATAAAACCTGTTTTATTTCTTTAAATGAAGGAGATTAACGTGTGTTACAAACAATGACATTGACTATAAATATGGTCAAATTCTGCAATAACACAAATAATTAGGCTTAAAATTAAAGGAGTGATTTTTTTTTTAAATAGAATTTTGTCAATTCAATGCCATGTATTTTTAATCAGTATATAAAATATTTAGTGCAATAACATAAAATATTTTGGCCATTTAATCGAAGAAAAAGCTAATTTACAGTATGTGGTAAAATTGCACACATACGATAATAATAATATACATTACATTTACTGTACAAATAATATGCTATCTGTATTTTGTAAGAACAATAATAGAGATATCGGACTGTGTGCAGCTTGTCCCGGTCATATGTTCTTGGTGCACATGTATGTGGTCAAATATGCACCATCTGTCCTTTGGGACAATAAAGTCTATTGTTCTTACAAGTACATATCTTTTTTTTACTGTCACGTTATAATGTGATAATGATCTGTTTGCAACTTTGCTGATGTGACACTAATTCACTTCTGTACATTTGTGACATAACAAAACAAAAAGTCCACAGTAGACCTGCTCATTTTAGTGTAACAAAGAGAACACGGAACAAACAGAAATAATAAAATAAAACATGGAATTTGATGATGAGGAAAAAAGTTGTAATTGCTACCAAACACATGAAAACCATTTTGTGCTCATTGTATGTTTCACTTCAGCCGCTCACAATGAACACGGACCATGAAGCAGGAACAGATGTGGGGGAAAAAATCTAAAGAAATACAGTGAAATCATGGAATTTTATTCTTGACATTTGTTTCCTGTGGATGAGATGAATCAAAGTTTCATTTTAGCTCCTCTGCAACGCCCACTGCACACTCAACAGCCTCTCTCTCTCTCTCCACTACACACACACACACACACACACACACACACACACACACACACACACACACACACACACACACACACACACACACACACACACACACACACACACATGTTTGTGCTTCTATCATAGTGAGGACACTCATAGACATAATACATTCTCTAGCCCCTTACCCTAACCCTAACCCAATTCTAACCCTAACCCTAAAACCAGGTCTTAACCCTGAAAAGGCACTTTTAAGAAGTGAGGACCAGACAAAATGTCCTCACTTTGTTAAAATGTCCTCAATTTGTCCAAATGTCCTCACTCCAAGTAGCAAGTACAAGAACACACAGCAAACTCAAAAAAAGCAACAGTTTATTTGTTTAAATGTGACTGAAGAACAAACCACAGCACAGAGAGAGAGAGAGAGAGAGAGAGACTGCAGCAGAATGAACATCAGAGAAAATACAGTCTGTGTGTGTGTGTGTGTGTGTGTGTGTGTATACCAGCTGGTTCTGGTCAGCTGACAAATGCTGCAGACTGTGATTTGTTGAGGAGCTGGGCTGAACCATGCACAGCTGCAGTGTGTGTGTGTGTGAGAGAGAGAGAGAGAGAGAGGCTGTGTTCACTCAGCAGCAGCAACAGTATGAGCTGCACTGGAGCAGAGACAGGGACGGAGACAGAGACGGAGACAGAGACAGAGACAGGGACGGAGACAGAGACGGAGACAGGAACAGAGACAGGGACGGAGACAGAGACAGAGACAGAGACAGAGACAGAGACAGAGACAGGGACAGGGACGGAGACGGAGACAGGAACAGAGACAGGGACGGAGACAGAGACAGAGACAGGGACACAGTCAGAGACAGAGACAGGGACAGGAACAGAGACAGGGACGGAGACAGGGACAGAGACAGGGACGGAGACAGAGACGGAGACAGGAACAGAGACAGGGACGGAGACAGAGACAGGGACGGAGACAGAGACAGGGACGGAGACAGGGACGGAGACAGGGACGGAGACAGGGACAGGGACACAGTCAGAGACAGAGACAGAGACGACAGAGACAGGGACGGAGACAGGGACAGAGGAGAAGCTGCTCCGGTGGTTCAGGGGAAAAGAATGGAGCCTCACTTTTCCCACTGCACTTGAACGCAGCGCAGCATCACTGGCTGGACCAGAGGTGGGACTGAAGTGGACTGAACATCATCATCCTCATCATCAAGGCGGAGCTCAGGTGGGCAGGAAGGTGAATTATGGGATGTTCGGCCAGTGCGGTCCTGCTCCTGCGTTCGGTGGGCGGGGCCGACTGTGGTCACATGTGTTCACGGCAGGACCGGATGTCACTGGACGCTGCCACGCCCACTCTGGAGGGTTTCACCACCACCGCCTCACCTTTGACCATCATCGTCATGGTAACCAGCAGCAGCTACCTGGTCGTGTGTGTGTGTGTGTGTGGGCAGATGTGGACGATAGTGTGAGGCTGCAGTGATTAAATTACTAGATTAATCATCAAATATTTATAATCCCTTAAGTTTCTGTGGTTTTTCAGCTTCTTAAATGTGAATATTTTCTGGTTTCTTTGCTCCAAATAACAAAGAAATCATTAAAACCGAATCATTTTGGTTTGTGGACAAAAACAAGACATTTGAGAACATCATTATTTCCAGGTTTGACAAACACTTTATGGACCAAACCACTCATGGTTTAATGAATAAAATAGTTAATTAGATGAGACTTTATTGATTCACTCATTACAGCAGTTTGAAAATAGGAGTAAAATATGAAATATTAGGTATAAAATGGCCGGACAATGAATCATTTTCAACTGGGGATGCACGATATTGGACTTTTTTGCTGATATCTAATATAACAGGAGTACTTTGGCCGATAACTGATACCGATATTATGGTTGGGTCCAACTGTATTGGTCACTCAGTCTCTTCTGAGGTGAAACTAACGCCACCTTTTTCATACTCATGTCACAGCAGATGCAGGTAAACATTGTCTTTTTGAGCAGATTGTGGGCATTCGGCTTTTTTTTTTTTAATAGTTTTGCTAAACAGGATGTATGTCCGTGTTTAGTACGCACATGTATGTAGTACATGTACGTACAACAGCAGCCTTTGGCATCGACGTCTTTAAAACATACATAAAGTCTCTCTCACAGTCACATGCACAACATGCAGAGGTTAAGTGGACATTCGGCAGAGACAGATCACATGATGTGTAAAAACAACAACACTGAACACGTTAAACATACACCACATGACGTGAGACGCACAGGGAGCGTCAGCCATCTTCATCGTCATGTGTTTTAACGCGTCTTCATCTCTCGATTTGCTTCTTGCGGCCGAGACGTTTTTCACATCAGCTCACGTTTGGCTGCCGTTAAACCCAAACTATAAACAGAGAGTTCAGCCTCTAAATGATCATTTAAATTGTGAATAAACTGGACTTCAACCTTGTTATCGAACATGTTTCATGTTTGAATTCTCCAGT
Organism: Brachirus orientalis; assembly: GCA_016785285.1. NCBI lineage: Eukaryota > Metazoa > Chordata > Actinopteri > Pleuronectiformes > Soleidae > Brachirus > Brachirus orientalis. Next base: position 2,650,690 of record JAFBJR010000118.1, read on the forward strand.
TCTTAACAGTAAATATTTAACTTAAACCAAATTATATCACAAATCCACTCATAGTTGAAATATTTGTCGGAGAAATTCAAATTTTGATATATTCCTCCAGGGTTGTTCAGTCCTGTAGTGATGAGTCATGATGTTGTATATTTTTGTGCATTTAAAATTATAACGATGGCGACGTGGGGGCGGAGCCTGGAGGAAACATTACAGACCTGTTTCTGTTTTGTTAGTTTGAAGCAGTGATTTTCATTCACGTATGTAAATTTAATTCAGGCTTTTCTGTGTTTTCTCTTGGTTTTTAAGTCGCTCTCTTCAGCTGAGGCTGATGTTTGAGTTCACAGCTGAGAGACAGGAGGACGGAAATGAAGGGGGGGGGTTGAGATGGGGTGTGTGTGTGTGTGTGTGGGGGGGGGGTTCAGACATGAGGAATCCCAGTTCTGTGGGAAAAAATCTGATTCTCTGCATCGGCCTAGAGGGACGACGGCGACGACGACGACGACGACGTTGATAAAAATAGCGTCTTAAACAGAAACATGACATGAGGCGTGTTTGAATGAACGACTGAATGAGGAGACTTTTTAGAACAACAACATCAGGAATCTGTTTGGCTTCTCCATCCAACCGTGTTGGCCAGATTCTTTTTTGTTTCTTTTGTTTCCAGAAAGACCCTGGTTTCTGAAAGACCAGTGGAAAAATGTTGAAGAGTTTTGGCAGAACGAGATCTTTACAGTCACTTCTTCTGTTTTCTCTTTAATTTATTTCCCTCCATAAACTTTCTGTCTCTTCTTGTGCCACTTTCTTCTCTGGTCTCTGTGGAAACTTACAGTAGATTCATGCTCTGCAGACTCATCTCACCTCGGTCTGCTGCACTCATGCATTCACTCTATCACCGTGTAATAGTAACCTCTCAATGTAAGAGTTTCATCACAACTGAAACCTGCGGCGACTAAAACACTTGATGCTGAAATCCAATCATGTTAAGGCAACATTTGTAACTGTCTACAATCTTTCAATAACATCCATTTCTTTTTAGTTCCTGCTTTTTATGTTTTTAATGGGTTGAAATGAACAATGCAGTCATGTCATTGTGCGTACAGAGTCAAATTACTGCACAAGAAGAGGATTAGGAGAGAAACACAGCGGTGTGTCATCTGCATAAAGACAAAGACAATAATGTAAAAAAACATCAGCATCTAAACAGAAAACGGCAGGGGCCCCATTATGAAGCCCTGAGGAACTCAAATGCAGTTTTATATAACTTTTTAAGGATTAAACAAAAAGAAAAACAACCAAGAAACAGATTTTCAGCAACTGTTTCCTATTTTCAACCTTCACTGATTCATCAACAGAGTCTGAATTTGACATTTAAAAGATCCAGAACAGATTAGAGCTCAGTGCTAACAGAAGATATTGTGTATGACGTGTCCGCCAACTCCGTTAGCTCGCTAACAGCTAAGCTAACAGATGTATCTGCAGAGTCTGAAATGAAGATGCTCTGGTTCCAGTTTGTTTCTCAGGAGGACATTTAGGTTTGTTAGTTTCCTCCATCGTGGGTCAGGATGCACGTCAGTTCACAGCAACCCCTGCTGGACAACTCGGTCATTACTTCGGTCTGAAGAGCTCACATATGTAACATCAACAGAGGAAGTTAACGATGTTCTTGAAAGTTCCTGGATGAGACTGTAAACGAGTTAGTGGTTGGTTAAGTAGTTGTTTTTAAATTCAGGGCTGGTTATGACCCTGTCACAGCTGAATGGACAGATTACCTTCATTAGTCTCAGTGTGTCTCTGCCCAGAACTTGTTCTGCTCTGATGATATAAAGCAGATGGACTTGTGTCTGCTTTCTGCTCTTCTGTCTCAGCTTTGTCTCGTCTCTCTGTTAATCTTCATCACTGCCTTGTCTCCCACTCTTCTGTCTCTCTGTTTCACACTGGTCTTTCCAGCATCAAACTTTGTCTCGTGTCGTGGACAGTGTCTCGTGTCGTGAAACATTGTCTCGTGTCATGGACAATGTCTCGTGTCGTGAAACATTGTCTCGTGTCGTGAAACTTTGTCTCGTGTCGTGAAACATTGTCTCGTGTCGTGGACAGTGTCTCGTGTCGTGAAACTTTGTCTCGTGTCGTGAAACATTGTCTCGTGTCGTGAAACTTTGTCTCGTGTCATGGACAATGTCTCGTGTCGTGAAACATTGTCTTGTGTCGTGAAACTTTGTCTCGTGTCGTGAAACTTTGTCTTGTGTCGTGAAACATGTCTCGTGTCGTGAAACTTTGTCTCGTGTCGTGAAACTTTGTCTTGTGTCGTGAAACATTGTCTCGTGTGAAACTTTGTCTCGTGTCGTGAAACTTTGTCTTGTGTGAAACTTTGTCTTGTGTCGTGAAACTTTGTCTTGTGTGAAACTTTGTCTTGTGTCGTGAAACATTGTCTCGTGTGAAACTTTGTCTCGTGTCGTGAAACTTTGTCTTGTGTGAAACTTTGTCTCGTGTCGTGAAACTTTGTCTTGTGTCGTGAAACATTGTCTCGTGTCGTGAAACATTGTCTCGTGTCGTGAAACTTTGTCTCGTGTCGTGAAACTTTGTCTTGTGTCGTGAAACTTTGTCTCGTGTCGTGAAACATTGTCTCGTGTCGTGAAACATTGTCTCGTGTCATGCAGTTTCATTTTTATCCGAGTGTTTGTTTCCTCTTGCATTGATCTATGTTCTGCTCTGAGGTTTCATCCGAGGAAGTGGCTGTCTGTGCATGCACGTGTGTCTATAGTGTAAATATACAGTATACATATATGAACGTCCCTGAGTCGTCAGTCAAACATGTAGGATGTTAGTTATTTTGAAAGAGATTTTTATCTGTTTCTAGAATGTGTGTCTATGTTAATGTGTGTGTATGTTAAAGTGTGTGTGTATGTTAAAGTGTGTGTGTATGTTAACGTGTGTGTATATTAAAGTGTGTGTGTATGTTAACGTGTGTATGTATGTTAATGTGTATGTCTGTGTTAACATATGTGTATGTTGGTGTGTATGTCTGTGTTAACATATGTGTATGTTTGTGTGTATGTCTGTGTTAACATATGTGTATGTTAACGTGTGTGTATGTTAAAGTGTGTGTGCATGTTAACGTGTGTGTATATTAAAGTGTGTGTGCATGTTAACGTGTGTGTATATTAAAGTGTGTATGTATGTTAATGTGTATGTCTGTGTTAACATATGTGTATGTTGGTGTGTATGTCTGTGTTAACATATGTGTATGTTTGTGTGTATGTCTGTGTTAACATATGTGTATGTTAACGTGTGTGTATATTAAAGTGTGTGTGCATGTTAACGTGTGTGTATGTTAACGTGTGTGTATATTAAAGTGTGTATGTATGTTAATGTGTATGTCTGTGTTAACATATGTGTATGTTAACGTGTGTGTATGTTCACACAGTAGGGGATGTGATACTCGCGCTCTGAATTCAAAAGGACAGTTTATCCAAAACTACAAACAACAACAATCACATGTCAAAGGTCAACAGGCAGAGGTCAGTGAAGGACATTAGGACAGGTGTAATAATTGTGTGTCTCCTGTGCTCTAAATGCAGCATCATTAAAATGACCACAGTCAGAGTTTAGTAACTTGACAGGAGAACAGCAGTGACCTCAGTTAGATTAAACCTGTTTATTTCTTTTAAATTGAGGAAATTTACATGTGTTACAAACAATGACATTGACTATTAATGTGGTCAAATTCTGTTATAACACCAATAATTAAAATGTATACATATGTTGATCAATTCTAATCAATGCAGTGGTTCATCATAATATGACGATGTCCAAGATCTGAGACCAGGACTGGTCTCATGTCACCATATATAGATATAATGTTTCTGTTTTGTTGTGTTTCTGCTATTGTTTCCTTCACATTGTTTCTCCATAATTGCCTTTAAAATGAAAGTGATGCAGAGCAGCTGGTTGCTTGTTTTCACACTCACCGGGGATTTTCTGTGTGTGTGTGTGTGTCTCTTCTTGTTTTTGTTTCTGTTTCCTCTTTAGGACCTTTTCTGTCCTAAACACTGACCTTGTCAGGACCAGTAGTCCTCATGGAGACCAGAACCTGGTCCTTCTTTTCTGAGGAACTGGTTAAGGATAAGATTTGAATTGTGGTTATGGTCAAGATTAGTGGTAAGGCTTTGTTTAGTCTGTTTAAATGAATGGAAGTCAATGCAGAGTCTTAGAAAGATAGAAATACGAGAAGGTGTGTGTGTGTGTTTCAGGTATTGCACATGTTGTGGGGACCTGTTGACACGGTGACATTATGGGCACTTATCTTCCTTATGGGGACAAAAATCTAGTCCCCATAAGAGAATTTATTACATTTTTGAGGTGAAGACTTTGTATGTTTAGGATGAGGGTCAGGTTAAAGTTAAAGTTATGGTTAAGTGAGTCAGTGTAATGTCCTCTGAAGTCATGAAAACCAGACCGTGTGCGCGTGTGTGTGTTTGTCAGACGTCAAATAATCGACTTCCTCTACATACACATGTGCAGACACACGCTCACTTCTGCTTATCACAGAGCACATGCACGCAGTGTTGCCTTCAGCACAGTTCAGTCTTGGCGTCCGTGTGATCTTGTAACGTCATGAGCTTCAGGAGCAAAATCACCTTCAGGAAGAAAATTAAGAGCAAGCGAGTGCGGTCGGATTTCACCCGGCTGAGTATTGTATGTATCTTCACTTGTCTTTGTGGGTTTTATTGTTACGCTGTCACTCACATGGTCATTACATGGCTGTCGTCTACTGTCAGTGACTATCACAGTTTTATTTATTGAATGTTAAATTGTTTACAAAACCTTTATTTACATTTTTCATTCATTTTCATTTTAGTTACATTTGCTCTGTGACAGGAAGAGAACACAGTGGAATCAACTGTTTAAATGTTATGTAAAGAAATTGTCCACGCATAACCTAAGATATGTATTGACAAACTGCTTCCTCAGTAGTCAGTACTGAACACAACGCTGCTTTGAATATTTGTTTTCTGTTTCGCCAAAAACCCCCCAACGATGTCAGTATCAGGTGATTGGTCTTCATTGTTTCCATTCGTCTTAGTTGCTCGACTTCTGTCATCTGTAAATGTTAAGGCTGTTTGAGAGAGAGAGAGAGAGATTTGACTGGAGGCAAAATAGAATTCCCAATAATGTCTTTACTGGAGAAGGAGAAGGTTGTTGGCAGGTGAGAGGCCACGGAGTTTTGTGGGGAAGTTGGAGCAGAACCTGATGGTCCAGTGAAGGCAGAGTGGGCAAGTGTCCAAAGCCGAGGTTTCAGAGCAGAGTCAGGGGGAAGTGGTGACAGGAGTCTGGATGAAAACACTGCAGGCCGAGGGAAACAGGTGGAAGTAAAAAAGTAATGTCGTAAAATGAGGTTTCATACTAAAAACAAAGACTGATTTGACTGTTGAGGCAGTGAGGAAGAGGCTGTTTGTAGCTGATGAAGAGGAGGATGTTCTGCACTCCTGCAGTCAATGACACATTCATGTTTGCTCTTCTATCAGAGTGAGGACCCTCATAGACATAATACATTCTCTAGCCCCTTACCCTAACCTTAACCTAAACCCAATTCTAACCCTAAAACCGGGTCTTAACCCTGAAAAAGTCCTTTAAAGAAGTGAGGACCAGACAAAATGTCCACACTTTGTCAAAATGTCCTCACTTTGACAAAATGTCCTCACTTTGACAAAATGTCCTCACTCTGTCAAAGTGTCCTCACTCTGTCAAAATGTCCTCACTTTGACAAAATGTCCTCACTCTGTCAAAATGTCCTCACTTTGTCAAAATGTCCTCACTTTGACAAAATGTCCTCACTCTGTCAAAATGTCCTCACTTTGACAAAATGTCCTCACTTTGTTAAAATGTCCTCACTCTGTCAAAATGTCCTCACTCTGTCAAAATGTCCTCACTTTGTCAAAATGTCCTCACTCTGTCAAAAAGTCCTCACTTTGACAAAATGTCCTCACTTTGTTAAAATGTCCTCACTGTCAAAATGTCCTCACTCTGTCAAAATGTCCTCACTTTGTCAAAATGTCCTCACTCTGTCAAAAAGTCCTCACTTTGACAAAATGTCCTCACTCTGTCAAAATGTCCTCACTTTGTCAAAAAGTCCTCACTTTGACAAAATGTCCTCACTTTGTAGGTGTTTATGCGATTTTTGGTCCTCACTTTGCAGCAAGTACAAGAACACACACACACACACACACACACACACACACACACACACACACACACACACAGGCCCGAGGAACAAAGTTGACAATAAATAACAAATAAATGTGAGTAAACACATAAACATAAAGCAGCTCAGTGTGTTTCATGTTTCTACTGTTGACCTTTGAATGAGTCAACACTAGTTTATGTTTACATGTGTTGCTACTGATGGATGAAGCTAACACTCGTTATGATTAAATATGAGGCTTCTGTTAGCATCACACTGAAGAAGGTAACACTCATTAAAGTGTGTTGCTACTGTTAGCATCCATTTGAAGGAGCTGATGCTTGTTATGGTTCAATGTGTCGCTATTGTCCACACCAATGTGAATAAGCTTCTGTTAGCATTACACTGAAGAAGATAACACTCATTATTATTAAAATGCATTGCTACTGTTAGCGTCACTGCGGAAAAGCTAACACTCTTTATAATAAAATGTTTCTTTGCCGATAGCATATTTTGAAGAAGCTAACACTCATTATTAGCAAATTGCTGCCATTAGCATCATGTTGAAGAAGCTCACGCTGGTTAAAGGTGTTACTGGCAGAAGAAGCTATTGGCACCACTTTGGAAAAGCTAACACTAGTTATTATTGAAATGTGTCATTACTGTTAGCATCGCTGCAAAGAAGCTAACACTCGTTATTGATAAATGTGTTGCTACTGTTAGCAGCACGATGAAGAAGCTAACTGTTGTTATAATTGAAATGTGTCATTACTGTTAGCGTTCCGTTAAAGGACTTCTTAGAGAAGTATCAGTCATTTAAGTAAAGAATGCTAACAGAAACATCTGTTCACAGAGCTGAAGCTCCGTCAGTGTAACCGATCAATAACATGTAACTGATCAATAACATCAGTGTAACTCATCAATAACGTCAGTGTTACCGATCAATAACATCTCAAGTGGAAACGCTGGACTTTCCCTGAGGTCACATGGTTCAAAGTCACCGTATGAAAACTTACTGAGGGGGTTGACAGTGGACCAGTGGTGGAGTAGATTGTCTTTCAGCTGGAAGGAAGAGGGTTTGATTCCCGACTCCACTTGTCTCCTGACAACAGTGCTGTGTCAGTGTTTTGGAATGGGTTCAAACACAGATACCCTGTATGAGTGTGAGTGAATGGGTGAATGGGTGAATGGCAAAAAGTGTAGTTGAGCAAGACTTGAAAAAAACACTATTTAAGTAGTTTAAATAAATTCTATGAACCGACTGAAAATATTAAAGCATGACTTACTGTGGATTTATGCTTCATTGATTTACAAAATCAAATCAGTGGTTTCAACTTTTGACAAATAATTGAGAATTATTGCACGTAGTACTTCAAACCAAGTTTAGCAGAAGAGACGTGAAGAAGGAAAAACTGGAGGAAAAACCTGCATGTGATGATGAAACATGTGTACTAACCTTTATGACACGCCGCAACAGTGACTTTCACTTACTGTTTGTTATATTTTAGTCATCATTATTAATCTGTGTGACTTTCTACACGTGCGTCACTGGTAGTTTTTATGAGTGAAAATCAGCCACAGATTTATCAACAATTTCATGTATTTTCCCTGTAATAAGAACTAATAAATTAGTACAAATGTGAAGAGTAAAGAACAGTAAAGGTGACAGTTGTGAGGTTTGTGTGAGACATGAATCACTTTGTCTCTCCTGTGTTCATCTCTCGCTTGTTTGCTGTTTAGGTGTGTGTGTGTGTGTGTGTGTGTGTGTGTGCGTGTGTGTGTGTGTGTGTGTGTGTGTGTGTGTGTGTGCGTGCGTGCGTGTGTGTGTGTGTGCGTGCGTGTGCGATCATTACTTCCTCTGCTTTTTCTGACCACAACCTGCTTTGGCTCTTATTTTGCTGCTGTTGTTCTTCTAAATATCTTTTGAATGAAAAACTCTCTATGATAATAAAAGATAATAATAATAATAATAATAATAATAATAATAATAATAATAATATGCAGCGACTGTTCTGATCGCTGTACATCATTGTTTAACAACCTCTAGTTTGGTGTTTAAACATGGTTTTAGGGCCACATGTGAATTGTTTGATTTTTTGAAACAAATAAAAAAAAAAATGTGTACTGAATTTAATCTCAGAAATTTGGGACAAACATCTGTTCATTTAATCTCTGAATGTAACACATCTGTGAATTCTGACAAACCGGAGGTAAAATTCAGAATTTTGACTTTAACTTGGGAATTCTGAGACTGAGATTAAAGCTTAATGACTTTAGTGTCGGAGAAAAACAGCAGTTTAGTGTCAAGAACTCTGACTTAAATGTCAGAATTCTGGGTAAAGTCATAATTCTGAAATAAAATAAAATAAAAATGATGCTCAGAATTCAATGAACATCAATTAATATAGTCAGAATTCTAAAATTCAATTCCGATGTATTTATATTATTTGATTTGTAAACATGTGACTGTTGTGGCTGCTGGAAGTGACATTAGTAAACTCCACCTGTGTCGGGTTAATAAAGTTCTCTCCGTTTTGAATATGAATAAATGTTTTTGGGTGTGTCAGGTTCTGCTGCAGCCACAGTGTCACTTCCTCTCTGGTACTTTTAGCTGCTCATGATGTCATGGCTAAGCCCAGGAAATGTCATTTTGGTCATGACTATTTATTCCCTCAGTCGTCAGATTATGCTTTCACTATAATTATTTTAAACTTTTAGAGTTTTAAACGTCATGAAGACTTATGGCACAAATGTCTTCCTTCCCTGCTTCTGTTGCCGATACTGTGATAAGAGCTGAAATGTTAAAGGCCGTTCTATGAAGGACTGTCAAGAGATTGACGTTAATCTCAAAAATGGCACTTATTACACAAATCACATTAGATCTGAGCTCTCGTTGCTGTTTCTGAGGTTTGAGAGTGATTTGTGATCATGTGTCTCTCTCCCTGTCTCTCTCTCTGTGTCTGTCTCTCTGCAGCAGGAGAAGCCTAAACTGATTGACCCTCTGGATTATGAGTCCGTCATCTCTGAACTCTGGGACGAGCTGAAGGATGATCCTCTCAGAGACCTGCTCCTGTTCCCTGATAATGATTTCTCAGTAAGACGTTTTCATTGATCATACTTATGTAGCAGGGCTACAAGTTTCATTTTATCAGCTGTAATTAAATGTGATAAACGTGATCAGACAAAGGGGATTTATGTAAAAAATATATATATAACTGTTAAAAATGGTTACAATGGTTAAAAGTGTATAGTGTACACACTTTTAGCTTGGCTCGGCTCTACTCAGTTTGGTATCAGACGTCATAGTTTCTCCTGGACGTGGACGTGGTCGTCATAGAAACAGCCGTGACGACACAAAGACACGAACACGTGACGGTCAAAGCAGTAGTTTTCTTTTTCCTCAGTTTTCTAAACAGATGAGTTCACTGAATGGTTCAGTACTTCCTGACTCCGTCTGACACAGTCGCTGAAGTGAAATACGGCTGAACGGCTTGTGATTGGGCTCACCATCTCCGTCTTTCAGCAGTGCTGTCGCTAAATACACCAGACTCCTCTGTTAAATATGGACATTTTACAAATGTCCTTGTTAAATGTTGCAGATTAACGCATGTTTTCAGGATTTTCAAGTCTTTTTAACTCATCTACAGTTCAACATTGTTCGCGCTCGTGACTCTTCCAGTGACGACGCTCTCTGACCAATCAGTGGCCGGCAGTCTGTCCACGTCACATGTTAGTATTTAGTTTAGCTAGTAAAAAAAGTACCAGGTATCAGGTTACTATCGCTGATGGAAAAGCAAACAAAAACATGTAGAGTCAGGCTGTGCCGAGCTGTGCTAGAACTGTACAGTGGAAAAGCACCAAATTTGGGCAGGTGGTGGTGGTGGGCGGAGCAACAGAGCAAAACAACCAACACTTTTCAACCCACAAGTAAAAAAAAATCATCATAAATCATAAATAACTTGTTTCCTCTGTTGTGATCAGTGACACATTATGGTGATTTTATGGCTCAATATAACACACATTTCTTACATAATGTGCCTTTAAGTGAATAATTAAATGATCTGACACTGGTTTAATTATTAACATTAATAATGCATGTGCAGGTTTGTGGTCTTTTTGGTCTGCGGCTGCTTCGGCTCTTTCATTCACAAGTTTCTTGTGCAGATTGATTGGCTGTTTGTGGTGAAATGATTGATTAGATTGTGAACCTCAGACTCATGACTCGGCTCCTCTGACTGTAGAACACTCTGCCCCACGTTTCTTTGTCTCATTTTCCATAATTGTGAGTGAAAGTGGTTTGGCAGATTATTTGTGCTGATGCTCAAAAAGACATTTAGTCAACTTTCCTCTTTTGCCAGTTGCTCAGTTTTTCTGCCAAGAAGACGGAGAAAAGTCCAAAAAGTGCTGACTTTTTTTTAATTCTACTTCTGCAAAATCACACTGAAATATGTTTTCCAATTTTAAAAAAGATGACTGTTTTGATTTTCTGTTTTGGTTAAATGGTTACAGACGGCACAGTAACACTTTTTCATCTGCTGATAATATCAGCTTGATACAGTCTTTTCAAACCATGAAGCCATTTTTGTTATTATTATTATTATTATTATTATTATTATTATTATTTTGTGTTTCCATTAGGAGCAGTACCCAACGGTTCCATTCTTTGGCACCCTTCCCTGGGTATCGGAGTAAAATGTTACATTGTGGTCAGGGCGGAGCTACTGTAGCTCCGCCCACGCCAGACAAAACGATGGATCGGTGTAAAGAGACAAAAAAAAGCAGCTGGACGTCCTTCATTGTTGTCATGACATGTTGTGTCGTGTTCCACGTCGCCACACTGTCATTACCCGATCTGTGCCGCGCAGGTGCCAAGTATGACAACTTCCTGTCAAAACAATTTACGACAGTTTATGGGATTTACAATAGAATTATATATTACATCATGTTTTTAGTTTTTACACTTATTGAATAAACTCCACGTTTTCATGTTCTTCCATTTTAGTAATAATTCTTGTGAAATAAACGGAAATAAACAGGCCTTGTTCATCTTGACAAGCAGAAAGGAATTTCTCCGCGTCCACGTCTGTCCACGGCGACGACGAGCGGAGACCACAACACGCGCTAACAGGAAGTTGTTATACTTCACGCATGCGCAGTGCAAATCGGGTAATGTAAAGTAAAAGGTACTGTTCTCAGTCGACTTAGGACTTTACCATTCCAAACCAAACTGTACCGTACCAAACGGATGGAAACTTCCCACCCGTGTTGGCCCACTTTTCACCCTGTCCAGGCCACCTGGTGCTAAGTGGGTAACACAGTAAGTGGACGTGGACTTGAAGTGGCTAAACTGTGTAGGTCTCGTATGGTCTCCGTGACATGGGCCAACACAGGCCGCGTCACCATGGAAACCACGGACAGACCAGAATATAACCCACATGGACAAACTGCCTGGGTCTAGAACTTCACATCTGACATAAGCATGAAAAAGCAGAGCTGAAGATGAGAAAGGTTCATCCTCTGTGGATCATGAACGTGGGACCGTGTTCTGTCGGGCAGAACTGTCTTGTCTCGTGTTTGGTTTCCTTTGCGGTGAATGAGTTTACATCACTTCAAACATACACGGCTAAACGGTTCTTTGTGTTTGGCTTTGTCTTCATCTGTGCAGGTGTCCACGGTTCCTCAGGAGAGACGCACTCTCAGGTCAACTGTCCCCGAAGGGACAGAGCTGCAGTCCGAGTGTCTGCTGGTCAGACAGGTGAGAGAGACACACCCACAGTTATCGTGTTCTGTTGATCATTCCAACCACTTTCTGTGACTTTTCAGCTTCTTAAATGTGAATATTTGCCCCAAATAACAAAGAATTCATTAAAACTGGAGCATTTTGATTTGTGGGGAAAAAAAAATCATTATTTCTGACATTTTTCAAAATGAATCGACTAATTTGTTCTTAAATCTAACCGTCAGTTGCAGCTGCCGTGTTTGAAGTGAAGCTCTTGTGGTTTGAGTGTAAAAGCTTCACTGTGAGCAGACTCTGTCAGTGAGGACGGTTTCTAATACAGGACTTCCTGGTTCTGCTGTTACCAGGACTCTAAAGACAACCAGATGTGTGTGTGTGTCTGTGTGTGTGTGTGTTCTTGTACTTGCTGCACAGTGAGGACATTTTGTCAAAGTGAGGACATTTTGTCAAAGTGAGGACATTTTGTCTGGTCCTCATTTCTTTAAAGGGCTTTTTTGGGGTTAAGACCTGGTTTTAGGGTTAGGGTTAGGCTTCTAGCTGTGATGGTTAAGGTTAGGGTAAGGGACTAGAGAATGTGTTATGTCTATGAGGGTCCTCACTATCATTGAATAGTAGTCCTCATAGAGACCAAAACCTGTTCCTAATGAGGCAGAACCTCATTTCTGAGGAACAGTTTAAGTTCAGGACAAAGATTTGAATTGTGGTTAAGTTAAGGTTAGAGTTAGTCATTAACTAGTCATGGTTAAGGTTAGTGATAAGGCTTTGTTTAGCCTGTTTAAATGAATGGAAGTCAATGCCGAGTCCTGAGAAGAACAGCTGCACAAACCCGTGTGTGTGTTCAGCAGCAGACTCCTCTGGTGCATAATTTTTAATCCAGTTCCCTTTTATAATTTAAATAATCTTCACTTCAGTAACTCGGCCTCAGGAGAACTGGTTTCTCTCTGGACTGAAGAATTTCTCATCGTTCCATCAGATCATCAGGTCAAAGTTCACGCCATGAAAAGGTCATTTAAATGTTTAAATATTCCTGTCTTCTTCTTCTTCAGGCCTGTAAGTATTACAACTCTGAGCTAAATGTGGTCCAGTTCAAGTATGATGAATATGCTGGAGACTACCGTCTGCTGCCCAGGTAATCCATTCTGACTCTGTCCTGTTCTAGTCTGCTGTAGGAGATTATAATCCTTCTAGACTTACAGAGGAACTGTACTGTACATCCAAGTAAAAGTATGTGTGTGGACGATGCATGTGTTTATGTCTATAAAATACACGGCTACACACTCTGCTGGTTAAACCTCAGCTGCTGCTCTTCCTCCTCCTCCTCCTCCTCCTCATCAGATAATGCAGATTGAATGTCAGTGCATTTCCTCTTCCTGTGCATTTCCTGTTCCTGTGATCAGTAGACTCACTCATGAGGAGGGAGGAGGCTTCTTCCACCTGAGTGGAGGAGAAAGCAGCAGATCATCAGCCATGTTGGTCTGTTTCTATGGAAACGCCAGGCAGCGTGCTGTAAAGCAGAGCTGACTCGTGCTCATGTTCATGTTGACGGTTCGTCTTCAGTTTTCTAATAGAAAAGTGTTGACTGAACCATATTTATTCAAAGTGTTCTTGCACAACAACGGCTGATGTCTGTGTCTGTGTCCACATCCATGTCCACGTCCATGTCTGTGTCTGTGTCCACGTCTGTGTCCACATCCATGTCCATGTCCATGTCTGTGTCCGTGTCCACGTCTGTGTCCACGTCTGTGTCCACGTCTGTGTCCACATCCATGTCCACGTCCATGTCTGTGTCCGTGTCCGTGTCCGTGTCCACGTCCACATCCACATCCACATCCACGTCCACGTCCATGTCCATGTCCATATCCACGTCTGTGTCCACGTCCATGTCCATGTCTGTGTCCACGTCTGTGTCCATGTCCATGTCCACATCCATGTCCATGTCCACGTCTGTGTCCACGTCCATGTCTGTGTCCACGTCTGTGTCCACGTCCATGTCCACGTCCATGTCCACATCCACATCCACATCCACATCCATGTCCACGTCTGTGTCCATGTCCATGTCCATGTCCACGTCTGTGTCCACGTCCATGTCTGTGTCCACGTCTGTGTCCACGTCCATGTCTGTGTCCACGTCCATGTCTGTGTCCACGTCCATGTCCACATCCACGTCCATGTCCACATCCACATCCATGTCCATGTCCATGTCCACGTCTGTGTCCACATCCACATCCACGTCCATGTCTGTGTCCACGTCTGTGTCCACGTCTGTGTCCACGTCCATGTCCACATCCACATCCATGTCCATGTCCATGTCCATGTCCACGTCTGTGTCCACGTCCATGTCTGTGTCCACGTCTATGTCCACATCCACATCCATGTCCATGTCTGTGTCCACGTCTATGTCCATGTCCACATCCATGTCTGTGTCCACGTCCACGTCCACCGAGCTCTCCTCTTCTTCTCCGGCTCTGACATGATGAACGTCTAAAATAACACGATCACTGCTTTGATCTTGCTGCCGTTACTGTGACGTAATTGGTGTTTTTTCGTGAGACGTCCTGATTCTGAGGTTGACAGTCCTGATCCTGTGAGGCTGTTTGTCCTCTGACAGACAGTAGGGGGCAGTGGAGACTTTTAACCACGACTGTGAAGCTGTTAAATTAGAGTAAAACTCCTGCTTTGCTTCACTGTTTAGCAAAGTGTCACTCACTCGGTCTTTTCTTCAGATTAAATCCATCGTTCCAGCAGAGTTGTGTTTTTCTTTTACGCTCCCAGTGAGCGCGACCTGCGTGACCTCTGCGGTCTCTGGACCGCAGGAATGTCCCCGGAGTCAGCACCACTGTATTTTTACAGTCTGTTCACATGACCTGAGGAATGACCCTGTTACTGTAAAGTCACAGCAAACGTGGAAACAGTGTTTACTGAACAACCTTAGCACAAATGTATCCAACTTAACCCCAGGGATTAAGAATTATATTCTGATTCTGAAGTCTGCGTTCACTGATGTCAAGAGCAAGTTCAAGTCATTTTGTTTGTAACTGTGGATTTATGTGAACCTGATGATATAACAAAATAGAAATTACAGCATAATTTACTCTGTGTAAAAAAGGAAATCATAACTTTTCTATTACTGTACACTTCTTCTTTTCTAAACAGTCAAATTAAATCCGCAGAGAAACTTTCAAAACAACTCGAGGGAAAAAAAGAAAAACACACGTCAAAGTTACAGTTTCAAATCTTTATTATTATTCCAGTCCCCAGTTTGTTTGTCATTTATATATCTGTGAAAAATGTTGTTTTTAATCTTCAGACAACCTTTAAAAAATGCTTTTAAACACAACATTTATTACATTTTTTTTAAAGCCCTATCAAACCTGATCATTTTAAAAAACACTAATTTTTCAATATATAAATAAACCTTTAAATGCCAGTATTTAAAATACGTTTCCATTCACCACATGATGTAATTTATCTTTTGGACAAATAAACCGTCTGTGACGTGACACTAACTGAAGTTGACTTTTTATATTATCATGTTTTGTGTAGAAATCTCAGCACCTTAACTGCAAAAAAGTCCCATTTGTATAAACAGCTATTAAACCAAGTTATTTTTCACATTGAATAAATTCACACATGCACTTGTGTACAAATGTTTAAAGGAGAAATGTTTATTTTTAAAATAACTTTTCAAACATGTTTGAATTCCACGGCTCAAACATAAAGACCAGTCAGGCTGTTTGTGAAACTTGAGATGGAACTAATGTTCACTCACCCTCACTCATTCACACACTCACCCTCACTCATTCACACTAACTCATTCTTCACACACTCACCTCACTCATTCACACTAACTCATTCACAGTGACTCATTCACACACTCACCCTCACTCATTCACACACTCACCTCACTCATTCACACTAACTCATTCACAGTGACTCATTCACACCGATTTTTTCTCTCCTTCACAGGAAAATGTACAAAGCGGAGAAGCTTCCGTCTCATTCCTTTGAG
This sequence comes from Brachirus orientalis, assembly GCA_016785285.1. Classification (NCBI taxonomy): domain Eukaryota; kingdom Metazoa; phylum Chordata; class Actinopteri; order Pleuronectiformes; family Soleidae; genus Brachirus; species Brachirus orientalis. The sequence continues at coordinate 2,666,605 of JAFBJR010000118.1, forward strand.
ATCGACCACGAGGACGTGGACAAGGACGAGGTCAGTGATGAGCATCCCTGTTCACACCGTTCCACACTAGCGGGCGGGTCCCTGTTCACACCGTTCCACAGTAGCGGGCGCGTCCCTGTTCACACCGTTCCACAGTAGCGGACACGTCCCGGACGCGCCCCTGTTCACTCCGTTCCACAGTAGCGGGCGGGTCCCGGACGCGCCCCTGTTCACTCTGTTCCACAGTAGCGGACGCGTCCCGGACGCGCCCCTGTTCACTCTGTTCCACACTAGCGGACGCGTCCCTGTTCACACCGTTCCACACTAGCGGACGCGTCCCTGTTCACACCGTTCCACACTAGCGGACGCGTCCCTGTTCACACCGTTCCACAGTAGCGGGCGCGTCCCTGTTCACACC
>JAFBJR010000118.1:2667048-2742414 GCA_016785285.1 Brachirus orientalis
CGTTCCGCATTAGCGGACGCGTCCCTGTTCACACCGTTCCGCACTAGCGGACGCGCCCCTGTTCACACCGTTCCACGCGTCCCTGTTCACACCGTTCCACACTAGCGGACGCGTCCCTGTTCACACCGTTCCACGCGTCCCTGTTCACACCGTTCCACGCGTCCCTGTTCACACCGTTCAACACTAGCGGACGCGTCCCTGTTCACACCGTTCCACGCGTCCCTGTTCACACCGCTCCACACTAGCGGACGCGTCCCTTTTCACACCGTTCCACACTGAGTGTCACTTTTAAATCAGTTTAACACAACTTTAAACTTTCCTGAGTGTCAGAGAGAACTGGAAAACAAATGTCTCAACTGATGTCTTTCAGGACACGACATCTCTGTCCTCGTCTAAAGGAGGAGGAGGAGGAGGAGGGGGAGGGGGGATGGGTGTGTTCCGGTCCGGTTGGCTCTACAAAGGAAACTTTAACAGCACAGTCAACAACAGCATCACTGTTCGGGTGAGGACACGTCCAATGTCTTTTATTTATTTATTTAGTCTTTCCTATCCCGTTTGTCTCCGTCTTCATCCTCACATCCTGTTTCAGGTCAATTCTAATAACATTTAAATACTGTATGTATAAAAGTCATGTTTACATACATGTTCATTTCAGAACATATTCACTTTTACTCCTGAACTTATTAATACTTTGGTTTAAATAAAAATAAAATACTATAAAACAGGTAAAACATCGTAGTATTGTCTTGTACATGCAGCTGAACTGACAATAAAGTTAAAATAAAGCCTGAGTGTGTGTCACACACACACACACACACACACACACACACACACACACACACACCAGCGTCAACATGCTATCATCCAATCACATCAACATTTTGACATAGAAAATATCATTTTCATCAGTTGAAATGAGCCAAAAACTGTAAAAATGTAAATCAACAATAGATAAATGGGATGGATGTTGGTTCAAAGCTTATTTTGGCTCCATTTGTTTTCACCTGAACTGGTTTTTCTCACTGTCTGACCTGATAAAATGTGATTTAATTAAAGTGTGACTATGGTTGAGGACATATGAGTATCATCAACACTCTACCACCTGCATTCAGTCTTTAGTTTCCATTGTTTTACAGTGACATATTTAAAAAAATATAATATAATTTTTATGTCATCATCATCATCATCTTTATTCAACAAAAATATGTAGAAATTACATGTTAACATCTGTCTTTTCTGTACTTTATAAAATCTAACATGTAGTCTATTTGATATAAACATTATATTAATGAATTGGTTAAATTAAATTACAACTAAAAAAACAGAAGATGATGCTGAAAAAACGGTCTGTTCACTCTGACTTTTCAAATTTAGGTTTGAAACTGAATCAAATTTACTGTTTTTGTTTCTTCTGTTTCTGTCTATTTTTTGATGCATAATATCAAAACTTTTCCATCGTCAGTGTTGACAAGAACAAGGTCATCATTTGTAATAATTATATGAATAAATAATACATATTAATATAATGTTCTCCAAACAGTGACATTCTTAAAACATTTATGCTCAGAATAATTCATTTTCTGTAACTTTTTACTCTTTTCTCTCTCTGTGTGTTCAGTCTTTTAAGCGCAGATATTTCCAGCTCACACAGTTGACAGATAATTCCTACATCATGAACTTCTACAAAGACGAGAAGATTTCTAAAGAACCAAAAGGCTGCATCTTCCTGGACTCGTGCACTGGTGTGGTCCAGGTCAGTTCTGAAAAATACACATGTAAACTACTGCATAAAGTCTGTCTTGCCATTATTATCTAAACAGCAAAGCTCTGTCACTCTTGTATGTAAAGTCGCTGGTCCAAGATTCACATCGTTAGTGTTAGTGTGTGTGTGCAGATACGTACCGTGTGTGTGGCTGCTGTTGGTGGTGTAAGATAATATCAAATTCAAAAAGAAAGAAATTTAAGGATTTATTGGAAACTTAAAAGGGACATCAATGGAGATAAATATGTCTATTTGGGGCGATTTTGGAACATTTTAAGGGCCTTGAAAATTTTTTCTCAAATTCAAAAACTTTCAAGGATTTCAAGGACTTTTTGAAACCTTAATGAGGACATCAGTGAAAATAAATGTCTATTTAGGGTGATTTTGGAACATTTTAAAAAGGACCTTGAATTTTTTTCTCAAATTCAAAAACTTTCAAGGATTTCAAGGACTTTTTGAAACCTTAATGAGGACATCAATGGAAATAAATATGTCTATTTAGGGCGATTTTGGAACATTTTAAAAAGGACCTTGAATTTTTTTCTCAAATTCAAAAACGTTCAAGGATTTCAAGGACTTGTTGGAACCTTAAAGGGGACATCAATGGAGATAAATGTGTCTATTTAGGGCAATTTTCAAATACTTTAAGGACGTAGAGTTTTTTTTGTCAAATTCAAAAACTTCAAGAATTTCAGGGGCCCAGGGAAACCCTTATAGGGCGGGCACATCAATGAAGGGAGACGTCTATATCAGACCCGAGGGCCAAATGTGGCCCTTCCACCCTCCCTGACTGGCCCACGTGAGGTGAATTAGAAATAATAAAGGTACAGACAGAGATGTATATTTAGAGTGATTTTCAAAAACTTTCAGAGGCCTTGAATTTTTTTCCAAATTCAAAAACTTTCAAGGATTTCAAGGACCCGAGGAAACCCTTGTAGGGCACATAGACAGACAGAGATGTATATTTAGAATGATTTTCAAAAACTTTCAGAGGCCTTGAATTTTTTTCCAAATTCAAAAACTTTCAAGGATTTCAAGGACCTGAGGAAACCCTTGTAGGGCACATAGACAGACAGATGTACATTTAGAGTGATTTTCAAAAACTTTCAGAGGCCTTGAATTTTTTCCCAAATCCAAATATATCAAATGACCACACTAACAACAGTATCAACATGATCTCCTCCCTGTTTATTATCTTATTATCTAAACAGCAAAGCTCTGTCTGTTGCTGGTCCAAGATTCAAACCGCATCCACATCGGTGTGTGTAAGTGTGTAAGTGTAAGTGTGTGTGGCCGCTGTTGGTGGTTTCTTCACAGAGAAACCTAGAAATCTTCTCGATATAAAAAAATTTGCCAGAGCATTTGGCTAAAACTGGTGTAAGATAATATACTCACTACACGACACCACAGTATAGTATAGTAGTATTCATTATTTAGAAGAGTAGTTTCTTATTTTCAATAGTTATTAATAATTGCATAACGTCTGCCTTGCTATTAATTTTGTGTGTGTGTTTGTATGCTGCCCACTTTATGCCAAAACAATACAATTTACTGCTCTTTAAAAAGACATGAAATCAATACTGAGCAGAATTGAATGTAGCCCATTGGTTCGGCCCTCAACAATATTTAAAGTATCTCCTGTGGCCCTTTGGGGAAGATAATTGTCCACCCCTGGCTGAAATCAACTGACTTGTCACTTCAAAGTAATAAAGGGAGGATTTTCAAGCTCCTTTAAATAATAACTTGTAAAAGTGTTGAGAAGTGTTCATTTTAGTAAAATGTTTAAAATTCTGTTTTTATAATTATTTTAATTGAGCTTTCTTTGATACATAACACAAGAGAAGTTTATCTATCATTCATACACGAGGCAACTCACGGTGCTTTACACTACTGTAAAAATGTGATTTGGAAAGAATAAAAAAAACAAAACAGCCAAAGTGTCAAAAAATTAAAAATGTGATTAAAATAGAACAGAAAGTGAAAGTATCATTTAAAAAACAGTTAAAGCTCAAGATTTTATAAGAACAACATGATTGTAGTTTTTCATTAGATCATCTATTTTCTAATTTCCAAATTTGAATTATTATTATGATTCAAAAATGTGTATTTTATTAACAAAGATGGTACGTTATTATGTATAACTGAGGTTATTGTTATATAATTATTATTGTTGGATCGTCATCATTATTATTTTTTATTACATTTTATCGATTTTTCAAGTCAACATGAAAAAAAAAAAGACAAAAAAAAAAAACCACACAAAAACCAAAAACAAGAAAAGTCAGACATCACAGCAGCTGGATCAGGACTTAAAATAAGTATCTCGTTCTGATTCTTAACTGAAGTTTTCATCAAGAAAAGATTCCACAAAGACAGGACGAGTCATTTATAAAAGTCAATTCCATTCGGTCGACAGAAGAATTCACTCAGACGGTTCATCTGTTTCAAAAAGGTCATTAAACTCAGACTGAGTTACTGCAGTTTGTCTTCATCATTATTATGTATATGTTATTACATATACATAATAATGTTGCTTTGTGTACCCCTGTTGCTTAAGCCCCGCCCACACTGGACACAGTTGTTGGGGAAATGAAATGAGATCACGGTGGAAATGATTTTTTTGTAAAACCGTGTTTTTGGCTCACGTTTGAATCGATTGAATGAATCAATGGCCGTTTGGTTTTGACCGCGTTTTGACCGCGTTTTGACCGCGTGTCCTCTTCCGTTTGTCCTCCTGCAGAACAACCGTCTGAGGAAACACGCCTTCGAGCTGAAGATGAACGAGGTGACCTACTTCGTCCTGGCTGCGGAGAGCGAGCAGGACATGGAGGAGTGGATCAGCACTTTGACGCGAATCTTACAGATCAGTCCTCATGACGGACCGGCACCGGACCGCAAGAGTCTGGACCTCACTGACCATCGACAGGGTGAGACGCCGGACTGCTTTGTCTTTATGTCCCCATATTTCTTCTCTTATTTATAAGCCTTACAGAATTATTGATTTGATTTATAATATAATAAATCAGCCCTGTAACAGACGTTTAAAAGCTGCGCACTGAGGAAAGAGGAAACAGAAATATTGGATAAATCAGAGGAGACAGAAGTATTTAAAGAAAACATTTTATCAGAATTTAAAAACAAACATAATTTTGTCCAGAGGAACATGATTATTTTATTGTCTTAACTTCCTCTCAGTCTCAGCCACTACTTCCTGTCATGACCTCACATGGACTTTCTGCTGGTTTAGGGTCAGTCCACAAAGTCCGAGTGAGGAAACGAAGCCTGACACCAAACCCCGACTCCACCTTGATTTAAAACTTCATACCTTGTCATTAAAAACTTTACATGGAAACAGAATTTATAAATCCAGACCCGAGTGTGCCAGCTCGGCGAGAGGTTTGGCATGCGGCCACGGCAGAACAGAACTGGGCCCGCTGATGTCACTGGCTCTGTGAATCAGGCTGGCAGTGTGTGGTGACCGGACATTAATGACACAGTTTCTTCAGAGTGGCCTTTAGGAGGAACCGGTCCAGACGCCGGTCCAGACACGTGAAGGTCACATTTCTGCTTCATTATCCAGAAAAACCACAGATGGAGTCATATTTTATTCTGAGACGGAGAAATGTGCACTGACTGGATTTAGAGAGGTTTTCTTGTCGTTTTAACCGTTGGACTGAATAAGAGTCTCATGCACTCGGTGATGGCAGCCGTCGCTCTGAAACGCAGTGATTTTTTTAAATGAGTTTCTTCTTCTCAGACGTGTTCGACCTGTCGCTGAGTGACGGATGTTTGCAGGACAACGAGGACGCGACAGAGAACGGCATCAATCCAGAGCTGGCAAAGGTCAAATCTCCTTAATGTAAACACTGCTGGAACTGAACTGCTTTGACATGTACACGTACAGTATACATACATACATACAGCACTGTGCATAAGTCTTAGGCCACCATCAGATTTGTTGTTTCAGCAATGCTATAATGACCAAACTGTACAATTATTTCTTTATTGGAACACATCCTGAAAATATGGAGAAACACATATGCAGTTTGAAAATAACAAAAATGTTCTTGTATAATATCAAATATTGAGTGTGAGCTACATTTCCACTTGAACAATAACACAACCATGGCTCTTTAAAACCTGGAATGGAACCCTAATGTTATTGGTCAAACCTGTGTTTCTCCTACTATTTCATGGCAACAAATAGCTGCTGTGAAAAAGGTCTATTATACCTGGTTTACTCCAGACATGTTGGAGCATTACATACACATGTTGCACAAGTTCAACTCACTGACAGGTTGATCATATAGTAGAAGACTGACTTTTAGTCACATCTTTTCAATCTGAACGCCAACGATCACAAAAGTGACAGAAAAACAACAAAGCTGCTGCTGGACTAAGACTTATGCACAGGACTGTATAGTTTACAGTGTCTGTCAGACTTATTTAAAAGGTAATCTGTAGAGTTTTAGCTGGTGCTAATGAGGACGTTTTACATCAGAGGTCTCAAACCTGAGGCTCTCCAAATGTTTTATTTATTGATTGATTAATTTTGCTGTGATTTCATATCAAAAACCGACACTTTTATCTCAAAAATTCTGTGAAATATTGTCTCTAATATTGTTACTGCGATATCATGATAGGACATTGTTATATAATATTAAGCTCATATCACCCATCACAACTGAACAGTTGCTTTTGACTGAAAAGTTGGACTATTTTTCACTTGACCATCTCAGTGACCCACAGGTCATTTTGTCATGTGCACAAAGATACGGAGGATAAGGAGGAGGCACTTTCAAACTAATATATATATATATATATATATATATATACACTGTATTATATAAAAACACTGTAATATATGCATTCAACGTCCAACTAGTCCAAAAGAAAGGTAAAAGTCAAATAATATCAACATACACTATAGTAAGATCAGAATCAGCAAAAGCTGTAAATTCTTTATTTATTGACTAATATGTTGATTATGATGAATCTTTTTGTTATTAGATACTGTTGTATCTGCTCTAATCATATTTTTGGAACTTTTCATTCATAAAAACATTACGAATGTTTTGTTTCCCCACATCAGGACCTGCGGAAATTGCGATCTGTCCAAGTTTTAGGACGATCCGATGATTTTTGCAGGAATTAAAGTTAAAAAACACATGTGCCACACAACTGGCTCCGCCCAGACAGACTCCGCCCTCACCTTCCTTTGATCTGTATGTTGGTTACCATGACAACCATGGTGGTATGTTTGCAGGAGTATCATGCAGCCTCAGTCTCCATCACACTTCATGTTCAGGTGGTCACAGTTGCTGCGTTCGTTTAGAGTGTTTTGGTTTTCTCCTCAATCTGATTTTGTGTTCTGTTGTTCGTGTCTCAGTATATTTCAGAAACAGATGAAGGAATTCGCTCGGCCAGAAGAGAAGAGCGGCTGAACCTGTTCTCCCTCGACCCCGACACTCCGGTACGAATGAACAACAAAGTCAACCACATTTTTAAACCACAACAGAAGAACTTTATTGTAAAGAAAACACAGAGAGTCATTAAAACAGAGTTGAAGTAACATAAAAGTGTAAAAACATCACACTATAATGCCAGTAAATGTGACACAGCTGTTGAAATGACCTGTATCCTAAACTCTGAAGGCTCTTTTTGTGTTTTGCTGTTCGTTGATGAACGTCCTTGTGTGAGCACAGGTTCTGAGGAGTCCTCGCTCCGAACACCCGTCGACTGAAAACACCTCAGTGCGTCCGTTCGAGGAGAAACTGGGCCGAAGGTTCATGGTCACGTGTCGGTCGCTGAACCTGCTGCTGCAGAGCTGCATCAGTGAGAGCGAGACTGGACCAGTGACCAACGTGAGCCACACACACACACACACACACACACACACACCGTCACCCGCTCACTGACACAGACATGTGCAAGTTTTCCCATTAAACAGTGAAACCATGGGGCCGAAATGTGCTGCTGCATCAAGTCACATTAAGTCATGTGTGACACATTGTGTAATTTTTAGATTATAAGACAGAAACATTGTTATTTGACAGAGTTTAAGAAAAACACCAATTAAAGTGGTGAAGAATAAAGAAGAAAGAAGGCTGGTGAATAGGAAGACAGAAAAGAATAGTGATTATGATTTAAAGAAGCCAAAACAAAAAGTTGCTTTTTTAAAGTTTTACAAAGTGGGTTTACTTTGGTGTTATTTCTTTTTTAGTTTATATTTACAGCTTCTACTAAACACATAATATTTATTAATCTTGAGCCCCGACGCCCTCGGTACCGGGGGCCGCACAGCGCCACACAGTGGTGCCGAACAAAAAAAAAAAAAAAAAAAAAAAAACATAATAAAAGTCTAACTTTAAAGTACACCAACACACTGCATACCCAGAGAAACTCAGCAAAAACCTCATAAAAGCCATTTTCATGATCAAACACAGTTAAAACACCAGGCAGTCAAACCCAGCAAGTATAGGTGGCTAAGCTAAGCTACTACAGTGTAAACAATCAAAATCGCCATTACAGTAACAGTGTGATACTGTAAACAAAGGAACAGCACGTCGGCTGCAGAGCTGAGACTCCTCAAGACTCCAACGGTACCACTTTTATCGCTCGAGGACAAATATTCACTGAAGCAGCCACAAAATAAGACCAAAGCAGAAACTCCCTCTCAGGAATAGCAGTCAGAAATATTGTCTTACCTTTGATGATTATCAAAACCGTGTACATCCACTGGAACAAAGCTCCATCTCTTAGCATGCTTTACGCACCGTTTGCAACGTGATAGGCCGCAGCATAGGGTCCTACGATTGGAGGAAGGCCAATGTCCATCAGTATGTGTGCCACATGTTTGCCTCCTCCGGACACGAAAATGAAGTCATTGATATGCATTTTGTGACTATAGCTCCATTCTATTGGTTCAGACGATTACAAAGAGGTGTCAATCACCAAAATTGGCCAATCCAAGCCAATCCAAGTCAGCGCTAAAGCCCTGCGTACTTGAATACACACTCAGAGTCTGTGCCAACCATTACGCACCGGAGCGAGTTTTCGGCCTTCAATTCAATTCAGTTTTATTTGTATAGCGCCAAATCACAGCATACATTATATGAAGGCACTGTACATAGTAAGGGCAAAACCTTTACAATATTACAGAGAGGAAAGAAACCCAACATGGGTGTTAGTGAGTGTGGGTGGTGCTGACTCATTTAAACTGACATATTCTTCTTCGCGTAAACATAGTCTCAGTTAGACACAGTAATGTTGAGGAGAGTGATCTTATAGTTAATAGTCCACATTTAAGTGTGCTATTGTATGATTCTGTTTTATTACCATTGGTGTGGATTAGTATTAGATTGGACCGACTAACTCCTCTTCTGTTAAATGCTGATTTATTTATTTTTGTCGGCCGGGGAACAAACACAGTCTCTATGGGTTTTTGAGGAGGTGACTGCTGGAAAAGAAGCACAGAGGAGCGTGTAAGACTGCAACTCTGTCTGGTCTCACCTCTGGACTGTCATGGTGCTGGAGTTCTAAGAAACTTTGCTATGTTTCTAGATAAGAGAGCGGCTCCGTCCAAAGTGGGATGGACACCGTCTCTCCGCATGAGACCAGGTTTTCCCCAGAAAGAAAGTTTGCTTCTCAGCCTGTGTGTCGCTGAGTGGGGAAAACTTGTTGGAAGTGTCAAGTGGTTGGTGGTGAACCGGGCTTTTCTGCTTAGCACTACACCTCTTATTACGGACAGTCACCCAGCTAGCCTGTTGATCTCCCGGCTGCACGGGAGCTGCTGGGGGAGCTAATGCTAATGCTACCGCTATGTGGTCCGCACCGGCTACAGGGGACTGGCTAACTGATTTAGCTTCTATGGTGCGGAGCCGGGTTTCTAACTCGCTAAGTCTCGCCTCCATCCTGGCAGGTTAGGGCTTAAGAGTTAAATAATAAATATTTATATTAAAATGTATTACATCCAAAATTATAGTGTTTTAATCACAATTGTCTACTTTTTGACTTTGTTTTTGTTATTTTTGGATTAATTTTGCAACATTTTTTTAATCCTTACCTATATATTGTTCTATATCAAAACAAACACTTTTATTTTGAAATAGTGTCATTATGATTTTATTGATGATATAATTTAAAGCTCAAATCTCAGACCACCACTGGACACTTGGCCTTTTCCCGCTTGACTGGTTCCTCCTGAACCGGACCAGAAGCTCATTGACCCTGAGGTCATTTGAGTCCTAAAGTGTGAAGACATGATACGTCAACATATGAAGGAGGAGTTTAAAAAAGCTGAATCTTCTCCTGCAGATCGAGCCCTTCTTCATTTCTCTGGCTCTGTTCGACGTACGAGAAGGGCGGAAGGTGTCGGCGGATTTTCACGTCGACCTCAACCAGGAGGAAGTCCGTCAGATGATCGGAGGCTGCGTTAACGGCACGACCAGTGTGGGAACTGGACCTGCAGGTCAGGAGAACGGCCTGAGCTCTCCTGCTGAGAAGAAACCAGGAGACTGTCTCCTCAGCTCAGATCTGGACAACTGGCTCTGTTTCCCTAAGCAGGTACAGCTCGGCCTCGTCCACCTCGTCCACCTCGTCCACAGTGAGACGTGAAGGCGCGCAGTGGGTTTTTTTTCCTTACTCTGTGTTTCACGTGTTAAATCTACAGGCCATCTTCTCAGTGACCAACCCCCACACCGACATCGTGATGGTGGCCCGAGTGGAGAAGGTGCTGATGGGAAATATAGCATGTGGAGCGGAACCTTATATCAAGAATACAGATTCTAGCAAAGTAAGACTCATTCTGTTTTCCATTCTCGAATGTACACACTTTATATCCTCACATTTCACCTGAAATTATTTTATTTTACAAATTTAATGGCCTTTTGTTCGGTTACAATAACTATGATTTTGTGCTTTTAGTTCCAGCATTAGTGCTACTAATAGTTTTTGATTTATTTGTCTCAATTAATTTGTTTCTTTCTGGTCCATAAAATGTCAAATATGATCAGTGTTTTTAAAAACCTGGACATGATGATGTTCTCAAATGTTTTGTTTTGTCCACAAACCAAAATGATTTTTGTTCTATGGAGCAAAGAAACCAGAAAATATTCACATTTAAGAAGCTGAAGAATCACAAAAACTGGTTTTAATTATTAAAGAAAAGTCAGTCCAAGTCAGCAGTATAATCATACATACAACTAAAAAGACAGGAAAAGCTATGGATACTGCAGTATGTGAAATATGTTTCATCATCATCTCTCTGGAAAAACAACTCTTGAAATATGTTTTTAAATCTGCGTAATTGTTTGAAAAATGGCTTTATTATGTGTGACATTAACAAAATTGTTTTTGTTTCTGTGAGACCAGAATTTATCTTCATCACAGAAGACGTTCAGGACAGTTTATAAATTAGATTTGTTTCCACTCAGCACATTTCCTGTCTTCCTCACTGGCAGTTTTCCATAAATGAATAAGTGAAGATTTTCAACCTTCTGCCAGATTAACTGTGTTCAACCATCTTTTTACTGTCGCTCTGTCCCGCTGGTCAAGACCTAAATCCTGAATCACATCTGGTTATAATTATGAACATTATCTGTAGTTTCTAACTTCACGTTTGCGACATTGATAGACAGGTTGACTGACTGCCAAATAATGAGCTGCTCTATTGATCCATGAAGAGGCTGACTGCTAAATAATGAGCTGTTCTAAAAACATCCATCAACACATTAAGTGCCAAATAATGAGCGGTTTTAACCATTCACCAAAACACTGACTGCCAAATAACGAGCTGCTCTATTGATCCATTAAGAGACTGACTGCTAAATAATGAGCCGTGAGATATCTTGTGATCTGTAGTTTCCAGTATCTATTTGCAGATATTGTAATCTGTAGTGAGAATAGGGGACTGTTCATCTGTGACTGACTGCCAAATAATGAGCTGCTCTAGACATTCACAAAGAAAATGCATCCCAATTAATGAGCTGTTCTACACATCCATTAACACACTGAGTGCTAAATAATGAGCAGTTCTCTATACCTACCAACAGATTGACTGCTAAATAATGAGCTGGTTCTACTGATCCACGAAGAGACCGACTGCCCAATAGTGAGCCGTCTTGTGATCTCGTTTCTGACTTTTTCCCGTCTGTATCTTTGCTGTTTGTGTATCGTTCAGACTGTTCAGAAGATTTTAAGATCCAACAAGCAGTTTTGCAGTAAACTGGGAAAGTACCGTATGCCGTTTGCCTGGTCTGTCAGGTCAGTGAGGTCAACATTTACAACATAAAATAGTGTAATTTCTTCTGTTATCATGGTCAGTTTCTCACTCGTGGTCTTTTCTTTCCATCACAGATCGGTGTTCAAGGACAACCACGGGGCTCTGGACCGAGAGTCTCGTTTCTCTCCTCTCTTCAAACAGGAGAGTAACAAGATTTCCACAGATGATCTGATTAGGCTGGTGGCAGAATACAGGAGGTACAAGATTCACTGTAAACCTCACCAAGTCAACGTCACTTTATTTCACACTCACACACACAGACATAATATAGGTTTGAGTCAGATTCCACTAATGTAAATAGAATGCACCATTAAAGCCATGTCACAGACGTGGGTCAACCAAAGCAACCCAAGTTCATAAATGCAACAGCCGATGATTCGCATTTAGTCGAGATTATTAAGCTGTATGCCCTTCCTGAAACTCCTGTGGCTGGGGTTAATTTAAAGTGTGTGGTGAGGATTCAGAACTGCAACCCTCCCATTACAAGCCCATTTCCCTTCCACTCAGCCATGGGCTGCCCAACACACCATTTAATTTGATCAGTATCAAATAACAGTGTTGATAGTTTGTGTGTGAACAGAGTGGTCACAGTGTCGACTCTGGTCTTTGTGTGAACAGAGCTGAGAAGACCAGCAAACTGCAGACCATCCCTGGGACTCTGGACATCGCAATGGACTATGTTCCAATGGAGCATCCAAGTAAGCCACCGGAACTCCAGTTGTCACATGACTCATCCGCCATCTTCACTTTAACAAAACAGCAGATCACTTGTCTGACATATTGGCTGGTTTATGGACCACCTTAGTCTCAGTTCTACCGTCTGTCTCCTCGTCTTCATCCTCCCTGTGTCTTCACGCCTTTGAAACTCTTTCTCCGCTCTGTTTCCAGACTGTGTGACGTCCTCGTACGTTCCGGTGAAGCCCTTTGAAGATCTCAGCAGACACCAGCCGACAGTGGAGGTGGAGGAGTTTGTCCAGGACTCCACCAGGTTCACGCAGCCGCACCGGGTCTACAGAAACCACATCTACGTTTACCCCAAACACCTCAAATACGACAGTCAGAAGAGCTTTGCCAAGGTTCGCCACGTCACACCACACTATAACCCGTGTTTTACATGTGTGTACTCCACAAACTAACTCGTTACCGTTTTCCTCTTGTTCTCAGGCTCGTAATCTTGCCGTTTACGTCGAGTTTCGCAGCTCGGATGAAGAAGTTGCCAAACCTTTAAAGGTAGAACTTTACCCAAAAACACGCTAACGGCACATTTATTTCCCTTCATTTTCTCTGCATCATGGAAAACTTTGCAGCTAACATGAAAACATGAATTTGTTGTCTCTTCTGTTTTTATTTTTGTAGTGTATCTACGGTAAACCAGGAGGTCCAGTCTTCACCACAGCAGCCTGTTCCACGGTTCTGTATCACTCTCAGAACCCGGACTTTTATGATGAGGTGAGTTCAGAGGTCTTAAGTTCTCAGCCTCGCGACTGATGTTCAAGCTTCTCTGTGGAAGACGGTCACAGCTGAAGCCTCCAGATTCTCCTCAGCTGCACAAATGACATCGTCACAGTCATAATGACGACCATGAAGGTCGGAATTCAGTTTAGAAAACGAGCGAGTCAGGTTCAAACTACAGTTCCTGCCACCTTCTCATCCATTTTCAGGTTTTCTTCTCACCTGATTTGCAAAGTAATGACAACAAACATAGTTTGTGTTACATTTATACCCCTTTGTTCATGGCTGTGGTCGGGAACCTTGTGGACGTGGATCGTCCTTCAGGACCAGTTCTTCTCTGTGAAATCCAACCAGGTCCATCACTATCTTCTGTCCTCAGGTGAAGATCGAACTTCCAACCCAGCTTCATGAAAAGCACCACCTTCTTTTCTCCTTCTACCACGTCACCTGTGACATCAACGCCAAGACAAACGCGAAGAGGAAAGAGGCTCTGGAGACTCCAGGTGAGGCACGAGTTCTCGTACCTTCTCCTCCATGATTCATCACTCCGCCTCCGACCCACACCTTTCATCTTTACTTCTGACTTATCGCAGTATTTGGAGATTTGTTTTAAAGTGTTCTTACCCCACACATGATTGCTTTGTCTCCAGATGTTTTAATTTTAGGTCCATGCTGTACATCCTATTTAAAAACATCTTAGTTTCTTTTACAGCAAAGTAGAAAAATTCCCTTTTAGACCATGGGAACTTTACCCGAGTAATTATAAAACCTCGGCGAGCTTCCACCAAAATTACCCGGGAAAATTTAGTACCTACTCAAGACTAGGGACTTTTCAGATTCCAGGAACTTTGGAGGGGCGGGGCTGTGTGGAACATAGCAACTTTGTCTTTATATTCAGCGAGTTTTCAGACCCTCTAGCGACTCTTTCCAAAAAGCAACTAGCAACAAATCTAGTTTTGTGTTATTTGAGACTTTTGGAGACAAAAGTGTACATTCTTGAAAGTGTGAGGGGAATTCATAACCCTCAGTCAGTCAGTCTTTAGCAACGTTGATTTATTATAAAACATCGATCCAATGCTAGTTCAAAGTCCAGTCGTTAGGAGAACGTGTTGTTTTACAGACTCAGCCAGTTTCACTTTTGGCTCCAATAGAAAGCCGTTGTGTTCATTCCTCGTCAGTAGGATGTTGATCAGAGCCATAAGATTATTCCAGAGAGAGTTCATGTTTCTCCTGATTCTAAGTGAACATTTTGAAGGTCGTCTTGAGGACTGATCTTCAGAATGTGAGGTAGCATCAGAGTTAAACATGCCGGTACATGATGTTGCCGCTCTTCTTCTTAGCCAACTAATACAATGTCCTTCAGTTGGACTCAGTTTCCAGGACCTTCTTCACTGTTCTACAAAACCATGATAGCAAACGTTGCAACACAAATTATTCATGGAGGCATACGTTTGAAGTTTCAATGGAAAACCTTTTAAAACACAGTCTTACAGTGTGGTTTCTCTGACAAACCATTCTTCTGTTCAGTTTTGAGACAATGTATTTGGACCTGGAAGTGGACATATCCTCAGTTTTGTACATGTGTCTTTTTCGTTAGTGGGCTTTTCTTGGCTTCCTCTCCTCAAAGACGGACGTTTGTCCTCTCAGGAGTTTAACATCCCCGTCTCCTGTAACCTTCCTCCTGGTTACCTGTCCATCAAAGAGGCCGGCAACGCCAAGGTGACACTGACACGCCGCATTTAAACCATACATACATACATACATACATACATACATACATCTGGCAAAGATGAGGAAAATCTCTTTTCCTTCCTCTGTTCTGACAGAACGCAGCAGACGTGAAATGGGTGGACGGAGGAAAATCAATTTACAAAGTTTCAACAAACGTCGTGTCTACAGTTTATACCCAGGTGAGAACATCAGCTGATTTTATTCACTTTCATTTTCTCTTTTTTTAAATTCACTCTTTTCTCTTTATCTCACTGATTTCCTCTTCAATTCATGTTCTTTTCTCCTCATTTCATCATTTCTCTTTGTTTCTTTTTGTCTTTTCTAACTGATGCCAGTTCAGACTGGTGATGTGTTTAAGGTCCATATGTTCAGCCATAATATTTTATTTGTCTTATTTTACTTTAAACTTTGTAATTTGGTAGTTTTTTTATTTGTAAATTTATTTTAACAAAAACCTCTTTCTTACTTTTAACCCTTTAACAGTTTTTTTTCCCTTACTTTGATTTTGTCTTCTTCACTTTCTATTCATGTCTCTTCTTGTATGAAATGTCAAAAATCGTGTTTTATAAATAAACTGCCACGTGTTCTGGTCCATTATATGTTGTATCATCATCATCATCATCATCATCATCATCATCATCATCATCATCATCATCATCATCATCTCTTATCTGATGTTGCCATTATGTTTTTCTCAGTTCTCTCTCCAGAAATGAAATAAGTTTGTGGCCTGTTGGTGCTGAAACTCTAAACTTGACAAAATTGACCATTAGCTGACCTAAAATTAAGTTACACAACATTCTCAAGTACTTTGGACCTAAAAATGTGCAACGTGAGCTCATGAAAATGTTGTAAAGCTCTCAAGCAAAGACTGAATGTGATTTCTAAAAGTGGTGTAGCACATATAAAAAAGGAGGAAATGGCAAAAGTGTTTTAACACTCGACTCAGAAGAGGATGTTTGAAAGGCTGCAAAGCAATTTCCTCATAATAGATTAAATGTCATCTTAGTTTTAGACACAATAGCAGATAAAATTATAGAGCACATTTATTTTATATGTATAAAAGAGAATAATGCTTGAACAGACACATTCATACAAAAGATTAAGAAACTAGAAAAGATAAAATATTATTACAGAATTAAAAATGAGATGCCAGAAGAGCCGTTTTTGACTCCACTGTGCAGACTTTTAGTTTTTCCTTGTGTGAATTTTTTCCTCATGAGGACAAACTTTTTTCTAAAAACTTGTTACAATAAACCTGAAGGTGATGATTGTTTTTCCATTTGTTAAAAAGAGACTGAAACTTTACAATGAAATTACAATGAAACCCATACAATGAAATTAGTGAGTTCTACAACTGAAGGTACATGAATATAAAAACAGCTACGTGATGAAATGAACGCGAGCTTTTACTGAAATGGAACCACAGCAGTGAATGACTGAGTTTCCATGGACTCCTCTGTTTCAGGACCTTCACCTGAACCGCTTCTTCCAGCAGTGTCAGAGAAGAGAGTTGGACCTCTCAGCGCCCCCTACCTCCAACTTCCTCAACTGCC
This sequence comes from Brachirus orientalis, assembly GCA_016785285.1. Lineage (NCBI taxonomy): Eukaryota > Metazoa > Chordata > Actinopteri > Pleuronectiformes > Soleidae > Brachirus > Brachirus orientalis. The sequence continues at coordinate 2,683,832 of JAFBJR010000118.1, forward strand.
TGAAGGTTAGAGACAAACACATGCTTTATCTATCTTTATATATCTTCTCTCTTTACTGTGGCTGACACACAAACACGCTGTCAATCATTTTGTTTTCTGCCTCCTCGTGATTTATGTCCTCCTCCTCCTCTTCATCCTCCTCATCCTCCTCTTCATCCTCCTCATCCTCCTCCAGGGTCTCCTCAGCATGCAGAGAATCCCAGTCATCATCCGTTTCCTGCCAGTTCTCTTCAACCAGCTGTTCAAGGTTCTGACTCAGAATGATGATGACGAGGTCACTACTGCCACCACCAGGTAGGAGGTGGCTCTACACTGTCTGCAACGCCACTGTATTTGGTTATGGTGGTAATTCGGCTCATGAGAACATCCCATGCACTCCGGCACATGACAACCCTCCTCGTATTTGAGCACCAAAATGTTGTCGGGATAAATATGTTGATTCAGGCTGAAACAGTGTGTGTGTGTGTGGGATCTTTGTTACTTTGTATCCTGTCACCACTGTCCCTGAAAGTGATGACAAATCTATGACAAAACTATTTTTGTGCAGACAATGGAGAGAGAAACGTGTTTGACAGATGATGTTTTTTAGTTATTTTTGTAAATAAAACCACTGTTACTGTTCTGTGTTTGCAGAGTTCTGGTTCATATAGTTGCAAAGTGCCATGAAGAAAACCTGGATCATTATCTGCACTCCTATATTAAGGTACAACATAGAAAGTGTTGGTTTAGTCATTTCATTTTCTTAAAGTGTCTCACAGCAAAAGCAGCAAAGATAGTAAAGGATCAGTCAGAGCACAGAAATTCATGCTAATCTGTTCAGATGTCACCGAGACAGATTATACCTGAAGTCAAGTCAACTTTATTATCAATGCTGCCACATGTACAGGACATACAGAGAATTTAAATTGCGTTTCCCTCTTATCCCGGTGCAGACAGCAATAAACATGGAGTATAAAATAAAAGTAAAAATATATACAAGCTAAAAAAAAAAAAAAAAAAAAAAAAAATCTGGAAGATATAACTAGTATAAATATAAAAAAAAAAAAAAAAGACATCCAAGAAAAGACGGTGGCAAATCTGGAAGATATAACTAGTATAAATATGGCAAATATGGTGGAATGAACAATATAAACAGAAACAACAGTCTATCAGTATCAGTATGACACAGTATAGACAGAATTTACAGTATAAACAGTGAGGGCTATCAAAACTGAAATATGAATACAGAGTCAACAGTTGACTGTACACAGTGCAATTCGCTTTAGATTGATGCCAAATCCATAATCTGGATTATAATTTCATTAAAATCCTATGAGTTTTGATAGAGATATACTAGTTTTGCCTATTTATAAGAAACGGGAGTTTCTTGAAAATGTGGTCATTTTGTGACATCAATCTTAGCAAATGTTTAATGGGAACAACCTGGGCTGATCACCGACGCGTCACAACGAAGTTCTGACGCAGCCATTAAGTTTTTAACACAAGGACAAATTTACAGATAAACCCCAAAAGGACAGAACTTCATTGTATTCTCAACAACTGTCCTCATTACAACCATCACTTTAACTCCACGACACATAAATGCCACACAGTCCCACTTCTATACTTCTTATAATCTCACGTTTTCATTTTTCAACTAATATTAATCCGAGTAACTATTTTTAACAACCTCTTAAAGTAGCTTATTGAGGTTTTAACTCAAAAGCACAACACAGAAAATCGAATCAGTTGACTTAGCAGAAGTTGGGACACAAGAACAATCAAATAATGACAGCAAGCAAAACAACAGACTGAGATTCCCGATTCCCAGCACAGCAAAAACCCAAAACCAGCAAAGCCCCAAAACCTAGAAACAGTAGAATCCCAGCAGACAATCTGTCCGAGAGCAGGTTTATATGCTGCTGCTGCCTCATTAGAGAGAATGAGCCTCAGGTGTGGAGGAGCTCAGTGAAGCCAGGTGAGGTGATGACGAGACGAGATCTGCCGTCAACATGCTCAAATGTAGCACTGTGGTCTGGTCACTATGCTTTACATGAACAGCGCTGTACAAGCAAAGTCTGATTCAGTGAATGAATGATTAATACAAATCTAATAAAAACAAATAACTCTGAGAGACAGAGCAGCAGAGTGCCGTAAAGAGGACGTAGACCGGTAGAACAGATAGGAATTGGCTTTAAATAAACACACAAGGAAATAATCAACCAAAAAAAAATGAAAAAGAAAAACAGAAAAGAGGGTAAAACAAAAACAGTCCAAGAAAACAAAATAAACTGTTGTCAAAAGTCCAAACCCGAAGAAAAAACAAATGTCTAAAGAAGCAGAAGTGAATTTCTGTGGTCAGAGCCACACACACACACACACACACACAGAAGAGGAGGAGGAGGAAGAAAAAAGCCTGAGCGAGTCTGAGGTTTAATCAGAAACAGAAACTACTTTGTTTAGAAAGAAAATCAGCAAAAGAATCAGAGAAAAGAAGAGAGAAAAACCTCCGATTTATGTCACAGAAAGACTGGAGCAGAGAAGCCGAGCTGACGGTTACCATGGTAACTGACCTGCAGTCCAATTTACACTGCTGAGTGTGTTCACGTCACGCGTGACATGAATGCAACAAACGTAGACATGTTTCTCATTTTAATAAACATTCAGTTTGAGACATTTTACATTTTGTTTACCTCATCGTTCATGACAACAGAAATACGATCATTCAGTTATAAGAAATAACATTTCTTTACATGTTGCTTTAAAAAGATCATCTTGAAATAAATAATGTGTGTGTGTGTGTGTGTAGTTTGTGTTTAAATCTGAGGCTCACGGCTTCAGAACCGTCCACGAGGAGTTGGCTAAGGGGATGACCTTTGACCTGAAGAGTAATGAGCAGGCAGCCGTCAAGAACGTCCTCAAGGTGAGTCAGTAACTCGCCCTCTTTTTTATAATATGGATCACTTTAGTGTTTTTGTGAGAACAAGATGGAAAAAGAATCATTTCTTCCTGGAACAGATGTCGCAGATACACACTGATGTTTTCTTTCTTTCTTTCTTTCTGCTGGTTTCAGTTTTGCTGGTTTTTCTTTGAGCTGATTGTAAAGTCCATGGCTCAACATCTGCTCGATTCTGACAAGTTAAAGGTAAAAATGTGACATTTTTGTAACCTTAGTTCGACACGGAGACGCGGTGAATGAGTCTCTTCTGCTCTCCTGTCATTTATGGCCACAGCTTCCTCGCCCTCAGCGCTTCCCGTCGTCCTACCAGAGCCGCGTGGAGACGCTGGTGGAGACAGTGTCCGAGCACATCTTCTGGAAAAACAAGGACCTGGCAGAGGAGACGCGCAGCGCCAACTTAGCTGTGGCGGCTTTTGTCAAGGTGAGACCCGAATCTTTATTCACCTCTTAGTTGGGGGACACAGGGGAGTTTGACAGTAAGAGCTGATACAGTTTATATGGATTAAAATGACTTCCACGTTCACGTGTTCTGTACTGATCATCCTGACTTTAATATTCTGGGAACTTATGCTGCCCTCTACAGGTCAACAAAGTGCTTAGTTACAGTTCAAAAGCTCTTTCTCTCACTTCTCCCAAAAGCATTTTAAAAGTTTTCCTTCCTTCTCACCCTCGCTCCTTAATCCCACTGGATTCTTCCTCGCTCCTTAATCCCTCTGGATTCTTCCTGTCTGTCCCAGATGAGGACACCGAGTCCCTCGGTCCCCGTCCTCGCGTCTTGTCCTCGTGTCTCCCTCACTAACTGACACACCGCGTCTGTGTTTTCAGCGCTGCTTCACTCTGATGGACCGAGGCTTCACGTTCAAGCTGATCAGCAACTACATCAACATGATCACCGCCACCGACAGCAAGGTGAACACACACACACACTTCTCCTTTACTTTGAGATAAATAAAGTGTGTAAACTAATTTCTTTTTATTTAAAATCACCAAAAAACTGTCATGGTGTCACATAAACTGTAGAAACTGTAGAAATATCTCAGTTCAGACTTGAACGTCAAAGCTTAAGAAAGCTCGTCTTTCCTGTCTGCTATTTTCACCTCAGCTCTCTAAAACGGTGGCAACAGCAACCAAAATAATTGGTACACCCCCAAAAATCTTTGTCTCAACTTTTTTACAGAACAAACGGCAGAAAACGAAGGTGAGGAGTAACCTGGTAGATAATTCCCATCCCCCAACAGACAGTTTGAGCCTTTGAGCTCTGGGAGGCGCTACAGAGTTCCTCTGGAAACTCTGGCAACTAAAAATGTATAAAGGAAAAATCCTTCCTAACCCCACAAAGTAACCATTAAGTTTTGAATCACAGCTACAGTAGTTTTTAATCCACTTTAACCCCGTCTGTCGTTTTTATCGGCTTGTTATTTCTTTCTCATGTCTTTTACTATTGTCTCTTCTCTTATTTTAACTCTGTGTTGCTTTTAGGATTTTCTTCTTGTATGATTTTATGTTGGTGAGCCAACGGAACATTTCCATCTTGGTGGACAATAACGTTCTGTATTTATGATGTAAGAACATAGCATGGTAGAAAATATTATTTATGATAAATATTCCCACATGATGAAGTAATCTTAAACAAGAGAGACAGTGTAAGTTACCAAAAATAAAACAGGAAATAATCCTAATGTGACATTAACATGTACACATATAAAGCACAATAAAACTTACACGACGTTATTTTCGTCAGACAAGTTGCAGCTCCTTGTTTTCTTACATGAATATAAATGATCATTTGACATATTTTGACATGTTTTTTCCCCGGCTCTAACCTGCTCTAAGCTGAATACATGATGATTGTAAATGGAATAAAACAACCATGTGTGCTTTCTGTGTTTGGTAGGTTTTGTGCGAGCTAAAATTTGACTTTTTGAGGGACGTGTGCAACCACGAGCACTACATTCCTCTCAGTCTGCCTTTGCCCTCTGCTCGCATCGCAGGTGAGAGTCACATGACCCCGGCGTTTGTCTTTAACAGCTCATACATCTCACTCTCATTCGTCTGTTAACACTCTGTCCCTGTGTGTGTGTGTGTGTTGTTTTCTCCGGCTGGTCGTTCTTGTCAGATCATGCTTCTCCAGAGCCACAAAGCGCTCATGGTAAATATCTGTTCACGCATTTGTCCACATTATTTGCTCACCGTAACCAGATTTGTGTTGGGAAAAGGATTATCTCTGTGATGTGACGCAAACATCTCAGTGAGACCGTTTTCATGTCGCCTCCTCCTCAGTGTCGGTGCCCGAGTACAACCTGACCGGAGAGTTCTGCAGGAAGCACTTCCTGACGGGCCTGTTGCTCCGGGAACTGGGTCTGGCGCTGCAGGACGAGCAGGACTTGAGACACTTAGCTTTGGCCACACTGAAGACGCTGATGGCCAAACACTCACTGGACTCACGCTACGCCACCAAGGTACAGTAGACACACGGAAAACACGTTCATATACGGAAAGAAAGGAAAAGAAACGTGAACATGAATGAGTTGTGAGCTCTGTGAAAGTGTGATTCCTACACACACACACACGTCATGACCATATATAACCACTAGGGGCGCTAATCCGTGACCCCCGTTCTTTTTTTTTAACATGTCACCAGACATATCAGCAGCATGTTTTCTATTGATTGTAATGCTTGTGCCAGCGAAGAGCCAGATTTGGGCCCCACAATAAATCCGGTCCCCGTGGCGTGAGTGAAATTTCAAGACTTGGTCCCCGCCATGATTGGAAAAACCAACTCAAACACACAGGCACAGATAGACACGTGAGTGTTGGCAGCAATAGTGAGGATGGATGAATGAATGAATGAATGAAAGCTGGGAATCTGAATGTGATGGGTGGAAAGTGGAACAGTATCAAACTGACTGTCGACTACAACGCAGCAGTGGTGCCGTTGTCTAGACGTAGAACAGATGTTTGCAGGAGGAAAACAAAAGGAAAAAACGGGGAAAAGAGAAAGTGAATGAATGAAAACCACAGTATTTTCTTGGCAGGAAATGTTAGCTTTAAAAAAAAAACAAAAAACATATGTATGCAATTAAAAAGCTTTCTCATGATTATGCATCAGTCTTTATAGATTAGAGACCATTGAAATGGTCCAAAATAGGATTCTTTTATTTCTTTTTATTATTTTATTTATTATGGTTCTGGTTTTTTTCTCTGTTCGTCTGTATCAGTTTTCTTTGGTTGTGGAGTCCCTCAGGGCTCCATCCTAGGCCCTGAAGCCTAAGATTGTATCAGATCCAAGCTTAAAAAACAAAGGTGCTGTTTGTGGAGCAGCTTATCTACGTGGTAGCTGCACAGAATTTTGAAAATAAAATCTGTTACTTTTACGTTAGTGCATATTAATTGTACTTCATTTATTGTTGGTATTGTTTGTGCAGCACTTTGATCGACTGAGGTTGTTTCTAAACGCGCTGTGAAAATGAACTTGACACACAGTTATATAATTATGTTATCTAGAATGTAAAGCTATTACTTTTTTATACTAAATTAAGTATCGATTAGTTTGCGTGTTACAAACTAATCTCAGTTAGCATAATATATTTTTTTGATGTGTGTTTTTTGCAGGAGAAGCAGGCGAGAATTGCGTCTCTTTACCTTCCTCTGTACGGCCTGATCCTGGACAACATGCCTCGATTCTTCCTCAGGGACATTTTCCCCATTTACTTCACTTCAAGTGACCAGGTAAGAATCGAGAGGGGGAGAAAAAAGAAAAACATATTTTCACCATTAAACCAGTCGACATTTACTTAAAAATTATTCACTCAATTCTACGACTTAGATTTAAATGATAATTGAGTAAAACTGACGCTGCTCATCTGAGGTTTTGTCTGAAATCCTCTGAGCAGGACTGAGATTGGAGTTGAATAAAAAAATAATTTAAGTCCTCGTCTCTGCTCTGTCAGGGATCAAGAGACGACCTCAGTGTGGGAGGGGGCGGGGCCGGAGGCGGGGCTCCTGTTTCTCGCAATGGCAACTCCGTAGATGCTTCCTTTTCTAAGGAAGTGCTGAACTCCATCACAGGTAACAACTCCTCATGTGTGACGCCCTTCTGTACTACACAGTATATACACGTATGTGCAGTGTGTGCAGAGTAAATTGAGGTTTGACACCTCTGTCACCAGCCTTCTCCTCCTTGGCGGTTGCCGTGGGAAACCAGGCCGACTGTCGCGGTTCTCTGATCAGTGTGGACTCGAACCCCAGCAACAGTGACAGGAACAGTGAGAAGATGGATGGATGTGAGAAGGTGAGACGAGGAAAGAGAAAGAGAAACAAGAGCCTTCACCTTCTCTGGATTCATGTATCATCATAAACTTAACCACAATATTATGTAGACTGAACAGTCTTTACATAAAGTTTAATTTCCCTGAGGAAAGTAAAACTCTTCAAACACTGCACAGGCGTGTGAAAGCAAACATGATATTTAAGTTTCATGACATTTTCCTCAGTTTGCTCGACCGCAGTCTCTGATTGGCTACGGTTCTCGCTGTGACAAGTTGGACCAGGCGGAGACGCGGAGCCTCCTCATGTGCTTCCTGCACATCATGAAAACCATTTCTGAAGGTGAGAAACGACTCACTAATCATCTGTCACACACGCACACGCACACGCGTGTGCACTCACACACACGCCCCTCATAGACCTAATACATTGTCTAGCCCATATGTGTCAAACCCGAGGCCCGGGGGCCACATCCAGCTCGCCAGGCTATCATATGGTACCACACATCAAGTTAGGTCGCCCACGAAAGAAGCACCTAAAATCACATGTGACCACACACCTGTATTTGCTTTTTTACTGGGATACAGCAGAGGAAATTACTGTACCACTGATTTCAATGGAAAAACATTCATGAATTTTAACAATAATTACAGTTCTTGAACATGTATGTACTCCAGCTGATTTGCATATAATTAGATTTGTAACAGTCCTAAAATATCTTAATCTATAAGCTTGGTTTGCTCTATTTTATGTTATTTGACCTCGTCTGACCCTCAAATTGGACACAGTTTATAATTTCATCCCTCATCTGTAACTGAGTTTGACGCCCCTGCTCTAGCCCTTTACCCTAACCCTGACCTAAACCCAATTCTAACCCTAAACCTAAAACCAGGTCTTAAACCTGAAAAAAAACCTTTAAAGAAGTGAGGACCAGACAAAATGTCCTCACTTTGTAGGTGTTTTTACAATTTTTGGTCCTCACTCTGCAACAAATACAAGAACTTATACACACACACAGGTTTGTGCTTCTATCATAGTGAGGACCCTCATAGACATAATACATTCTCTAGTCCCTTACCCTAACCTTAACCATCACAACTAGAGGCCTAACCCTAACCTAAACCCAATTCCAACCCTAACCCTAAAACCAGACCTTTAAAGAAGTGAGGACCAGACAAAATGTCCTCACTTTGTAGGTGTTTTTACAATTTTTGGTCCTCACTCTGCAACAAGTACAAGAACACACACACACACACACCTGTTAAACTAGCTGTTCATACATTAGTGTCAGTAGCAGGTGAACTCCTGACATCTATAGAACTGATCACTTTATATCATTTTTTTAGATGTGTATTCATTTTTACAGAATATTTTGAGTCAAATAAATGAATTAAATCTGTGCTCTGTAATTATTTATTTTTAAAAACCTACATTTCCTGCTGTCTGAATGATGTCTGAAGAGGTTGCCTTCCGTGGCTTTACACACAGACCATGGAATATCTGGATTACTAACAGGATTATTGAAATCTGTTGTTGTGTGTGACTGGATGCGTTTTCCTGTCTCTGCAGACGTGCTGGTGTCGTACTGGCACCGAGCCATTCACCAGGAGATCTCTGACTTCTTCAACATCCTGGAGTACGTGCTAAATCCTCATTATTATTCTTATCATCACCAGCGCACAGATCCTGTTAGCCTGACTTAATGATACACACATAAACACATAAAACCAGTCAGACAGAAGAGTGTGAGGAGAAGAAAAGGTGGCTGTAGCCTGAAGGCAGCCGATCAAAATAATGACACCGCAAGAGGAAGAAAGGGAGAAATAACAGAGTGAAAAACCACTTTATATCCACTTAACATAGTTTCCTGTCTTTGTCAGCATTTACACACCACTGACACAACTGTGTTTCATCGCACACTCTCCATTAACGCTGTGTTTTTTTATTTCTTCAGCATTTAAAACAAGGAAACTGCAACGTGAGATGTTTTTTTATCTTTGTTTTTCCCCAGATTGTGTCTTCAGCACTTCAGGTTCCTTGGAAAACGCCACATAGCCAGGTACGTGTGTCCTCGTGGACCAGTTTTTGTTCTGACCCACATTCACCCTCGAACTCCAACATCTTAAATTTGATCAAACTGGCCTTGAAAAGACTTCTTTTGTGTTGAGTTTCAAAATCTGTGTATTATTTTTCATTTGGCTGCATAAGCAGTTGTAAAATATATCCAATGATTTATATTCATAAATCATAAAAACACACACACACACACACACACAGATAACAAATGGATCAGAGCCACTCGGGGGAAACTCCTGGATCTGAAGGAGAATCTGCTGTACTGAAGGATTTGGCAGACAATGGATCTGAGTGTGTGCGTGTTCTTGTACTTGTTACAGAGTGAGGACCAAAAATCATATAAACCCTACAAAGTGAGGACATTTTGTCTGGTCCTCACTTCTTTAAAGGGCTTTTTCAGGGTTAAGACCTGGTTTTAGGGTAAGGCTTAGAATTGGGTTTAGGTTAGGGTTAGGGTTAGGCCTCTAATTGTGATGGTTAAGGTTAGGGTAAGGGGCTAGAGACTGTACTATGTCTATGAGGGTCCTCACTATGATAGAAGCACAAACCTGTGTGTGTGTATAAGTTCTTGTATTTGTTACAGAGTGGGGACCAAAAATTGTATAAACACCTACAAAGTGAGGACATTTTGTCAAAGTGAGGACATTTTGTCTGGTCCTCACTTCTTTAAAGGTTTTTTTTCCAGGGTTAAGACCTGGTTTTAGGTTTAGGGTTAGAATTGGGTTTAGGTTAATGTTAGGGTAAGGGGCTAGAGAATGTATTATGTCAATTCCTCCCTTTGATAGAAGCACAAACGTGTGTGTGTGTGTGTTGGTACTGGATCTGACCCACTGGCTCTGCTCGACTCCTCCATCTTCTGGTTCCTCCCTGCTAATTCAATTAGCCTCCTTTTTCCTTTCAGAGCAAAGATATGCTGAGATTTGAGCCAACAAACGGCTGGACAGTGCTACACTGTGTGTGTGTGTGTGTGTGTGTGTGTGTGTGACAGTTAGCTGGAAGCTTAGCTCGCACATACACACCTACAGTCATTGGCTCTGATGCTGAACCTTCAACATTAAGACCAGACCATTGATTTATCACAATCATATATTTACTTCTCATGATTCAAGATTCTTTACTGTCATGTTCTAATGGCACTTTTCCAGCACGGCTCGTCTCGGCTCTACTTGGTTTGGTATCAGTCATGTTGTTCTCCATGACTTCATAGTTCCTCCTCGACGTGGGCATGGTCGTCATAGAAACAGCCGTGACGACACAAACACACAAACACGTGACGGTCAAAGCAGTAGTTTTCTTTTTCCTCAGTTTTCTAAACAGATGAGTTCACTGAATGGTTCAGTACTTCCTGACTCCGTCTGACACAGTCACTGAAGTGAAATACGGCTGAACGGCTTGTGATTGGGCTCACCATCTCCGTCTTTCAGCAGTGCTGTCGCTAAATACACCAGACTCCTCTGTTAAATATGGACATTTTACAAATGTCCTTGTTAAATGTTGCAGATTAACGCATGTTTTCAGGATTATTTTCAAGTCTTTTTAACTCATCTACAGTTCAACATTGTTCGCGCTCGTGACTCTTCCAGTGACGACGCTCTCTGACCAATCAGAGGCCGGCAGTCTGTCCACGTCACGTTAGTATCGGCTCGACTGGAACCTCCACAGAGCAGGGACTAAAAACAGAACCAAGTACCAGGTTCTATCACTGATGGAAAAACAAGAAAAACCCAGTAGAGTTGAGCCGAGCTGGAACTGTGTTGTGGAAAAATGCCATAAGTAATAATCCAACATTATTCCCAGTAATGGAAATCTTAATGCTCAGCGTCTTCTCAAGTTTACAGAGGGAAATAGCAATAAAAATATAAATAAAAGACAATAAATTGGTGCAAATAACTGAAATAGTGAAAACTGTGTGTCAGATCTTTGGCTGAGTTCATGTGTTCACCCATTGATGAAACAGTGTAAGAGTGTGTGAGGCAGCCAGTTTCTTTATGAGACAACCGTTCAACCATTGAAGCCTCTGAATATCTGTTTTTTTCCACTGTAGTAACGCTAACACTTAAAAAAGAGAAAAAACTGCTGCTCTGCTTTGTGATTATATGTGAAGAGAAATTGGCTGATGGTTACCTAGCAACATACTGGTTTTACCAGACAACATCCCATCACTCCGGTCCTGGCTTTCTGTGTGATTTAGAATAACAAAAAACATTTTCAATTATGGTAAATACCTAAATAAATAATATTGTGTGATTTTGTCCAGTTGCTCATATGAGCAATTTGAGGTTTCAGATTCTGTAAGATGCATTTATTTTTCTAACATAATCTGTTTCACTTCTGAACGTTCTGAATGTGGACCTTTAATCATTCATAAATGGTTTGAACAGAAAACAAAAATGTAAAATCTTTCATTGATTATTAGAACGACAGCCTGTTTCTAACGTTACAAAGGTGCTTCATAAGTTACTTAAGTTCCGAAGACCAAAAAACAAAGGCTCATTATTTGAACACTATACATTTAATATTGCAGTTTTTCAGATGTAGGAAATGAAAATGGCCTTACAGTTTAAAAAGATTCTTCCATGTTAGTTCTTGCTGTTGTTGCTGACTTCAGTGTAACTGCATGTTCATTCATGTCCTCATTTTCCATCAAAATAACCAAGATTGTTGTTGCGTTAGTTTAATTTTCTCTTTAAAATCCTCCTCCTCATTGATGTTGCATGTTGACCTTTGACCCTTCTGATGTTTCTGATGTGCTGAATGAGAAAATGATGTGTGAAACGTCTGTTTTTGTTGAAGCTCAGTAACGGACGTTCAACATCATCCCATTTTTACATCTTCATTTTTATGTCCGATCACTGTTAATGTATAGATCAGTATCTATACATTAACAGTGAGCTCAGCTTTACACCAGCCTGTGACCAGTCACGTCATCTTTTCTGCCATAATGTTCTATTATAATACTAACCTCCCTGATTTATACTCCATCATGCAACACATTTAAAGGTCCAGTGTGTAAAAATGAGGTGACATTATTTTCATTAAAATAAAATTTTAAAATTTAAAATAATTATACTCAGTGTACGATCACCTGGTGTGTCACTTGTTGTTTTTTCATTTCCCTGGAATGAGCCGTTTATACTACGGGTCAGCTCTATGGAGGGCGGCCATTTTGGACCACCATCTTTTTACAGTAACCCAAAATGGACCAACCAATCATCTTATGAGTTTCAGTCCTAACTGAAGGCTACATACTGTAGGTTCTTGATCAAATTTGAAAAGGGAAAAATTGAAGTGAGGGATATTCAGTGTTGCCAAATTTTACACACACTGTTCCTTTGAAAATGTCCAGGCTCAGAATTAGACAGGTTTTATGACGCTGTCACCAACACCCTCATATTCTGTCATATTTGTTTCACCATATGATCAATAGTAACACAAAAACATCTCCTTTTTTGTTTCTTATTTCTTCTTCTTTGGTGTTTTATGGTAGTTTGCTTCAGAATTAATGATGTAATACTGCCTCCTTCTGGAGTTAGTTTCTAGCTTAGATAGCTAAATAAATGCTAGTTAGTTAGCCAGCTAGCTTTGATAGATAGATGTTAGTTAGTTAGCTAGCTTTGATAAATAGATTCTAGTTGGTTAGATAGATAGATAGATAGATAGATAGATAGATAGATAGATAGATAGATAGATATATCTATCGATAGATAGATAGATAGATAGATAGATAGATAGATAGATAGATAGATGCTATTTAGCTAGCTAGTTTAGATAGATGACTAGCCAGCTAGCTTAAATAGGTTGATTCTACTTAGATAGCATGGATCAATAGATAGCTAGATAGATCAAAACAGAAAATTTTGCATAAATATGGAAACAAATGAACAACCAAAAAGAAATCTTAATTTCTGGTTAAATGATGGGTTATAAATAAAACTAATGCTTTCCATGTGGCTGACCTCCCTCTCAGTTTATTATTAGTATTAGTATTAGTAATATTATTATTTTTCAGACTGTCGTTTCCCCTCATCACACTACAGTCAGTCAGAACATCCTGTCTGCTTTCATTTAGTTTACTGGGATAAATGTGACCGAGAGTTACTAAACACATTCAACAAGGTCACAGAGGTCACAGAGGTCACAGAATGGTTCTCAAGTGCATCATGTTTACAGCAAAGGTCGCTATTCAGTTAAAAATATAAATGAATCATGATGATCATGGTGAACAATATAGAGCTGTCACTTTTTACAAAAATCAAGTTCAAACTCATATTACAACAAAATCTATTTCTCTGGTGAATTTCTAATATTCCACTGCCTGTACACACACATACTCACACATATAGTGCGCTAACCCTAACCTCAGCCTAACTTTAAAACATGTCTTCACCTTAAAATGGAGTCATTTTGATTTTTGTCCCCATAAGGAAGACAAGTCCCCATAATGTGAGTGTGGAGACACATTTAGGTCCCCACAACATAAGGAAGACCAGCCACACACACAAACATGACAATGTTAAACACTCGGGTGGAGCTAACAGCTAAGCTAACAGGCGATTCTGCACATTTGTTTGTTACTTTTGTCATCTAAGGTGTAAAACCAGAACATCTGTTTCAGTGTCATGATTGTTTGCACAGTAGGAACATTTAGGTCGTGTCCTCTGTTTTTACAAAAAACATCACTGTCTGTACTCACAGTGCCCTCTGCTGGACCATAGGAGAATTACTTCATATGGTCCAATGAAGTTTTACGCTCCATATATTAAACTCAAACATGTTCAACATTGAACTTTCCCTCGATGTTTGAACAAATTTTGTATAAAAAGTGACAGCCCAAGTGAACACGGAAATAATGTTTTAACAAACTAACGTTAGCTTTGATGTGATTGGCCTGTGAACAGGAAGCTAGCAGCAGCGGTAAAGCTGGCACAGTCCACGCAGGCCAATGGCACGCTGAAGGGCTCTAACCATCCGTCCCAGTCCTCCCAGTCCTCCCAACCCTCCAGCCTCTTCCCTCAATGGTAACAACCACCGTCCACCAATAAAACAATGTGTGAAGATGCTGAGTCACTGTTGACTGTCTTTAATGCTAACCAAGTCTGATGGTTGGTTGAAAATAGCAACAACCTCCAGCTTTCATATTTAATATACATATACATGATTGTCCTGCGTGTGTCTTCATCATTAGTGTGACTCTTGTGTCTCCATGTCACAGACCGTAAGCGTGTTTTTAGCATGTTCACCCTCATACCTGTCAACTGTGTGATCTGTTGTTGCCACATGTAAACAGGACCGTGATAACAGCAAGTTCATGACACATGGACGTTTAATTTACCCGTCCACTGACATGACAAGACTTTCAAAACTGCTTAGGTTTTACTTTAATGAAGTGTAATTAAAAATGTGAAGGCAGTGTCCGCACTTTGAATTGATCCGTGTGTTTAGGATGGCTTCATCTGGAGGAGAGAGTCACCGACACGCTCGCTCCCAGACCATGCCTGCCATCAGGGGCAAGAACGCACTGACCAACCCCAAACTGCTGCAGATGATGGAGACAGGTAACACACACACACACACACACACTGGTTTCCATGACTACAGAGGACATTACATTGACTTCCATTCATTTCCTGGAGACGTACTCTAACCTTAACCGTAATTACTAGTGTCCTAACCCTGACCCTGACCCTGACCTCTAACCTTAACCGTAATTACTAGTGTCCTAACCCTGACCCTGACCCTGACCTCTAACCTTAACCTAACCCTAACCTCAGCCTAACTTTAAAACATGTCTTCACCTTAAAATGGAGTCATTTACGTTATGGGGACTTGATTTTTGTCCCCATAAGGAAGACAAGTCCCCATAATGTGAGTGTGGAGACACATTTAGGTCCCCACAACATGAGGGAGAGCAGCTACACACACACAGATGTCTTACATTCTTTGTGTGGACCCTCATAGACACATTTCATTCCCTAGCCCCTTTACCCTAAACCTAATTCTAACCTTAACCCTTAAAACCCTTTCACCTCGTGGGGACCAGGCAAAATGTCCCTGAAAGTCAAAATGTCCCCACAAAGATAGGTTTGGACACGTTTTGGTCCCTACAGGGATAGAAAAACATGTACAAACACACACCTAAGACATGTTTTAACAACATTAAAACATGTTTTCACCTTAAAATGGAGTCATTTACCTTATGGGGACTTGATTTTTGTCCCCATAAGGAAGACAAGTCCCCATAATGTGAGTGTGGAGACACATTTAGGTCCCCACAACATGAGGAAGACCAGCTACACACACAAAAACCTTTTATGTCCAGTCAGAATTGATTTATGCAGCACATTTAACACAGTCAGTCAGTCAGTCAGTCAGATACTGACATCAGTGATTGATCAACAAGAAAATATAAGGTGTTACAGTAGCCTTTGTTCCTGGACCTTCACTAACGTCTTTAAAGTTTTGACAGTGAAGAGATGATGATGATGATGATGATGATGATGGATTTGAGTTTTTTTTTTTTTTTTTTTAACATCTGAGTCTCTTTTCAGATGGAAACATTCAGGACGGAGACTCACTGAGTCCAACTGACGTGGAGGCGAATCTGTCCACTGAGGTGTCTCTGACTGTGCTGGACGTTCTGGAGCTGTTTGTCCACCATCACAAGGTCCCACACACATGTACACACGGACACACGCACGCACACACATGCACAGACACACACACGCACACACACACGCACGCACACACACACACACATGCACAGACACACACACGCACACACACACGCACGCACACACACGCACGCACACACACACTGGTTTCCATGACTTCAGAGGACATTCCATTGACTTCCATTCATTTCCTGCAGACTTACTCTAACCGTAACCATAATTACTAGTGTCCTAACCCTAACCCTAACCCTGACCTTAACCTAACCCTAACCTCAGCCTAACTTTAAAACATGTCTTCACCTTAAAATGGAGTCATTTACGTTATGGGGACTTGATTTTTGTCCCCATAAGGAAGACAAGTCCCCATAATGAGAGTGTGGAGACACATTTTTGTCCCCAGTCCCCATAATGAGAGTGTGGAGACACATTTTTGTCCCCATAAGGAAGACACGTCCCCATAATGTGAGTGTGGAGACACATTTAGGTCCCCACAACATGAGGAAGACCAGCTACACACACACACTCTGTGTTTGTTAATTTCTATGTTAATGCTACATTTTTCATGTATGTTCTTATTGTTATGTCTCACCTTAGATGAGCTGTTTGCACCTTTAGTTTTACTGTTTATTTTTTGTATTTCTTTGGTTCAGTGTCCTTTTCCTACAAATCTAATAATAAAGTGACAGATTGGCTTTTTCACTCTTAAATAACGGATTTAAATTCCTGATAACAAACATTACATAAAAGAAACTGTGTTTTTGTTTTATGTCTTTTCAAAACAAATCTCCAAACCTTTTCATCAGAGTCATATTTTCATGTTTGTTCAAGGTCCAGAATGAAGAGAAAAACGTTTCATCCATAAATGTAAATCAGTGGAGCTCTACTGCCCCCTGGTGGCTAAAATAATAACTGTTTAAACAACAAAACAACAATGTGGATTATATTAGATTAAACTGTACTGTTGAAATTCACTTGTTGCCGCAGCAAAAGGGGTCAGAAAAAATAGAAAAGGATATAAAGTATAAAATAGACAAATGCAAAAATAGAAACAGAATAGGAAGTACAAAAATAACAATATTAATAACAAGTATTAAATCATATATATTTTCGTTTCAACCTTCAAGTTTGTTGCTGTACATCAGCAAACATGCTTATGTAATAATAATCACAAGAATTAAACCTATAAATGAAAACCAATTATCTTTATAACTCCGTTTCTAAAAAAAGGATTCTGGCAAATAAAATCTGCGAACACGAAGCTTCCTTTACTCGTTTTTCATACGTATCTAACTAAAGGAAATCAGCATAAATGTACGACATTTTACTAAAAGGAAGATTCTTTGAGTGAATTTCAAGTTTCACACATTAAGCACTATCTGTAAACAAATGTACTTAAAGGATTAAAGAGATTTTTGTCTGTTGTTTTTGTTTTGGTCAAAAGTTAATCTGTACATTAAACAGTAAAATGCAGAAGATTCCTCTAATTACTCTTATTCCTCTCTATGTCTTAAATGTGGTCTTACTTACTTATTTTGTTTCTTCTTATGAACAAACGGAGAATTCTGACAGCGTGTCTGTTGTTTTGTGTGCAAACAGAAGCAGCTGCTGCTGGACGACGGTCAGAACGCTCTGATGAAGAAGGTGCTGGACACCTACTTCCTCTTCTTTCAGATCAACCAGTCAACCACCACGCTGAGGCACGTCTTCGCTGCTCTCAGGCTCTTTGTACAAAAGGTCCAGTAGCAAGTTTCACATGAACAAACACTTAAAAAAGAATTTAAGTGAAGCTCATGCTTCATATTTTTGTCATGCTTTTTTTTTTTTTTTTTCATCCTCCTCTCTTCCCGTAGTTCCCCAGTGCGTTCTTCCAGGGAAAGGCCGACCTGTGTGGATGTCTGTGCTATGAAATCCTCAAGTGCTGTAACCATCGGTCCAGCTCCACGCAGACGGAGGCGGCCGCTCTGCTCTACTTTGTCATGAGGAAGAACTTTGAGTTCACTAAGGGGAAGTCGATAGTTCGCTCACATCTGCAGGTACGTGGAAAGACGTTCGTCACGGACGATTCGGCGTCACACTGTCCTCACACCAAACTGTAACGTCACATGTCAGGCTGACAGAACCAAGTTCAGGAAGGTAAAGGAGTTTTATCCATTGATTTATTTATTTATGAAGCATTTTTCCACACAAATGCAGATTCACAATGCTGTTCACAAAATCAATGCAAATGCAAGAATCACAATCCACAACATATTTAGGAATCATCACTGCCGCAATTTAGTGTGTTGCTACATATTTATAACAGCTCATTATTTGGCAGTCTGTTTGTTTGTGAATATTTAGAATAGCTCAGTATTTGGCAGTTAGTCTTTTCATGGATGAATAGAGCAGCTCATTATATGGCAGTCAGCCTGTTGGTGGATATTGATAAAAGCTCATTATAAGGCAGTCAGTCTGTTGGTGGATGAAGAGAATAACTCATTATTTGGCAGTCTGTTTGTGAATATTTAGAATAGCTCAGTATCTGGCAGTCAGTATTTTCATGGATGAATAGAGCAGCTCATTATATGGCAGTCAGTCTCTTGGTGGGTATTAATAAAAGCTCATTATATGGCAGTCAGTCTCTTGGTGGATATTAATAAAAGCTCATTATATGGCAGTCAGTCTGTTGGTGGATGAAAAGAATAACTCATTATTTGGCAGTCTGTTAGTTTGTGAATATTTAGAATAGCTCAGTATCTGGCAGTCAGTATTTTCATGGATGAATAGAGCAGCTCATTATTTGGCAGTCAGCCTGTTGGTGGATGCCTAGAACAGGAAGTTTTTAATCCAAAATAAGACACTAATAAATGCAAATATCCATCCAGATGAAATGAATGCCCTTTATTCCACGTCAGGTTATTAAAGCAGTGAGTCAGCTGATAGCAGACGCTGGTATTGGAGGCTCCAGGTTCCAGCAGTCTCTGGCCATCATCAACAACTTTGCCAATGGAGACGCTCCACTGAAGGTATGGAAGGTTCTAGGCTTTTATTACAGCGTTTGTATCTGATCTTTGGGATGTAAATCATCTACATCAGAACACATGTTCTGCAGAACACACCTTTCCCTGCTGAGGTGAAGGACCTGACCAAACGGATCCGGACGGTTCTGATGGCCACGGCTCAGATGAAGGAGCACGAGAAGGATCCAGAGATGCTCGTGGATCTTCAGTACAGTTTGGCAAACTCTTACGCCAGCACGCCGGAGCTGCGGCGCACCTGGCTGGAGAGCATGGCCAAAGTCCACGTCCGCAACGGCGACCTGTCCGAGGTCACGACCTTTCACTGACACCGTTTGTTGGTTCAGACTAGACCAGGTTCACGTTAAAGCTGACGGTCACTGTGTGTTTTTGTTGGTCAGGCTGCCATGTGCTACATCCACATCTCCGCTCTGATCGCCGAGGGCGCACCTGGCTGGAGAGCATGGCCAAAGTCCACGTCCGCAACGGCGACCTGTCTGAGGTCACGACCTTTCACTGACACCGTTTGTTGGTTCAGACTAGACCAGGTTCACGTTAAAGCTGACGGTCACTGTGTGTTTTTGTTGGTCAGGCTGCCATGTGCTACATCCACATCTCCGCTCTGATCGCCGAGTCTCTGAAGAGAAGAGGTGAGTTGAGTCATCACGCCGAAGCGGCACGTTTAGTGTGTTTGCACAAAAAGCTGCACATACGTGTAGAATGTCCTGTGTGTGCATGTTTGCAGACATGGCTCTGTTCAACCACAGTCGCCTTTTAGCAGCAAACCTCTTTCAGAATCAGTCCTTTAGATCATCACTTGTATGTTTATTGTGAATCGTTTCTGCGTTTTCTTCCACGTTTTCCGTTTTGCAGACCTGTTTGCTGTCATGTGTGCTTCCGTCCTCACTCCAGCATGTCTCATGTCTCATGTCTCATGTCTCTGTCCTTCACTGCATGTGGCTGAATTTTCTTTTTTTGCATGTTCTTCACTTAACCCAGAAGCATGTCTGTTCCAGCAGCTTGGCTGATTTGTGACCTGGAGCATAAAAGACAAAAACAAGTAAACGTATATTTTTGTAAACCTCCTCGTCCTCCTCCTCCTCCTCCTCTTCCTCCTCCTCCTCTTCCTCCTACCAAACAGGATACTGGAGAGCTGACAAGTCCAGGATGTCCAGTGTTTCCTCTGAAGAAAGTCCTGTCTTTAACTGTAGCTCCTTACTAACTTCCTCCAGAGATCCAGACAGTGAGTGTGTGTGTCGTCTGGGGCAGATTGTGGGTGGACGGGTGTGGGGACATGAGGACGTCTGGATGGACAGACATGAGACATGAGACATGAGTGCGGGTGAACCCTGACCTGTTGTGATCACGACTCACAGATCATGATGAGGACGACTGTTGTTACGTCACTGATGTTTGACCTTCACTGGTCACCTCAGTCTCACTTTGACTGGAGTCTGTGTTTTCCAAAATCTCCACATGGGGGCGCACTGTTTACTGTTTTGAACGTGTAAATAAATCGTTTTCAGCAGGTGTTATGAATGTTTTTATTAAAACACGTCCACCTTTTTCCTGTAGGAGTGACAGTTCTGTAGCAGAAGAGGAAGTAGCAGTAACTTAGTTATTTCGAGTGGTAAAACATGACAGCAGCTTGGCTGCAGGTGGCGCTGTTTCTGCAGTTTGTATTTCACCTGAATTTGGAACTAAAGCTCAGACTCAATTCAAATGAGACTGAGTTTATCTTAGTCAGGCTAGTATGAGCCATAATTCATGCAAGGTATCATGGGAGATAGAAATAAGGTGTGATCCATCTGTGGGTCCCGACCCAGTCTTTGAGAACCATTGATTTGAAGGCCTCATGTTTGAATTCAGTTTTATTTGTATAGCACTAATTCATAATATACATTATCTCAAGGCAGTTTACATGTTTTAAGTTGAATCTTGTGTTTAGATAAAAGTATGCACATGTGTTGGACACGTTAGTGTGAACAGTTTCACATTTAAACTGACTTTAAACTTTTCCTTGTTGTGAACGTCAGCGTCGTTCTCTCTGGGCTGGGCAGCGTTCATGTGCATCAGCCCCAACGTGAAGGAGGAAGGAGCCATGAAGGAAGACACCGGAACACAGGACACGCCCTACACTGAGGTCAGTCTGTTCACGTGTGTTCTCGTGTGAGTTCATGTGCGTTCACGTGCGTTCGCGTGTTCACGTGTGTTTTTGTGCCTTCACGTACGTGTGCGCTCACATGTGTTTACGTGTGTGTTCACGTGTGTTCATGTGCATTCACTTGTTCATCTGTGTTCACGTGTGTTCATATGCGTTCATGTGTTCTCGTGTGTTTTTCTGCGTTCACGTGTGCGTTCATGTGTGCGCTCACGTGTTCACGTGTGTTCTCGCGTGAGTTCATGTGCGTTCACGTGCGTTCGCGTGTTCACGTGTGTTTTTGTGCCTTCACGTACTCACGTGTGTTCACATGCGTTCACATGTGCATTCACGTGTGCGCTCACATGTGTTTACGTGTGTGTTCACGTACTCACGTGTGTTCATGTGCATTCACTTGTTCATCTGTGTTCACGTGTGTTCATATGCGTTCATGTGTTCTCGTGTTTTTCTGCGTTCACGTGTGCGTTCACGTGTGCGTTCACGTGTGCACTCACGTGTTCTCGTGTGTTCATATGCATTCATGTGTTCTCGTGTGTTTTTCTGCGTTCACATGTGTTCACGTACTCACGTGTGTGTTCATGTATGTTCACGTGTGTTCAAGTGTGCGTTCACGTGTTCTCATGTTTTCACGTGTGTTCTCACGTGTTCACGTGTGATCTCGTGCATTCTCATGTGTGTTCACGTGTATTCATGTGTGTTCATGTGCGTTGTTCACGTGCGTTCACTTGTTCACACCGCGTTCATGTGCGGTCACATGTGTTCACGTGCGTTCATGTGTGTTTACATGCGTTCACTTGTGTTCATGTGTGTTGTTCACATGCATTCACTTGTTGTTCACACCGCGTTCACGTGCGTTCACATGTTGTTCACACCGCGTTCCTGTGCGTTCACGTGCGTTCATGTGCGTTCACGTGCATTCATCTGTGTTCACGTGCGTTCACATGTTGTTCACACCGCGTTCACGTGCATTCACCTGCATTCATCTGTGTTCACGTGCGTTCACATGTTGTTCACACTGCGTTCACGTGCATTCACGTGCATTCATCTGTGTTCACGTGCGTTCACATGTTGTTCACACCGCGTTCACGTGTGTTCACGTGCATTCACCTGCATTCATCTGTGTTCACGTGCGTTCACATGTTGTACACACCGCGTTCATGTGCGTGCACATGTGTTCACAAGTGTTCATGTGCGTTCACGTGCATTCATCTGTGTTCACGTGCGTTCACATGTTGTTCACACCGCGTTCACGTGTGGTCACGTGCATTCACCTGCGTTCACGTGCATTCACCTACGTTCACATGTTGTTCACACCGTGTACTCGAGCCTCAGCACTGACTGGACTCTCCTGCTCTGTGACATCAGGACACTCTGGTGGAGCAGCTGGAACTGTGTGTGGATTATCTGTGGAAATCTGAGAGACATGAACTCATCGCTGACATCAACAAACCTGTCATCGCTGTCTTTGAAAAGAGGCGGGACTTTAAGGTAACTGCTCTGCGCGCGCGTGTGTGTGCGTTCTTGTACTTGCTGCAGAGTGAGGACCAAAATTTGTATAAACACCTACAAAGTGAGGACATTTTGTCAAAGTGAGGACATTTTGACAAAGTGAGGACATTTTGTCAAAGTGAGGACATTTTGTCAAAGTGAGGACATTTTAAAGGGCTTTTTCAGGGTTAAGACCTGGTTTTAGGATTAAGGTTAGAATTGGGTTTAGGTTAAGGTTAGGGTAAGGGGCTAGAGAATGTATTATGTCTATGAGGGTCCTCACTCTGATAGAAGCACAAACGTGTGTGTGTATATAAACAGACCATTACTTTAACTTTGACTTGCTGAATGCTATTCAAACATGTGTGTGTGTGTGTGCGTGCGTGTGCATGTGTGCGTGCATGTGTGCGTGCATGTGTGCGTCCACAGAGACTCTCAGAACTCTACTATGACATCCACCGCTCTTACCTGAAGGTCACTGAGGTGGTGAACTCAGAGAAGCGTCTCTTCGGTCGTTACTACCGCGTCGCCTTCTACGGTCAGGTGAGGACCAGAAAACAGAATCACTGTTCACACCACAGACCGACGATCAATCAGGCTGACACGGTTTCATTATCGGCATTGACTCATCATTATTGACTAATCATTACACATCTTTGGAACATATGTTTTCTTTTTGTACATACTGTAAAATCATCTCTGGTTCCATCTTTGAAGCACTGGTTTGGGTTTGAAGGATGGGATTCTACAGTTTAGAGAAAATAAGACAAAATGAAGGAGACAGATTCAGCATCTTTTCAGTGAGACGTGGAACAAATGAGGAGTAAATGAGACGAGTCAGTATCTTTAATGTCTGTGTCTGCTCTTTTCTTCTTTCTTTTCTTTTATTATTATATTCTGTTTCCAGATTGCGGTAAGTTTTACTGATTTTCATTTGCCCGCACCTCTAACCACTCTCACCTTCTTCTCCTTCTACCACCATTAACCTCTGCTGCTCTCTTCCTCTCAAGGATCTTGTTATTCCCAGCTTGTCGTCCATTTTACCTCCCACATAATCTGCAGTGATGAAGCTCCTCCCACCCTAAATGACCACAGTGGACAGGGAAAAAAAAAACGGAAATAAACCTGCTTCACCTTTGACATTTGACTCCAATGACCTGTGACCTTTACCCATCCACAAGTGACTCACTGTTAGCGCCGAGTTGTTCTAACAAAACTCAAAGAACAAACACTAGGGGGCAGCAGAAAATCTGAATGTTGAAAAAAAATCTAAATTTCACTGCAAAAATTGATTTTCAAGTAAGTTCAATACTACCTAGGTAAATACCTAATTGTTCTTTTTTTGCCCTAAAAAGAAAAGTAATCAGATTTTAACAAACAATACTTATATACATATCACTTATATATAATATATGCTAGCTAACTTCAAGCTATAACTACTAGTAACAAGCTAAAGCAATGGTTTGCATGCATTTTGTTTTCTATTTTAAAGAGTAAACACAATTTCACATCTTCTGTGTTCAATACAGAAGTAAAATTCACAATCACAGATTAGTGTTTGCAATATAAGAAAGTTATTAATAAGCTATTAATTCCTAAAATCAATCATTTTAAGTAACCATTTTACTTTTATTTTAAATTTTGTCCAGTTTTGTTTAGTTTTTGTCCTGTTTTTCCTCATTTTAAGGAACATTACAGATTTTTCTAGCCATTTGAAATTTGCTTAATGCCATTGACAGATTATTATAAGAAAATTCTTAAATCAGTTTAAGGATAGTGAGCTTATTTCTAGTTCAACATTAACTCTGGATCACACATGTACGATGCTTCACTCATGACTGTGTGTGTGTGTGTGTGTGTGTGTTGCAGGGATTCTTTGAGGAGGAGGAGAGTAAAGAGTTTATCTACAAAGAGCCAAAGTTGACGGGTCTGTCAGAAATCTCACAGCGGTTACTGAAACTCTACTCTGACAAGTTTGGAGCTGATAATGTGAAGATGATCCAGGATTCTAACAAGGTAGAACCACAGCTGCCGATCACAGATATAGAGAACAAGCATTTTGAAATCACTAAATTATTGTCTTGTCATCACAAAAAAAACAAAAAAACAAAACACTCCAGTATAAGATTTTGTTATAACGAGATAATGTGTCTGTGCCGCGGTGAGTCAGGCAGATGCAAGTGAAAAAAGAGAAAAAATAAATAATAATACAGAGGTTTGAAAAATATAGAGATATATGGAAATATATGTTTAGAACAGCTCACTATTTGGCAGTAAGACTGTTAATGGACATATATAATAGCTCATTATTTGGCAGTCAGTCTATTTGTGAATGTTTAAAACAGCTCATTATTTGGCACTCATTTTGTTGGCCAAGGTATGGAACAGCTCACTATTTGGCAGTAAGACTGTTGATGGACATATATAATAGCTCATTATTTGGCAGTCAGTCTATTTGTGAATGTTTAAACAGCTCATTATTTGGCAGCAAGTCTGTTGATGGACATATACAATAGCTCATTATTTGGCAGTCAGTCTATTTGTGAATGTTTAAACAGCTCATTATTTGGCAGCAAGTCTGTTGCTGGATATATACAATAGCTCATTATTTGGAAGTCAGTCTGAAGGTGAATGTTTAGAACAGCTCACTCTTTGGCATTTAGTCTGTTGCTGGATATATAGAATAGCTCATTATTTGGCATTTAGTCTGTTGCTGGATATATAGAATAGCTCATTATTTGGCAGTCTGTTCATGGACATCTATAACAGCTCATTATTTGGCAGTTGGTCTGTTGCTGGATTTATACAATAACTCATTGTAGCCCGTGAAGCTGTAAGTTAAAGGCGGTTAAAGGAGAATTTACCTGGTTACCTGGTTGTTGTTGGTTTGTTTCACTGGTTTGTTTTTGTTCTATAGGTAAACCCTAAAGACTTGGACCCAAAGTTTGCGTACATCCAGGTGACGTACGTGGTCCCGTACTTTGATGACAAAGAGCAGCAGGAGAAAAGGACGGATTTTGAAAGACACCACAACATCAACCGCTTTGTGTTTGAGACTCCGTTCACTCTGTCGGGAAAGAAGCACGGAGACGTGGAGGAGCAGTGCAAGAGACGCACCATCTTGACCAGTGAGTGTCTTCAAAGACACCGGCGGGGACACTTTTCTCTGTCTCTGGACTAAACCTGTCCTGGCTCTGTTTCTTTCCTCCTCTTCAGCCAGTTCCAGCTTCCCGTACCTGAAGAAGAGAATCCAGGTGGTGGAGCAGCAGAGCACTGAGATGAATCCTATCGAGGTCGCTATAGACGAGATGTCCCGCAAAGTGTCCGAACTGAACCAGCTCTGCAACATGGAGGAGGTGGACATGATCCGGCTGCAGCTGAAGCTGCAGGGCAGCGTCAGCGTCAAGGTGGAGACGCACTATTTACGCTTATTTACTGCTTTTAAAGGGAAATAAAAGCTGTTTTCTGAGGCTGATTCTGAAAAATCCCAGAGCGGTGAGAGCAGAGGGAGGGGGAGTGGGGATCAGTGAGGGGGCGTGGCCTTCCAGACATGAAAGAGAGAGTTCCGGTGTTTAAAGACGGGGAAGGAGTCTGAGACAACGAGCCTTGCTCTGATTGGTTAGGAGGGTGATGACAGATTGGACTATAATATGGGGAAATTCAAATGCAGTAGCTGGTCTTTGGCCAGCGGGGGCAGTAGAGGCGCTGACTTTTATCACAACATGTTTAATTTCAATACTTTACTCTAAACAGCTGAATCAACAAATAGCATAAAGTAGATACACGTGTTCATTGCTTCGCTGTTTAGTTACATGTTAACATGTTGTTTTTGTACTGTATATGTGTGTGTACATATGTACACTCTATACAGGGTTTTACTGTTTGTCTGTCTTTTAGTATTTTTCATTAGTTTATTTATTTTATTTACCTCTAACGTACAGCACTTTGCTTCACCTGCTGTTGTCTTTAAAGTGCTTTTTAAATAAAGTTGGATTGGATTGTTTTTGTTTTGCCTCCAGGTGAACGCAGGACCGATGGCTTACGCCCGAGCGTTTCTGGAGGAGAAGAACGCCAAGAAATATCCAGACAACCAGGTCAAACTGCTGAAGGAGATCTTCAGGTACGGCTCAATGAATGAAATATTCTTTTCTAATTAATCTTTGTGCAGACAATGAAATGAAAATGCTTTAGAAAAAAGCCAAAACTGAATAATTTACATAGAAAAATTCATTATTTTCCAAAACATGGCAGTAAATTACACTTTTGAATGGTCTTCCAATCCACGTTTATTTTTGGTGCACATTTAGAACGACAAAGGTGACCAAAGTGCTGTACGTCGCACAAACACACAAAATAATGTAATCTAAAAACCACAACATGTAAACAATAAAACACACAATACAAGAGCAATAAAAACATAAAACATCTAAAACACGAAACCCTGAAGACATTTCTTTGTCGAAAGAACGCACCAGTTTTTACAGTGTTGACTTTGACTTGACTTTTTGAATGCAATAAATATCAGTCGAAATACAACCATTTTGTGATTTTTATTTTAGTCTTTATAACTTTATGGATAATCTATTTCATGTGTTTCTGAAAACAGACCAGGTTGTGTGTGATTTTGAATATTGTCAGTATTTAAAATGCCCAGTGTCTGACATTTAGGACAATTTAATTACAACAATTTAATAAAGTGCACATAAGCAGAGGTGGGGGCTAACATGTTACTGTAAAGTCTCTGAACAACTTGATTGATCTGTCGATTGTTGTCGTCAGTGTTTGTCAAACCTGGAAATGATGATGTTCTCAAATGTCTTGTTTTTGTCAAAATGATTCAGTTTTAATGATTTCTTTGTTATTTGGAGCAAAGAAACCAGAAAATATTCACATTTAAGAAGCTGAAATATCACAGAAACTGGTTCAAACCAATTAATTGATTATGAAAATAATTGAGGATTAATTCTGAAAAAGCTGTGCACACATAGTAATTTCGAAATAAAACACAAAATATACTATTGTATTATGAAATATTACATTTGATGATGATGATGATGATGATGCTGTAATTTGTTGTGATATTCAAAGTTAAAGCCTGTGAAATCCCAGAAAGAATTTACAGTTTGGAAACATCCAGTATAACATTAATGAATGAATGAATTTCTTTTTCCAAACATGTAAAAACAAATCAAATTAAAGACAAAAACAAAAGGAGGTGTGGAAAATAATGCGTGTTTCTTGTTGTTGTTTGTGTGAGAAGTAAATGTCAGTAACACCAGTGTACGTCGCCCCCTGCAGGCAGTTTGCAGAAGCGTGTGGTCAGGCTCTGGACGTGAACGAGCGTCTGATAAAGGAGGATCAGCTGGAATATCAGGAGGAGATGAGAGCTCACTACAGAGACATGCTGAGCGAACTGTCAATCATCATGAATGAACAGGTCTCACTGTCACATGACTCTGCTCATGAGTGACATCATCACTGTGACGTCATGTCTGTGACGTCATCACTGACATATCTGTGACATCATCACTGTGACGACATATCTGTGACATCATCACTGTGACATCATCACTGTGACGTCATCACTGACATATCTGTGACATCATCACTGTGACGACATATCTGTGACATCATCACTGTGACGACATATCTATGACATCATCACTGTGACATCATCTCTGTGACATCATCACTGTGACATCATCACTGTGACGTCATCACTGACATATCTGTGACATCATCACTGTGACGACATCTCTGTGACATCATCACTGTGACGACATATCTGTGACATCATCACTGTGACATCATCACTGACATATCTGTGACATCATCACTGTGACGACATATCTATGACATCATCACTGTGACATCATCACTGTGACGTCATCACTGACATATCTGTGACATCATCACTGTGACGACATCTCTGTGACATCATCTCTGTGACATCATCACTGTGACGACATCTCTGTGACATCATCTCTGTGACATCATCACTGTGACGACATCTCTGTGACATCATCACTGTGACGACATCTCTGTGACATCATCACTGACATCTCTATGACATCATCATTGTGACATCATCTGTCTTTTCCTCATCAGCTTCTCTCATGACGTTTGTTTTCTCTCCTTATTTTCCGGCTTTGTTTTATTTCTGTCATTCCAGCTTCAGAAAAGTGTTCTTGTCTGCAGCGCCACCTGTCAGTCTAACAGCTCTCTGTCTCTGTGTAAGACTGGTACGTCCAGACTCACTGTTCACACTGTTCACACTGCTGAGACTCACTGTTCACACTGTTCACACTGCTGAGACTCATGTCCAGACTAACTGTTCACACTGTTCACACTGCTGAGACTCATGTCCAGACTCACTGTTCACACTGCTGAGACTCATGTCCAGACTCACTGTTCACACTGTTCACACTGCTGAGACTCACTGTTCACACTGTTCACACTGCTGAGACTCGTGTCCAGACTCACTGTTTACACTGTTCACACTGCTGAGACTCACTGTTCACACTGTTCACACTGCTGAGACTCGTGTCCAGACTAAAATGACGTCAGTGATGACGTCATTTTAGTCAAAGCCACCAGAGAAGCAGAGACATAAATAAAACGAGGACAAAATCACAGTAATGTTTACACGACTAATATGGCGGCCATGATTCAGGACTCACTGTCACAGTTTCACGTCTTTGCTGACTCTGTTTTGTTTTTTCCATCCACGTTTCTGCCTTTTGCACTCAAGAAAAGCTCATTTACATATTTTTCCTCAATATTCTTCCTTTTACTGTAGTTCCATTTGCTTTCCAAAATGTTTTCCTCATGAAAACCCCTGAGCCTCACACATAGTTTTGAATCTTCCTGCTCATATTTAATCTTTTTCTTCCTGTCCAGATTCCACACACAAGACAACCAGGAACGGAACGACACAGCGGCTACTGAGCGGCCAGTGAAACAGGAAAAACACGGGAAAACACGGAAAAACACGGAAAAAACAGTGACTGTGGACTGGAGCGACTTTTATTTTTCTCTGAAAGATTTTTGACATTTGAGCAAAAACAAAGTGACTCATCTGCTCGTTTGTGTGTGTGTGTGTTCTTGTATTTGCTGCAGAGTGAGGACCAAACATCGTATAAACACCTACAAAGTGAGGACATTTTGTCAAAGTGAGGACATTTTGACAAAGTGAAGACATTTTGTCAAAGTGAGGACATTTTGTCAAAGTGAGGACATTTTGACAAAGTGAGCACATTTTGACAAAGTGAGCACATTTTGACAAAGTGAGGACATTTTGTCAAAGTGAGGACATTTTGTCTGGTCCTCACTTCTTTAAAGGGCTTTTTCAGGGTTAAAGACCTGGTTTTAGGGTTAGAATTGGGTTTAGGTTAGGGTTAGGCATCTAGTTGTGATGGTTAAGATAGACATAGACTATGACATAGTATTATGTCTATGAGGGTCCTCACTTTGATAGAAGGACAAACGTGTGTGTGTGTGTGGTCAGTCGTCGTGAGGCTGCTCGACTGTTAGAGCTGATGATTACATTCTTCAGATGACACACTGACACACACTGATTAAAACATACATGTTTACATCCACACACAACAACAACAACAACAACAACAACAACATCATGGGCCTTCTGTCCAAAGCCCCGCCCCCTTCAGAGAACAGTGACCTGCGTTCACTTGAATGTTTCAATTTCTGGTGCATTTCAATTTTTACTCTTTTTTTTTTTTCCTTCTGGAGCAACATTTTATTTCAAACTGTCGATTATTATCTGACAGTTCAGGTGAAAAAACAGAGAGAAACATGTGAATGAACCAAGGACACGAGGAGTTGACCACAGCCCCACTTCTTGTCTGAATGTAGAAACAGCTCCCCCTGGTGGTTTCTTCAACGACCTGGAAACACCGTCCTGCCAATTTTCACACAGAAACAAAAAAATAATTATGTTTTGTAACATTTTTAGACTGAAATTTCATTGTTACTGTTATTATTTCATGTACTGTTTTGAATTGTAAATAAGAAATATTAATATTTAAAAAATGTTTGAACTGTTTTGTTTTTTTATATAAATATATACAATGTATAAATTCTTGTTTTGCTGAATTTAAGGGGAAAAAAAGAAAAAAAATATGTATAACATTTAAATAAAATTTGGTTAATGTCCAGTTTTCATGATTATACTGCAGTTATTTTATTACCTTCACCTCATGTTAGTCCAGGTTTCCATTCATGTTGAATGGAATTAATCCTCATGCAAACTTTACTTTTACACCTTTTATGTTAAGTGATTTTTTTGAAAGTTTTTCTTTTCCTTTTGGGGAAAAAAATCGGCTCCCAGTTGTAATTTTTTTAAAAATTGAAAAAAGAAAAAAAAAACTGCACCTTTGCAAATCAAAATAGTGGTTGCCTGGCGCCCCCAGATGGCCAAACACAATATTACAACAAAAAAAATAGGATTGTTTTTGTTTGTTTCTTTTTGGTCTTCAGGGGTTTTTGCAAACAATAAAGGATCTCACAATTTTTGCATGTGTTCTCCCACAGTTTTCTTGAAGAAACCTTTGCAAATCAAAATACACACTTTAGATTAGGATAGTGTTGGCACAGCACCCCCAAAGGGCCAAAAGAAGTATTACAATAACAAACCCTTAAAAAAAAAAAAGGAGAGAGAAAACAAGAAAATAAAAATTAGAGTCCTCCAAAACAAAACCAAAGTTCCTGTAGCAATTTAAAGATGATGTGATTTGATGCGTATGTGATATGTTCCCATTGAATTTTGGTAAGAATCTACCCATTGATGATGTAACAAGAGTCCCCCACTCTCTTATTAATGTGACAAAATGACAAAAATGTGAAAATACCCTAAAATATCTTTGTCAGAATTTACTGGATTTGAACTAAATTTAGTACATGTATGCAGGATTAGACTCTAACATCAGACTAAGTTTCATCCATAATCTGATCCAGATTACAGATTTGAATTTTGTCATGTTTATGTCAGATGGTAACAGCTATAAGAAGGTATAAGTTCTGTACAGATCCAGAAAGTTCTTCTGGATCCAGTGGATCAGAATGTGAACGGTTCTGGTTCTGGTCCGTTCTCTCAGACTGGTCAGTGACACAAATGTGTGTGTGTGAACCTCGTCTCTTTTGAAAACTGTTTCCTTTAATCCAATCCGAATTTATTTCTGTAGCACATTTAAAAAACAACTAAAACAAAGTGCTGTACGTCACATAGATACATAAAAGAAAGCAACATAAAACGGAATCTGAAAACAACAAAACACAGAGACAATGTCAGTGAACTATGCAAATGCATATATGTACATGTATACTCCACCAGAGTTTGGACACGGATGTGTGCTAAGCAGTCAAACAAGCGCTGTGCGCAACTCGGGTCATTTGTTTTCAATGGCATGTAGATTTGGGAATCATCAGCATAGAAATGATCAGAAATGCCAGGCTTTTGAATAACAGCACCCAGAAGGAGCCGGAACAATGAAAATAAAATAGGCCCCAGAATGGAGCCCTGAGGGACTCCATGCTGGAGAAGAGCGGATGACGACCTAAAGTCACCAAGACTGACAGAAAAACCTCTTTCTGATAGGTGAGACCGGAACCGCTCTGAAGCTGAAGCGGTTCCCCTGATGCCCACAGAGTTCTCCGGCCAGGAGAGGTCTTTAAGACAATCAGTCCTAACTGTCGTCTCTGTCACCTGCCTGTGTCTGTGTCCCAACAGGAGGATGATTGGGTTTCTCTGCGTGTGCGCACGTGTGTGCGTGTGCACGTGTGTGTGTGCGTGTCCTCAGCAGGGTCAGGTTTCTCTGAACCAGTACCATGGAGAGTCCAGGTCACAGTCAATCAAACCTGGTGACGCTGCAGATTCAGTGGATCATATTCACCTGAGTTTTGGGTCATTTTGAATGTGTGTGTGTGTGTGTGTAGCTGGTCTTCCTTATGTTGTGGGGACCTAAATGTGTCTCCACACTCACATTATGGGGACTTGTCTTCCTTATGGGGACAAAAATCAAGTCCCCATAACGTAAATGACTCCATTTTAAGGTGAAGACATGTTTTAAAGTTAGGCTGAGGTTAGGGTTAGGTTAAGGTTAGAGGTCTGGGTTAGGGTTAGGACACTAGTAATGGTGGTTAATGCCTTTAACAGACTATTAGAGTTGTGACGGTGAGAAAAACACTGTGTGCACAGTTAAATCCAGTCTCCTTTTGTGCAATTTGACCCTTTTTCTTCTTCTTTATCTTCTGCATCAAAGAAGTTACTGAGACGCGGCTTTTCCTTTGTTTCCTTCCTAGATTTGTCTTTGCTGACAGACTGAATGAATATTTCAGAGGGAGGAAACTGTAATCCCATCAGAGGAAGAATAAGAATCATAAATCTGATCAGTCTCATTTTTCTTAACCCGAAACACAGACTTCTCATTACACATGTAACAGAATCAATAAGCTGTTGATCTGTTGTCTTGTCTGTTTTCTAGTGTAGCTTCACTGGATCTCCTCCTGCCACACAAGCTCTTTTTCTTCTCCTTCTTCAGGCCACATTTCATTTCCGACCCCTGCTTAGTTTTCCTGAAACTGGACGCCGAGGGCCGAGGCCTGATGAATAAAACATCCTGTGTTTGCTGCCGGCGGATCACCGGAGCCTTTTCAGCTGCATAAGTGGTGAAAGGCGACATAATCTGCCTCAGAACAAGATCTGGACTGAGATTGAGACACACACACACAGAGGGGAATAGGGCGGAAGACCTGCGGCAGGAGCAGCAGCATGTTAAAACCCCAGCAGCAGCAGCAGCAGCAGCAGCAGCAGCAGCAGCAGCACTGTGGTCAGCTGCTCCTCCATGACTCACCGCAGGTTTTTGGGAAGCCGTGGTTCTGGCAGCGCAGCAGCAGCAGCATGGAGAGCACACGCAGCCTGGCACAGGTCATCATGGAGATGCGTGATGAAATCAAGAAGCTGGAGGACGAGAAGAGAGAGCTGCGAGGAGACTGTGGTCACTGGTCAGGTGACCTGGGATCTTCAGCAGCAGCAGTGGCAGCAGCAGCAGCAGCGGAGCAGCAGAACGTCAACCTGAGGAGGAACGTGTCTGCGCCCGTTCTGGACGGACAATACAAGGGTAAAACCTACAAACACGGATACAGAAGAAATTCAGCACTCTGGTTTAACGTGTTAGCTTCAGTGGTAACATTACTTCATAACAGGAGAACCTCAAGGTTCATGTGTAGGACCGCACCTGTTCTACATTTACACCCAACAACCTCCCTAAAGTCTGC
Source organism: Brachirus orientalis (assembly GCA_016785285.1). NCBI lineage: Eukaryota > Metazoa > Chordata > Actinopteri > Pleuronectiformes > Soleidae > Brachirus > Brachirus orientalis. The sequence continues at coordinate 2,717,723 of JAFBJR010000118.1, forward strand.
TCTGCTGAGGTTAAATTCTATGCTGATGACTCAGTGATTTACGTGTGGATTTTAAAAAATGTGAGTTTGTCTTTGTGCAGAATTCACTTACGTTCCACGACTTCAAATCCTGCAGAATCCATGCTAATGGTTCCGGGCTAAGTCTTTGAGAATCTGCAGATTCTGCCGTTTCTCCTGAAGATGGTCCGAATCTTGTTTTTTAAATATCTGCGTCTCTGAAATGAACTAGTTCTTTCTTTTACTTGTACTTACATTTATTTATGTTATTTATTTATTTATTTATTTAAGTTTACAGGACTGCTAATACCCACGTTGGACGATATTTTACACTCACAGTATATGATTATATGTATATAATCATATATGTATATATATGTGTATATATACATATATGATAAGATATATAGGGCGTATAAGTTAAAATAATAGACACTCAAATGTTATTCAGACATTAAGGAAAATAAAATAAACATAATACTACTGTAACGGTACTATAATTAGATGATTAAGCAGTAGAAAAGAAAATATCTAGTTAATCTTAGTTTCCTCTTGTTCACAGATAATAATAAGTATTTTTTAAATGCAAGTTCTGATTCCACTGTATTTAATAAAATACTGACTTGTAGGTGTTTTATTCAGTATAATGGAGGATGAAGGTTGATGACTTGTCTGGCTGAATAATTAAGAACATGTGACAAATAGTCACTAACCTTAAATTGAACCAGAAAAACGTTGACGTTTGGTGTTTTATTTTCCCACAGAGAACAGCGTCATGACCGTTCGCAGATATTCTGTCGGTGCTAATCTGTCAACTCTGACTCTGGGAGAAGGACGGACTGACAGGATGAGACGCAGCGACCCTGGATGGAGGAGATTACAAGAAGAAATGCATCATGGGAACGACATGTTTGGAAACTCAGTGAGAGGAGAAGCTGGAAGAGTCAACAGCAGACTCTCGCTGCAGAAATACGTCCATAAAAACAGGTACAGAGAGGAAAACTCACAGAAAGACACATTCACAGGAGATTATCGTGAGCACAGTATATGCATTAAATCACATTATGACCATGACGTGTCACTGAATTTAGGGAAACGTTAAAATAAACTGAAATCCTGACTTTACTGATAACAATTTTATTCATGATTTACAGCCTGTGAAAGTGATGTTTAAATTCTGATTCTTCTCAAATTTGTGTTTCAGTTCAGTTACGATTGTTTCCTCAAATTCATTTTTTCTTAAATGTTTCTGGTTATAGTCACTGCCATTTCTTTAACTCCTAATTTTATTTTGAACAGATTCACAAGACTTTTTTTTTCAAAAAAACCCCACATATGTTAATTTTACATGTCTTATTGAAAATATACAAACATTTTTAGTAAAAAGGCAGAAAAGAATTCACAAACAATTTATGCATAATTCTCTATAACATGCAGGAGTCTGTATTTAAATCTAAATAATGGTATTTATTTTTATATTTCACAGTAGAACACTGTAAATTTTTTACAGTGGGACTCATTGAATTCATATCTTACTGTATTTTCCCAATTTTATTATACATTTTAGTTATTTATATGAATGAATTATTATTTTTGAGTCAAAGGAGACTGGAAACGTAAGAATGTCATTGAGTTTTAGTTTTTGGTTGTTTTTGTTTTGACAGTGCTGATGACTTCATGTGTGTGTGTGTGTGTGCGCGCGTGCATGTGTGTGTGTGCGTGTGTGTGCGCGCGTGCATGTGTGTGTGTCCAGGGCCAAAGTGAAAACCGTCACCTTCCTTCTTCCTGTGGACGACATTTACACAAACCGTCCAGTTCTCACCAAACACCAGGGGGAGCCGGAGTTTCCTCCGCTGTCCTCCATCACTGAGACAGACTCGTGAGACTGGACTTTTAAACGCAGTGGCTGTGAGGACAGGAGGACGCGAGGACATGAGGACGTGAGGACAGGAGGACAGGAGGACAGGAGGACAGGAGGACGTGTGAGGACGTGTGAGGACGTGAGGACAGGAGGACGTGAGGACAGGAGGACAGGAGGACAGGAGGACAGGAGGACAGGAGGACATGAGGACATGAGGACATGAGGACGTGTGAGGACGTGTGAGGACGTGTGAGGACGTGAGGACAGGAGGACATGAGGACATGAGGACGTGTGAGGACGTGAGGACGTGTGAGGACGTGAGGACAGGAGGACATGAGGACAGGAGGACAGGAGGACAGGAGGACAGGAGGACAGGAGGACATGAGGACATGAGGACATGAGGACGTGTGAGGACGTGAGGACGTGTGAGGACGTGAGGACGTGTGAGGACATGAGGACGTGAGGATGTGTGAGGACATGAGGACGTGAGGACGTGTGAGGACATGAGGACATGAGGACATGAGGACATGAGGACATGAGGACATGAGGATGTGTGAGGACATGAGGACGTGAGAGGACGTGAGGACAGGAGGACAGGAGGACGTGAGGACAGGAGGACAGGAGGACGTGAGGACGTGAGGACGTGAGGATGTGAGGACAGGAGGACAGGAGGACAGGAGGACAGGAGGACAGGAGGACGTGAGGACAGGAGGATGTGAGGACATGAAGTGAGTCTGAACCCGGTCAAAGCTCTTCATCTGGGTCAGTGTCAAACAGACCGAGGCTCTGGTTACAGGAGTGGACGGCGTGGAGGACACTGATGAGACGCGGGTGTCTCTGCAGCCTGGATCAGGTGTCCGGGCTGCTCTGACAAACCTTCACCTGCAGGTGGCAGCACTGATCTCTGATCACTGAGCTGAGCTTCATTCATTATTCATCATCCTGGTTTCTTTTCACAGTGAAACTGAAATGAGTCCTGTGAGTTCAAACATGTGACCTGCTTCTCCACAGTGTTAATAAAGAGTATATTTTATTTTTTTAGTCTAAATCACACTCTGTGTTTTCTCTGCTTTCATCTGCAAAAGTAAATAAAACATTACTCAGTCTTTGAAAAGTGACAAATGTGATATTATCTGTGAAATACTGCAATAATATCATATGAATGTGTTTTAAAGCTGCTTTTTAAACTGTAAAGACACATTTGTAATGTACATTTGTAATGTACACGTATGTATGTGGTACTTTAACTTTTCTATATGAGACCCACTTTTGAGGATGACAAACTATTGTGACCCAAATCACAATATAAAGCATGAGACGAGCAAATTTGTTCAATAATGTAGCGACTAATTTACAGCCATAACTAATATCATTTTGAACTGGTAAACGAATCACTTCCATAAATTAAACCCGTAATCTCATGCTTGTTATTTAAAACATATATACATGAATGTTAATTGAAAGGTTGTAAAAAATTCAGAAAATTAAAAGTTTAGGGACCCAAAATTATTTCCTGTGACGCATCTGTGGGTCCACAACCCGGTGTTTGGGAACCACTGGATTAGATTTTCCGAAAACAAACAAACATCAGTTCTTTACAGGAACTAATGATTACTTTTATAAATCAATAATGCTGGTTAATCATTTGGTCGATAAAATGTCAATAAAAATATTGATCAAACCTGGACATGATGATGTTTTTCAAGTATCTCGTTTTGTCCCCAAACCAAAATGATTCAGTTTTAATGACTTCTTTATTTGGAGCAAAGAAACTAGAAAATATTCACATTTAAGAAGCTGTGGAAAAATCGCAGACTGGTTTTAATTAAAAAAGAAAAAAAAGAAAACTCAAACTGATAATCAATTATCAAGATAGTTGCTGATTAACAACTGCTCCTAAACATGAGTTTACAGTACTGCAAATATTATGTAACCATGAGGAAAACTAATAAATATCCTTTATTTTTTCCCACTTATTTGTGTACATAAATAGCAAATCAGCTTGCAACTTGTCACTTAGAATAAAATGGATATTTAATTCTTTCCAAATGTAGAATTTAGGTAGAATTAACATGAACATTAAGATGAAATGTAAAAATGTAATGCTGATAACAGTGGCAGAATGTGGTTGTTATGTGTTTCCTCCAGAATCATGAGGGAAAAACACACCACGAACATGTTTACTGTCATTTACTGTTTTATTGTTGACAAATGACAATAGAACTACATTTCCCAGCAGCACTAGCGGCAGCTCCGCCTCGCTGACGTAACTCACTGACGTCACGGACAAACATGGCGGCGGCTGGAGTGGCTTCTCTGAGCCGAATCTCCAGATTATTTTCGTCCTTCTCCTGCAGGAAACAGCGGTTTAATCTGAAAATAATCTCGCAGAGAAGAGCAATCAGTTCATGTATCGACCGTAAGTTTGTGTTCGTATCAGCAGTTTTATTGACAAACGTCTCTGTGGTTTATTAAGAGTAAGAATATCGGAGTGACGAAGCAACATAAACATGAGCAGCAACTAGTTAAGAGTCAGTTAATGTCAACTTTAGTTAACTTCACTTTCATCTCTATAACTAAACTATTATCGTCAAACCACAGTTTCATCAATTTTTATTCTTTCCTGTTTGTTTTCTCTAAATATCTCTAATTTACCTCCAGGAAATTCTCATTTCGAGTCCTTTAATAATCAGCAGCAGTCACATAACTGTGTCACCACTCATCTATTCTGACAGATGAATGAATGCAAGCATGAACGTGTCAAGTAAAACCTTAGCTGTAACTAACATTTTATAATTAATCTGATAATTATCTTATGGATTAGTTGATTAATTAGTTGTTTGGTCCATTAAATGTCAGAAAATATTGATCGGTGTTTTTCAAACCTGGAAATGATGATGTTTTCCAAGTGTCCTGTTTTGTCCACAAACCAAAATGATTCAGTTTTAACGTTTTCTTTGTTATTTGGAGCAAAAGAAACTAGTTTGAATTATGAGGAAGGATTCAGCCTTCAGTAATGTTTGATTCTTTTCGGAGCAGTCGTTGTAAAAGAGAAAATGTCCTATAGTTTGTGTATGTTCTTCACTGTTGAATGTAAACGTTGCAGCTGGTTGTTATGACTTTGCTTTTAAATGTATTGGGACTTTCCTATTACAATGACACATTTATGTTCTCAGAAACTTGATAAATGTTGCAGAGTCACTCAAACTTTATTAACCAAAATTTGGTTGACAAAGTTTACTTTGATGTCGACCAGTTATATGCTTTTAATATTCAGTTTATACATTATTTTCTATTGAAAATACCGTACATAATTACACTGCAGTGCAGATATAACATGTACGTTAGTGTTGTTCCTTAACTGGTTACTGAAGTTAAGACAGTTTTATATTTTTGTGTTATTTGTATCATTTAACAGTCATATTTTATCTGGAAAGCTCAGGTCAGTCGACCTCTGATCCAAAGATCCTGATCCTGATCTTTGTATGTGACTGGTCTGTTTGTGTAGCTGCTCATGGACTCACAGATGAACAGAGGGAATTCCAGAAAGTGGCCTTTGACTTTGCAGCCAATGAAATGGCTCCTCACATGGCAGAGTGGGACCAGAAGGTATTCAGAAGCCTGGATTGTTTCACATGTATCAGTAATAATACCCGTATTTTTCGGAGTCTTCTTAAATTCACCCCAGCATTTGTTTCTTTTCTTTCTTCCAGGAAATCTTCCCAGTGGAAACGATGCGAAGAGCAGCCCAGCTGGGGTTTGGAGGCATCTACGTTCAGCCAGATGTTGGTGGATCGGGTCTTTCTCGCCTGGACACGTCCATCATCTTTGAGGCTTTGTCTACAGGATGCGTCAGCACCACTGCTTACATCAGTATCCACAAGTATGGAGCTCTGAAACAGCAACAAGACACCTGCTAGTTCAGTTACATGGTCGTTTATGAGTCTACAGGATGACTAAATGATAAAATCCAGCATTTCTCTTGTTAAAGTATTAAATGACACACACATCTATAACAATCTAGTGTGATTATAAAATTATTAGCCCCCCTATGAAAATGTCATTGTTTTAAAAAGGTATTTAAAACAATGCCAGAAGGCCATCAAATCTGGAGGAGCTGGAGAGATTTGCCAAAGAAGAACGGGCTGGCATGATTGACATGATACTTTCTCAGGTGACAGCTCAAAGCCTTACTGAAGATTCTATACAGTGTGTAAATTGGGAGAAAACCCTCAGTTTTAACTTGATTTTTTAAAGTTTGTGCTGTGGTTCAATAAAAAGGCCAGTTCTTTAGGGGGCTAATAATTTTGACCCTGGTAGTTTTTGGTTTTTGTGGAATAATTTCATTTAAAACGGCAGTTTTCATAGGGGGCTAATAATTTCATCCTCATCTATGACTGACTGTATATTTCCTCTTGGCAGCATGTGTGCGTGGATGATCGACACCTTTGGGAACAACCAACAGAGGGAGAAGTTCTGTCCTGATCTTTGTTCCATGGAGAAGTTTGCTTCTTATTGTCTCACTGAACCAGGTCAGAAACACTAACTCTAATCCAGAAGCCAGAGTCTGTCACGCGTGTTCAGGTTTAACACGGGTCCTTAAACTGGAAGGTTTTCTTTGAGCTTCTGTAAATCTTTCTAGTTCTTTTCTTTCTGTATTAAGCGTTGATCCATGCATTTGTGCTGTAGTTGTGGAGACCAGTTTTGAGTTGAACTTGAAAGACGTTGCCAAGTTTTATGTTATAATATTTGCTGTTGTAACCCCAAAGAAGACTGCAGCACTATGACTGAAAACACAAACAGCCCATGTTAAGTTTCAGGACAAGAATAAACCTGGATGTTCATTTGGACTCCAGTCGTATTTTTGGGACTGTGATTAGTGTTGAATCATGTCAGAGAATGTTGAGACGCGTTACACCTGGAACGTTGGCAGAACGGATCAGTTGTGAGTGAGCTTGAGACGAGTCACCACGTTAATGTGATAACGTTTGCTTTTCTAACCCACAAAGAAAACAGTAACACTAAGACTGGAAACAGCAGACGTTCACTCAAAGTGGATTTTACTCCTGAAAGTAAATCTGGATTTTCTGTCGTACTTAAGTCACAAAAAAAACCAAAACATTTTACTTCTGGAGAACGTGGTCAAAATGTTCCTGAACAGCTGCTGTTCCTTCACCACGCAGCTCCACTTATGTTTCCTGAATGCAGGTGGAACAAGTGATGCTACGTAAAGAGGCAGATATTCGGCACAAACTAAGTATCGTAGAAAGACACATCAGACACATACGTGAGACCAAAAACGGTTTGGTAATTACTCACTTTACAAAGATTAATTACAGACGTTACACTGTTCTGAAACCGAGAGAGTCCCTTCCTCCCCTGGATCGCTTCTAATTTGCACGTGTGAACAGAGAAATTTCCTGCTGTTCCGGCACAAATCAGCCGAGCTGAGAGCGTCTGGTCTGGGTGGACTCAGCTCGGTTGCTGCACGGAGCAGTTTGTTTGCAGTGTGTCGGCCACATAATCCAGCAGCTTACCCGACACGTCTTCAGAATACATGCGTCATCATCATCATCATCACGACGTCAATGGTGTTTTTGTTTTTGGCGTGGCCTTGATTGCTCAAACTGGAAATGTTCATATACTGAACACTGACCAATGAATCAGGAGAACAGCAGCGAACGCTCTCGCAGACACTCGCTGCTGGTAATCCATCCTCATTTACGTCACTGCGGGATTGAACGGAAGTCCACGTGAACATGAACATGAACTGAACCAAGGTTAATGACAACATTGTTAAAAATGAAAACCAGCACATGAATGAATTGGTACAAATACAGGTATGAAAGCAGCCTCAGTCTTGGTCTTTTCCTGGTCTCTGGTCTGGGTCATGACTTAGTTTGACTTAGTTTTGGTTCGTAAAATAACTGATTACCCCACAACCAAAGAGGTTCTGTTTTTTTTTTTAATGGCCGTTGGGTTTACATATATATATATATATATATATATATATATATTTATATATATTTGTCAAATCCCACTGGATTTGAATAAAATTTGTTTGTTGTTTGTGTTTTTAGAATCAGACACTGTCCCAGCAGACTAAATTTCATCTGGATTAGATCCAGATTACGGCTTTGACGTCAGTATAAACGTAACATGGTTCAGTCCTACTGAAGAAGTTCAGATGTGTTTATCTAAACAGATGAATTTATGTCGGCAGGTAAAGTTCTGTACAGATCCAGTGGATCAGAGTGAAGAAAACACAGCTGACAGTGTTTGAATGGGTTTGAATGGGTTTGAATGGGTTTGAATGGGTTTTCTTGTCTGGTCTTTGTCTCAGGCAGCGGCAGTGACGCCGCGTCTCTTCTCACCTCTGCACAGAGGACGGGGGACCACTACGTCCTCAACGGGTCAAAGGTAAGTCGCTCTTCGGGCCCGAGGCTCGGCGCTCGCTTGAGTGCGTCTGCAACGGTGAAACCCGTGTGCGTTTGTGCAGGCGTTCATCAGCGGAGGAGGAGACACGGACGTTTATGTCGTCATGTGCAGAACCGGAGGGAAAGGAGCCAAAGGTATTTCATGTCTGGTGGTGGAGAAAGAAACACCGGGCCTCAGCTTTGGAAAGAAGGAAAGAAAGGTAACAGTTGACAATGTTTTGAAAAGCTGTTATAGGTCGATGCCACTAGATGTCAGTGTTGTGTCGTGTGTGTGTGTCTCTGGTCTGTAGGTGGGCTGGAACTCTCAGCCGACCAGAGCTGTGATATTTGAAGACTGTGCCGTTCCGGTGAGCAACCGCCTCGGAGACGAAGGACAAGGTTTCAGCATCGCAATGAAGGGACTGAACGGAGGAAGAATAAACATCGGTGAGGAGGAAATGTGTTGCTTTGTCCTCGAACCAAAACTGGTCTGTTTTAATGATTGATTTGTTTTAGGGAGAGAAGAATCCAGAAAATATTCACATTTAAAAAGCTGAAAAATCACAGAAACTGGCTTTAAATTAAAAAAAATAAAAAAATGAAAAATAAACAAACTGATTTTTGATTGAATTCAGCAACTGATTAATCGTTGCAGTCCTACAAAATCAGAAAATAATAAATGACCTCTGCAGTTTGGTGCAGGGAAAAATGTACATAGATTGTCTGTTGTCATACATATCTATGCTGTTGCTTCATAGTTTTACAATGAATATGATGATTTATTATACATTATTTGCCAAAAATATATATTATTATTTATTTAAATGTAGTAGTTTTTTTTGCTCTGTCTTATAAACTGACCCAAAAATATTTGTCCTTGTAAAAGTTTGAAACACCAGTGTGTTAATGATGTTAATGACCTTTGACCCCGTTCACATTTAACAAGCTGAAAAATCAAAACAAATCAAAAACCATCACTTTGTCAAAATAGTAAATTTAGTGATTGATCAGCAGTCGACTAGTTTTGTTGTGACACTGTCATGTGTGTGGAGAAAAAGTGACGTACTCTTCCTTTAAACGAGTCGGGTCAAACCCTGACTCAGAACCTTTCGTCCACAGCTTCCTGTTCTCTCGGAGCGGCTCACGCCTGCGTCCAGTTAGCGAGGGATCACCTGCTGGTGCGGAAACAGTTCGGAGAAACGCTTTCCAACAGCCAGGTAACAGAGAGACACCCCTGTTCTGGACCCTGTTCTGGACCCTGGAGTTCTGAACCCAGGAGTTTAGAGCCCACTCTGGTGTTCTGGACCCAGGAGTTCTGAACCCAGGAGTTTAGAGCCCACTCTGGTGTTCTGGACCCAGGAGTTCTGAACCCTGGTGTTCTGGACCCTGGTGTTCTGACTCCACTGGTGTTCTGGACCCTGGTGTTCTGGACCCTGGTGTTCTGACTCCACTGTTGTTCTGGGCTCTGGTGTTCTGACTCCACTGTTGTTCTGGACCTCTGATGTTCTGGACCCTGATGTTCTGACTCCACTGTTGTTCTGACTCCACTGTTGTTCTGGACCCTGGTGTTCTGGACCCTGGTGTTCTGACTCCACTGGTGTTCTGGACCCTGGTGTTCTGGACCCTGATGTTCTGACTCCACTGTTGTTCTGACTCCACTGGTGTTCTGGACCCTGGTGTTCTGGACCCTGGTGTTCTGGACCCTGGTGTTCTGACTCCACTGGTGTTCTGGACCCTGGTGTTCTGACTCCACTGGTGTTCTGGACCCTGGTGTTCTGGACCCTGATGTTCTGACTCCACTGTTGTTCTGACTCCACTGATGTTCTGGACCCTGGTGTTCTGACTCCACTGTTGTTCTGGGCTCTGGTGTTCTGACTCCACTGTTGTTCTGACTCCACTGATGTTCTGGACCCTGATGTTCTGACTCCACTGTTGTTCTGACTCCACTGGTGTTCTGGACCCTGGTGTTCTGACTCCACTGTTGTTCTGTCCTCAGTTCCTCCAGTTCAAACTGGCAGAAATGGCCACAGAACTGGTGGCGTCTCGTCTCTTGGTCCGTGAAGCCGCGACGTCTCTGCAGGAAAATCGTTCCGATGCCGTTTCTCTTTGTTCCATGGCCAAACTCTTCGCTACTGACCGCTGTTTCAACGTGAGTCAGAACCAGAGTCAGAACCAGAGCCACAGTTCTGGACCCAGTTTTGAGCCGTGTCATGAACCCTGTTCTGAAGTGTGTTGTGTTGTGTTGTGTCTTCTGGTCTGGCCCGTGTTCTGGACCCTCCCGTGTGCTCAGATCTGTAACCAGGCTCTCCAGATGCACGGGGGTTACGGTTACCTGAAGGACTACGCCGTGCAGCAGTTTGTCCGAGACATTCGGGTCCATCAGATCCTCGAGGGTGAGAGTTTGACTTCACTCACAGCTTTGACCCAAACTTGAAATCGTTTGTGACGATTGTTTCCTGCAGCTTCACTGGACGTTGAGTTGGTGACGTCGAGTTTTGTGTGGAAACTTTGAAATCGTCCTCATCGTCCAGAGTCTGTGTTTATTCCATCAGTGCAGTTTTCACACTGAAACGTTTCCACATTAACGTTTGCGTTTGTTTTATGTTGTTTTCCACACAGGAACTAACGAGGTGATGAGGATGATCATTTCCAGAAATCTGCTGACAGAGTTGTGATGAAGCGACTTCACTAGGAACCATGTTATTGTTGTTATTATGGTCTGTCCATGTGGCACTGGTTTCTTTCATGAGCTCTTGTGTCATATTTATTTTTGTTTTGTTTTCAAACGGTAACTTTCCTTTTGGTTGTATTGTTTTTGTTTGTCTCTTAGTTAAACCGGTGAGAAGAGGCGACTGTGTCGAGTCATAACTCAACAGTGCAACAGAATAAAAGCACACGTGTGGAAAATACACATAGTTAGAGCCACAACTAAGGATTGTTTTCATAAGGGATGATTCTGTCAAATATTTTATATATTAAATAAGTTCATTTGGTCCATAACATGTTAAAAAATTGACTTATTTTGTCCACAAACTAAAATGATTCAGTTTAAATGATTTCTTTGTTATTTAGAGCAAAGAAACTGGAAAATATTCATATTTAAGAAGCTAAAAAGACTGGTTTGAATTATTAAGACAAACACTCAAACACTCATTAGTGGATTATTAAAATAGTTGCACAGGTGACTTTGCATTCAGCGCCACCTTCAGGTCAGAGCCAGCATGGTAACATGATGATTTAAAAAAAACATTTTAATCATCTTCACCTTCAGTTTTCATGTGAAGCTGCTCGTCAGGACACCGATGAGATTTAATCTGGTTTTAAACGAAAAAGCTGCTAATTACAACAGATTGTGAAGAGATTGAGATTATGTGTCAGTCTTTTGACTGACTTAAGTGCTAAAATCTTTATATAAAATCAGTTTTTGTCTTGTTACTGTCACTGTGATGTTACTGATTTTTTTCTCTAGAAAAGCTGATGGTGTTTTACAGGCTGTATATTCAAATTTTGTTTGTTTGTGTTATTTTGCAGATCACAATAAAATGTATTTCTTCAACAAAATCAGCCTTTTTATTTATGTTCTCACTCACAAATAACTGAAATAATGAGTTTAAACTTAAATGTGATGAGCGAATATAACAAAAACACTTTATTGAAAAAAGTCAACAACAATCATCATATGAAGTTTTCTACTTTTAGCACCAGAAAATAAACCACTGCTACATCAGATCCAGAGAAAACCATCATCATCTTTATGTTAAAACACCTTTTAAACGAAGCAGAATTCACCAACATCTCACGTACGTTTCACGTACGTTTGTTCTGTCTGTGACGTCATGAAAGTCGCATTTACAATGAAAACTCACTAACAGATTCTTCACATGGGATTTTTACTGTAGTTTTGCTCGATGATTTTTATTCAACAAGGTTCAGATTATCTAAAATGAATTCAAATGAAGAGCAACTTCAATCTGTGATCTCTGGCCTGTAGAGGGCAGCACTGCACCTCTGAGTGCTGCAACCTAATGGAAGAAGAAACACAAGTTAATTTCATAAATATAGTGAAACTCTGGAGACGCTGATGTGAACCGAACCGTTTGTTACAACTCATAACATCCACACACTTAAAACGACTTTTACAAGATTAAATTAGCATTTTAGTCCTTTTGGTTTGGAGACTGATTTTCTGAGCGAGTAAATAAAAAGTGATGGATCTTAAAGGTCCAGTGTGTAACATTATACAGAGTTTATACATTAATGTGAATATACAACTCCACCCATTTAAACTCAATGAGTAAACCAAAGAAGAAGAGAGACTGGAGGAGACGTCTGTTTCTATGGCAACCTCGTCAGCTGACGGAGACAAAAGCTGTGTCTCAATCCAGGGTCTGATTCTGACACAATCATTTCTTCATAGTATCTATTTATTATTATTATTATTATTATTATTATTAGTGGTTTAAAGAGAAGAGTTAAGAATCTTAACCAGGTTTATTTGACCTGGTAATGTTTCATGTCCAACATTATCTGCTGTGAATAATTAATAATTTAATGTTGTTGTTAAACTACTGTTGTAGAAATAATGTTTTATTTCTGTACAAATTCTGTTCTATAAATCTGTGAGGAGATAAGTTAAAGTTGTAAATCATATTCCACTTGTGTTTGTCAGTGCTGTTTCCTGCCACAGGGGGCGCTGCCTTGTTTGTGTGACGTCAGCTGTTTCCCTGCTGATTTCACTGTGAACATGACTTAGTTATTACAGACTGGACCTTTAATGGAGGCAGAATTTGGAATATGAAATGAGTGAGTGAAGACAAAACACCTGTGAGACATTGTCCTCTCGTCTTCATTGACACAGTGTTTTCCACTGCATGGCAGTCTTGTCCCCTCTGTCCTCTCTGTCCCGTCTCTCCTCTCTGTCCCGTCTGTCCCGTGTGTCCTGTGTCCTCTCTGTCCCGTCTGTCCTGTCTGTCCTCTCTGTCCCGTCTCTCATCTCTGTCCCGTCTGTCCCGTGTGTCCTGTGTCCTCTCTGTCCCATCTGTCCTCTGTCCCGTCTGTCCCCTCTGTCCCATCTGTCCTCTGTCCCGTCTGTCCTCTCTGTCCCCTCTGTCCCATCTGTCCTGTCTGTCCTCTCTGTCCCATCTCTCCTCTCTGTCCCGTCTGTCCCGTGTGTCCTGTGTCCTCTCTGTCCCATCTGTCCTCTCTGTCCCGTCTGTCCCGTGTGTCCTGTGTCCTCTCTGTCCCATCTGTCCTCTCTGTCCCGTCTGTCCTGTGTCCTTTCTGTCCTGTCGGTCCCCTCTGTCCCGTGTGTCCTCTGTCCCGTCTGTCCTCTCTGTCCCGTCTCTCCTCTCTGTCCCGTCTGTCCCGTGTGTCCTCTGTCCCGTGTGTCCTCTGTCCCGTCTGTCCTCTCTGTCCCGTCTGTCCCGTGTGTCCTGTGTCCTCTCTGTCCCATCTGTCCTCTCTGTCCCGTGTGTCCTGTGTCCTCTCTGTCCCGTCTGTCCTCTCTGTCCCCTCTGTCCCGCGTGTCCTCTGTCCCGTCTGTCCTCTGTCCCGTCTGTCCTCTCTGTCCCCTCTGTCCCATCTGTCCTGTCTGTCCTCTCTGTCCCGTCTCTCCTCTCTGTCCCGTCTGTCCCGTGTGTCCTGTGTCCTCTCTGTCCCATCTGTCCTCTCTGTCCCGTGTGTCCTCTGTCCCGTGTGTCCTCTCTGTCCCGTCTGTCCTCTCTGTCCCGTCTGTCCTCTCTGTCCCCTCTGTCCCGTGTGTCCTCTGTCCCGTCTGTCCCGCTCACACCAGTGACCCAGCTTGACTTTGTGCAGGCACCATGACAGTCACCGCTCCCACACGTGTCAGAGAGGCGGAGCTTATCTGTGGGGACATGGTGAGAGGGGGCGGGGCCTGAGGCTGCGCGCGCTCTGTCCCGTTTGGACTCCTGAGAACGTGACCCGCGGCTCCGTTAGAACACGACGGTCGCTTGTGTTTCCGCGTGGGCGTGGCTCTGACGTTGTAACCAGGAAGTCCATGTAGCGTGTTAGCTTCACCGGGTCGCAGGTGGTAGGCGTTAAGGACCGAGCCGGAGTCCGAGGCCGGGACGGGGGAGTAGGGCTGATGTGGGTCCTGTGGTGGAGGACTGGTGGCGATGGAGGACAGGGTCCCGTTCTTGGACGTGGAGTCGGAGCTGGTGTTGCTCTTTGCCCACGACACTTGCTTTGGTGCCAGAGCGTCTTCCCTTTGGAGGAAAGGAATCAAAGGAATCAGAAGGTCAGAGGTCAGATCTCCAGCTTCTGGTGACTCTACATCAATCAACCAACCAACCAACCAATCAACCAATCAACCAATCAATCAATCAGACTCTATTGATCCACCTTATTCAAATCCTCCATGATACTTTGACACTTCTGGTGTGACCAGTCGAAGCAGAACTGGTGTTTTCCATAGTAACAGGACGCTAACCACTGTGGAAGCTAACGTGTGGGAACATGTGTGGGAACACGTGTGTGGGAACACGTGCGTGGGAACATGTGTGGGAACATGTTTGTGAACACGTGCGTGGGAACACGTGCGTGGGAACACGTGTGGGAACATATTTGGGAACACGTGTGGGAACACGTGTGTGGGAACACATGTGTGGGAACACGTGCGTGGGAACATGTGTGGGAACATGTTTGTGAACACGTGCGTGGGAACACGTGCGTGGGAACACGTGTGGGAACATATTTGGGAACACGTGTGGGAACACGTGTGTGGGAACACGTGCGTGGGAACACGTGCGTGGGAACATGTGTGGGAACACGTGCGTGGGAACACGTGCGTGGGAACACGTTTGGGAACATGTTTGGGAACACGTGTGGGAACATGTGTGGGAACAGGTGCGTGGGAACACGTTAGCTTCCCACACGTTAGCTACCTGTTCCACCTGAAACACGATGATGTCATCATTTCTGTCTCTTCTTCTACACCAGTAAAGTCTACGGTGACGGGTAAACTAAAGAAAATGTAACATTTACACCAGGAAATTCTGATTAGGACAAGATGCAATTGTGATTTGTGCTGTGTTCCATTTCCACTGGACCTCGGACGTCTGGGAGAAGTGGGAGAAGTGGGAGAAGTGGGAGAACTGGGAGAAGTAGGAGAAGTGGGCGTGTTCCAGGTGAGAAGATGTAACGTATCTCAGGCGACACGTTGTCACTAACAACACGCCACATGGTATTTTGTTCACACAAACAGTGAAACATCATGTAAAAACTGAACAGTTCTATGTTTACTACTGATTTACTGTCACTGTTCCCTGAAAATCAACTTAATTTAAATTAAAATGTCTTATGTTGTGGTAGGAAACCTTACATGCGCCCTCTACTGGATCCTAAGGGGAAATACTTAAGTTGACAGCAGGTAATTTCAGTTTGAATGTCACATGCCACATTTGAATTAATATTGAAATTTGAATTAAAAAAAATGTGGACAACAGTGTGAATCACTGTCCTATTTATTTGAAGACAGAGAGACAAGTCAGGGACATTTCACTGTCTCAGTGTCCCACATCAACAGTTCTTTGCTTCAGAATTCCACCTGTAATCTTAATCCCTCCTCTGGCAGTGACTCCAGCAATAATCTGGAGACTGTGGCACTTTTTTTGTAAATACATCAAATGAGATTAAATCTGTCAGGAAACACTAGAGGCCGAGGAAGAGGAACTCAAGTTAAGGGAAAAATTAAAAAAATAACAAAAATACTGAATTAAGAGCAAAGAGATCAAATACTTAGCTTGAAATACCCAAAAGATTTAAATACCAAAAGAATAAAGTATTAAAAGCTGTAAATCTGTGGCCTCGAGAATAAATTCAGGATGAGGTCACGAGGTCATGAGAAACTGAGAATGATATTTAAAAGAGCTGCTGTACTGAACCGGAGGGCGTTCCTAATAAAGTGAGCAGTGAACGTGGGGTCCAGCTCTCACTTGATCTCATTGGCGACGTCCTCGTCCTCTTTGTCTCGTCTGCGTCTCAGTAAGAAGACGAGGACCAGGACCATGGCCACGAGTCCGACCACTGAGCCCAGAGTCGCCGCTGCCATCACTCCTGCGTTCGAGGCTGAAACACACGTTCATTCAGCTGATGAGCTTACACTAACAAAACCAAAGGGTCATGTATTTCAAGCATTTTAAAGCTTTGATTATATTATATTATATTATATTATATTATATTACATTATATTACATTATATTATATTATATTATATTTGCAATAAACAAAAACTGTGTTTTATAATAGTTTACTGTCACCAACACACAAGCAACGTCCAGGCCCAGTTCTTCGTTTTTATTTACTCCTTTTATTTACTTTTATTGACTCCTTTTATTTACTTTTATTGACTCCTTTATGTCATAAACAACCTCTTCAGCTAATAAGATCCTTCTGGTAAATAAATGTGTCCATTTTTAAGCACTTTATCCAAAAAATAAGCATTTTTAAGGATTATTCCTTAAAAATTTGAAGAAAGATGGAAATTTGCCATAAACAACCAAAACTGTGTTTTCTGAGAGTCAGTGTCACATAAACAGTTTTCAGTATTCATAGTCGTCCACTCAATAGTTCAAGCCTTTTTAAGCACAACATTTTAAAGGGTTCTTTTTAAAAGGTAAGTTAATATAAATATATATATATATATATATATATATACACACGCTCACAAAGATGATGTCACATTAAAGGAGATGGGAATTTCACTATAAACAACCAAACCTGTCACAAAAGTGTTTTAGTGTTTGTTTAATCCTCCGTCTGATGAGCAAACACCATTTTCAAGGCGTTTCCAGGACAGGGAAGTTTTTACAGTGTACGTACAGGTGACAACCTCCAGGTTGATGGAGCAGCTGTCGGATCCGGCCGAGTTCGTGGCTCTGCACACGTACTTTCCCGACATGGTTTTAGTCAAGTTGCTGAGCCGCAGTGTTCCCTGTCTCTCATCTGAAACAGCAACAACAACAGTTACATGTTTAAATCACACAAACACGGACACAAACACGCCACAGCTGCGCTTTCATGTTCCACGGCTGCAGCAATTAATCCAAATCTGGATTAATCCATGTTAATCCATATCAATTCTGAGTGTTTTTCTTAGAATGAACACATTTAATTAACATTTTTAGCATTTAACATTTTTCATAATTAACATTTTTCAGCTTTTTAAATGATAATATTTAAAAAGCACACACACACACACACACACACACACACACACACACACACACACGTATATATGTATAAAAAAATTCTAAACCTAAAAATTGTATTATTTATTTGGCAAATAACCTTAATTTGACCTTTTTACAGCCAAGTGTGAGTCGGCTCAGTTGCCTTCTTCTCTGAGAAGTCATAAATTAATCAAGTATAATATTAAATCACTAATAATAACATTTTTTTTTTCTTTTCAGGAATGAAAGTAAAAGGTAAATTTCACATCTTAATCAAGAAATAATCGTGTGTTTTTGTATTTTTTTCAGTTTTTTGTAAAATAGTAAGTTTGAAATAACAATAATTATTATATTTTAACTTTAAATGATCATTTTGGTTGAAGAGCATCTACATACTGGTGTAGTAACATTACAGAAACATAAAAATAATAAAAATAAGAATGATTTGGATGATTCACTCGTGCAGTTCATTTAGGGCAGCGGTGGCATAAACCTGACACTAGGTGGTGCTCTAACACATCTGTTAAACACTGTAACTATAACTTCACACCTCAGACGTCAAAAGAACAAAACCAGCTGCAACAGAACCAAACCCAGTGAACATCAGCTGATTCTGAGTTCAGTCAGATTACATTCAGATTATCTTCAGATTAGCAGGAGCAACTGAAGCCGCAGGGAGGCTGAGCTGCTGTGGCATGAGTCATGTTGGAGTTTGGTCAGGTCAGTGAGCAGCAACACGTGTTCACGTCACCACATGTGACACATGGAAACAGCAGGTTTTCTGGAACACGCTTCGTCATAGCAACGTGAAAGCAAACACACACACACACACACACACACACACACGTTACACAAAACTATATTCATCTACTAAAAATCTACATTTGAGCAAACACTGACATTCGAGAACAAAACAAAACACATCTATTCATGTTTTCACCCACTGTCTCCATTAATGTGCCTTCAAATTTAAAAAATGCAGTTTTAATGTTTAAAACCTGCAACAATGCGTTGTTTCTTTGGAAATCCTAGAAAGCGATCAGTGATCAATAAACCAGTGTTTCCCAAACTTTGTATAAAAGGATCCACTTTTTAACCCATCATGACTCAAGTCACATCATCTGTGACCAGAGCAAATTTACATCCCTGTCTGTGAAACTGAATTTTATTTTGAATTAGTGAACAAATTTAAAAAATTCTAACTCAATTTTTTGAATGTTACTTAAAAAATAAACACAGTTTGGGAAAATTCTTAAAAACTGTTTGGGGTCGCTAAAAAAATCTACCGTGAGCCATTTGTGGGTCCCAACCCAGTGTTTGGGAACCACTGCTATAAACTAGCACACAATGGAAGAATGAATGAATGAATGAATGAATGACACAGGATGACACGTGTAGAATACAATTTTTTAAAAGGCAAATTCAACCTTTTATTTTGAAAAATCTAGAGACGCAAGTGAATGACATGTCTGAAGCATGTGTCTTTAGTCACGTCACATTTTACTGAGACTGCATCTCTTAATCAAAGCCATGTCGACCGTGAATGGAAACACGTCAAACTCTCGATCTGATTGGCCGGTCTGTCTGGACTGTTGTAGAAAGTGGCGGCACAAGATGGCCGCCCTCCTACAGCAAGGCCCTTGTCTGCAGTAACATATAAAAGGCTGATTCTAAGGCTACACATTATATTCAAACACTGTTAGTTCATCAGTGGTGACGCTGACTTTCCCTTCAGGGATGTTTCACTACGACCTTTAACTTTAGTCAAAGTTACGAAAGACACATTTGGTGAAACATCTGTCGCATTTCACTCATCTTTGTTCCAAACGTCTCGCACTGATGACCTGAGCGAGTGTCACATGAGCGAGTGTCACATGACAAGTTTGACGACTTAAAGGTCCTGACAGATTAAATCAGCTGTTCTTTATTCCAAATCAGTGCAACAGAGAATTAAATTACCATTTGATTTTCCTTGAGAGTTGAATGAAAATCAAGATTTAATCCACAAATCAGAGAAGAGAATGTTAATCTTTAAGGTTGAATGGGATTATCACCAGAATCTACACTTTTATTGTTTATTTATTTTATCTTTTTTTTTTTTAATTATAATCCTGTAAACCTTTTTATAAACTGGTTGATTTCTTTTTTGCCTTTAAAGCTTTTCTACAGCCTGAAACTAAAGCAGGAGTAACTCGTGAACTTTGACCTCCTCCTCCTCTGAAGGTGAATGAGTGGATGAATGAGTGGATGAATGAAAATCCCTTACCCAAGAACCCGAGCACGAGCAGGGGCTGAGGGCAAGATCTCCATTCTGTGGTTTTTGTTTTAGTGCAGAAGAAAACAAAGAAAAGATGGAGGTGAAAGTGATGATGAGTGAGATGAAGAAACGACGCCAACAACATGATGATGATGATGATGATGATGATGATGATGATGATGATGATGATGAGGTGGTGAGATCATTTGCTTTTCTGCTTAAAATGTGCCTTAAAACAAAAACACAGGTCCAGGTTTAAAATCACAACATCGTTCAAACACAGTTTAGAATTAAAAGATATTTTAATCAAACGTTTGTCTCCTCAGAGAGCAATGTCTTGAAATTACGTTATTTTCCTCATGAAAATCCAGGATTATTTCAGTGTTTATAACCAGGCTTTAGTTTAGCTTTTCATTTCAACATTAATGACAATTATTAATAACATTCACTGGCAACAGTAATAGAAAAATGCTAAATCCACTCGTGTGCATCCAGAAAACAGTTTAATTCTTAGGTGAACTGATGTGCAAACTTAAAATGTTAAAACTTCATTTTCATTTTTGGAACAAAACAGCTTTAATGATAATCCAAACACCATTTAATTCATCAAACACCGCTTTGATTTAGAGCTGCGACGTTCAATCCTTTAACTATTGACCTTTGACCCCAACTCACAGCCTTTTTTGACAACCTTTTTCTGTTTTTAAAAATAAAAAGAAGTTTTGTGATGTGAATATTCTTTGACTTCTGTGACAGTGAACTGAAAAATCTGTGGTTTGTTTGAAAACATCCCCATTTTTTAAGGTTTAACAAACTCTGATCGATATTCGGCCCCTTTTTTCCCTGACGTTTCATCGACCAAACATCGTCCTGATGAACTCAGAACGTAACCAACAGCAAAACAAGATCAGAGCAAAAACAGTGGGTTCAGTGTCGACTGACTCCTGTTCACGGAATGAAGAGGCAGCAGGAAGCTGCAGCTGAGGAGCCGTTTAAAAACACCTGAGTTCGTGAGACTCAACACACGACACCTGCGTGCAGCCAATCACACGACGCCTGTGTGCAGCCAATCACACGACGCCTGTGTGCAGCCAATCACACGACGCCTGCGTGCAGCCAATCACACGACGCCTGCGTGCAGCCAATCACACGACGCCTGTGTGCAGCCAATCACAAGGTGTGCAGCCAATCACACGACGCCTGTGTGCAGCCAATCACACGACACCTGTGTGCAGCCAATCACATGATGCCTGCGTGCAGCCAATCGCACGACACCTGCGTGCAGCCAGGTCTCCATGTAAACACAGTTCTTACAAATTAAAGGTTATTTTTAGTTTCATAAGAGTCCAAATAAAGAGTTCTGACATGTGTTTTTGATATAAGTACAGTTGAGTGTTCTATAAAATGATTTTCTATTATAGTTATATAATCTATAATGCAAATCATTTGTATTTTCTACTGTATATCATAGTTTTTATTGATAGAACAAAGAATTTGGTTGACAAAAATTGAGTTCTTAAGTACTTAAGTTAATTCAAATCTCAGTTTGAAATGAATTGAATTCATTCCGTCCTTTCTCTTTAAGTTGTCAACCTTTGTCAAAGTAAAATATAAAGTATAAAAAAATAAAACCTAAACGAGGTGGCAAATAATGCATATAAATATAAAAGAATAAACATTTAATAAGAATAAATGTTTATTCTTTTATTATAAATAATAAAAGATTCAACAAATAGCCTTGGATAATAGTGTCAGAGTGATCTAATCTGCTGCTGCTGTCACTCGTCTCCCAGATTATCTCCTTCATACCACGGTTACATCGACTGGTTAGTTGAGTTACTGGTTTATTTCCATCAGCTTAATTCTGGTCATTCTCCTCTGACATCAACAGGTCATTTTTTTTACTCACTACATATTTTTCTCTTTATTTTATTTTCAGTCATCATTCAGTGTAAAACCTAAAACCCCCAGTAGATCAGCAGTGTTTGAAAAACACACACAGTCATTTAAATCACATTTCTCAGTTCAAATAAAGCTTCTTGATTGCTTGTTAATCTTGAGTATATATTATTTATTTAATTAGTTACTTATATGAACAGGCAGATAACAGGTGTACCTAATAAAGTGGCAGGTAAGAGTACATTCCCTCAGGGACACAGAGTTTCAGCTGATTGAATCGGCTGCTTTGCGTTGATTCTGATCAGGTCAGGTGTGTTTAACCTCTGCTCTACAGCGCCCCCTGCCTCTTTATTCTCTGAACAACATCTCTGATGCCCAACTTTCTCTGTTGAATAAGATTTGTTTCTCTGCAGCTGCTCAAAAACGGCAAAAACTGAGTTTTAAGGAAGTAAAATAAGCCTTGTTTCTGGGAGGGAAATCAGATTTACACTAGAAAAATCATTTATTTTTAAGGGAAAATAAAATCTTAAAACTAACAACAAGCTTAAACAAGGGTTCACATGAAGGTACTGATGTGTGTGCAAGTATAAGAAAAAGAAAGGTGTCAGTTGTTCAGTTGTTTTAAGTAACTTATCACAAGCAAAGAAATGTAAGTAATATTTAAGAAATATTTAAATTACCTTACATTTTGTCCAGTTTTTGGTCCAGTTTTCCTCCTTTTAAAAAACACTACAGGCTGAAAGTGGCTGATTAGTTTTTAATTTTTGCTCACCCCACTGGTGGATTATTTTTCTTAAAAGAAAGAAAACGTAAATCAATGTAAGATTTTTTGGCTGATTTGTAGCTGGGTTGTTTTTGCAGTGCAGCTTCTCCATCTTTAAACTGTGAGTTTTGTTTCAAAATTGAATCCATCATGAAAATACTTGTTATTTAAAGCAGTGGTACGTGTTCACGTTTCCTGTTTCTTTCTCCAGTTAATCCACAGAACAGCTGTTTCTTGGGGGGGTGGGGGGGGGGGGTGGGGGGTCAAATCTGCGATTTTATAAGTATGTAAGAAAATGTATTAAATTCTGGTGATACATTTTAAATATGTACAATATTATTGGCCAAAATTGACTTTAAGAGATATTGGAGATCTCCAGCTATTATTTATTTATGTAAATTTATTTAAATAAATAGATAGATAAATAAATATATCTACATCTGCTGTGATATGAATATGAAAAATATGTTAATTTCACTGCAGAACATGACACTACAGTTCTTCAAATGTTAATTTCTTAGAGACGTAGTTGCAGTTGAAGTTATTGGGATAGTTTATCTTTTCTGATTTTAGTTTTGCGTATGTATTTTCATGAACATCTCTAGAGTGGACACTTTTGTGCTCATCACAGTGATAATAAAGATTTGTGATTCTGAGAAGAGACTGAATATATATATATATATTATGTACGTGTATATATATTGTTATCGGCCCAAGAACTTGTTGTTATTGGCAAAAAGTTCAATATTCTTTCAACAAATGTAGTAATAAAAGTAGAGTGACTTTTATTTTTATAAGTGACAGAGTAACAGGAAGTAACAGGAAGTAACAGGAAGTACTCACTCTGCATTGGTGAGAAGAAAACCTCGGACACTGGAGCAGCTTTGGTCCATTTGTACTGAGGGACGGGTTTTCCGTGACTGGACTTGCAGGTCAGAGTCACGTTTCCCTTCACCACCGCGTCTCCAATCATGGTGCAGACGGGGGGAGAGGGGGGGACTGTGTGTGTGTGGGGGGGGGGGCAGACAGACAGATAGACAGACAGACAAGTTAAAACCTATAGGATAAAGCTGTAAGATCGACGACCCTTCACTGAACTTGTATGTTAGTTTTAATCTGGTGCCGGCGACATGGACATTTCTCAGGAGGGCGGCCATGTTGTGACCGACCGAGCCCCTCCCCCCGCTTTGTCCCATCTGCTGCTGTAAGACGACGGAGCGTCCTCAGCGAGTCCCTGAGCAGCAGATGAGTTTTATTTGTACGCTGCTTACTCATACAAGTACAAATCCCAAAATCCTGACAAATATGTTTCTTAATCCAGCCGGCTGGGATTAAATCTGCCGACCTCGCCCACTCTACCTTTGACGTTGAGGTGAATCTCTCCGGTCAGGCCCTGGTCTCCGGGGACGAGGACGCTGCACACGTAGCGACCGGAGTCCGACTCCTGCGTGTTGTTGATGTAGATGGACAGGTTGGTGGACGGCATGGCGGCGCTGAAGCCCACCCTGTGGGCGAACTCGCCCTGACCCAAGCCGACCTCACCCGAGCTGAAGTTTATCACCTGGACACGCAAGACGAACAAGAACACGGGTTCAGGGAAACACGGGACACATGTTTAGTATCACGTGAAAAACACGTGAATCTCATGTCAGTAAAGCGACACGTGTTTTTTCACTTCCCTCCTCTGATACGTTTGTTATTTCTGCATTAAAACGTGTAAAAACAACATTATCTTTGATCATGTAAATGTACATATGCACACTTCAACACATGTAATCTACAGTATACATAACATATGTTATCACAGGTTTACACACACATGTAAACTGTGATAACACACACACACACACACATATATATATATAATGTATGTTTTATGTATATAATGAAAAAGAACCTGTTACATGCAGAATGTGACTGATGAGTTCATTTGACCGAAAACAAAAAACTATAATAACAAAAACCTTGAAGGTCAATGATTAACTCATTTTAAGCAATTTAAAGATACAATACAAAGAAAAACACACACATTCTCATATATATGTATATATATTGACAAAGTGAGGACATTTGGACAAAGTGAGGACATTTGGTCAAAGTGAGGACATTTGGTCAAAGTGAGGACATTTTGTCAAAGTGAGGACATTTTGACAAAGTGAGGACATTTGGTCAAAGTGAGGACATTTTGTCAAAGTGAGGACATTTTGTCAAAGTGAGGACATTTGGTCAAAGTGAGGACAGTTTGTCAAAGTGAGGACATTTGGTCAAAGTGAGGACATTTTGTCAAAGTGAGGACATTTTGTCAAAGTGA
>JAFBJR010000119.1:0-96208 GCA_016785285.1 Brachirus orientalis
TAGTGGTAGGGTGGAAAGGAAAGGTCGGATTGATAGTAGGATGGTAGAAAGAATGGTAAAACGGTTGGTAAAAAGGGTGGTTGGATGGTAGATTGAATGGTAAAACGGTTGGTAAAAAGGGCGGTTGGATGGTAGATTGAATGGTAAAACGGTTGGTAAAAAGGGTGGTTGGATGGTAGATTGAATGGTAAGATGGTTGGTGAAAAGGGTGGTTGGATGGTAGATTGAATTGTAAGATAGTAGGTAAAAGGGTGTTTGGATGGTAGATTGAATGGTAAAACGGTTGGTAAAAAGGGTGGTTGGATGGTAGATTGAATGGTAAAACGGTTGGTAAAAAGGGTGGTTGGATGGTAGATTGAATGGTAAGATGGTAGGTAAAAAGGGTGGTTGGATGGTAGAAAGAATGGTAAGATGGTTGGTGAAAAGGGTGGTTGGATGGTAGATTGAATGGTAAAACGGTTGGTAAAAAGGTGGTTGGATGGTAGATTGAATGGTAAGATGGCAGGTAAAAAGGGTGGTTGGATGGTAGATTGAATGGTAAGATGGTAGGTAAAAAAGGGTGGTTGGATGGTAGAAACAATGGTAAGATGGTAGGTAAAAAAGGGTGGTTGAATGGTAGAAACAATGGTAAGATGGTATGTAAAAAAAAGGGTGGTTGGATAGTAGATTGAATGGTAAGATGGTATGTAAAAAACGGTTGTTGGATGGTAGATTGAATGGTAAGATGGTATGTAAAAAAGGGTTGTTGGATGGTAGATTGAATGGTAAGATGGTAGGTAAAAAAGGGTTGTTGGATAGTAGATTGAATGGTAAGATGGTATGTAAAAAACGGTTGTTGGATGGTAGATTGAATGGTAAGATGGTAGGTAAAAAACGGTTGTTGGATGGTAGATTGAATGGTAAGATGGTAGGTAAAAAGGGCGGTAGGATGGTAGATTGAATGGTAAAAATGGTAGAATGATGAAAAGGTCGTTTTACGACTTGAAACATGAATTCACAGCTCACCCTTCCACTTACTTAGATAATGTAATATTCGACTTTATGTCCTCTAATAAATCCTTCATTCATATGTTCACATGTACAGATTGGACACAATCATTCATACACTTTGCATTATTTTTGCACTATAATACAGTTCAACCACAAACTAAAGGCATGAAAATAACAAGGTGTTTTAAGACAGAATTTACTGCCCGACTCTTCTGTTAGACTGCATTTGTTTAGTTAGCTGCACCTAATAAACTGAGTAGGGTGCTGTTATCCAAAGCACTCTGTAATTGGCTTTTCACACATGCACACACACACATGCAAACACACACACTGGTGGTGTTAAGCTACTGTGTAAAGGATGAGAATAAACATGAGGAGCAATTAGTCAGACTACTGCTTTAAGAACAGATCCACACGTGGACAACAGAGGCTGCAGGTAGGTCACACCATGTAAGATGCCATGAGTGAATGAACAGTTTTAATTTGTCTGTAATCCCAGATCATCACGAGCCGCACTTTAAAATGAAATATTTCAATGAGGATCACAGGATTCGGAGTCAGCTTTACTGACCAAATGTGAGTGCACACATGCAGGACTTTTCCACTTCGGTGAGGACTAACAAGTAAAAAAAAAGACCACTGCTGCAAGTAGGGACACTTAAAATGACTCAGCTAATAAAATCTACATCTGCTTAAGTTACTTCTTTGTCTCTTTATCTCATTTGACAGACAGGAAACTGAAACTGCTGCCACACCAAAGTCCATAGAGAAAATGAGTGATTTTAGCTCACAGGGACACAGGAGCTGCTGGTCTACTGCTGCCTCGTGTGGTCACTTTGTGTCACTGAGGTAAATCCAAAGGAAGGATTATAAATGCCGAAGTCACAAAATAAGACATTTGAACTTAGTGATGGAGGCAGCAGTGGATCAACAACTCCTGTGTGCTGTGATGTAAAATCACTGATTTTTTCTATGGACGTTGGTGTGGGAGAGTGACCGTTTCTCAAAGTGGTGTTAATTTCAGTTTCCTGTTGGAAAAGAATTTCTATCAGTGAGATAAAGTGGCAACCCATTGTTTTCCGTGCACTTATTACGTGTCAGTACCTGAAAAACACCTGAACCACCTTTACACCACAGTAAATGTGTCCTTTGCTGTGTTTGGTGATAATATTCTGCTTTGGGCAGATGAATATTTAGTCTGTGTGAACGGTGTGGACAATTTTGTAATGCTGAAGTAAGAAAGGTAAAAAACATTCTCTGGATGACGCTGACGTCTGTTTGTCACGACTAACTCGCTGGTGAAGGTCACCAAACAGAGCGTGGACACAGGAGAGACTGTGTGGCCAGAAACGCTTCTGTTGACATGTGTAATATAAGCTGAGGATTCTGTCCAGGCTGTGTTGGCAGAGCTTAAGAATAACCAACACTCTGATTCATGTGGGCTGATTCATTTCTAAGAGCAAACAAACTGTACAAACTTTAAGAACAACTCATTTGAAGCTCATACTGCGGCTGATATGACATTTATTATTGTTTTCGTCTGTTCACTTTTGCACTAGGTTGTTTTTGTTGTGTGTAAAACCTAGAAACTATTATTACCTGCTCAGAGTTTAAGGTTGTCTATTTGTCAGCAGGATAACATAAAAGGTATTGAACCAGTTTGCACCAAAGTGTTGCAGATCCAGAGAAATAAATGGAATATTTTCTACCCCTTAACAGCATGTAAAATCTATTTCTCTATAAATAAGATATGGCTGTTGGACTTACAAGCCAGACTTATTTATGGTGTTTGGATTTTTCTTGTTTTCAACGGTATGTGACAACAGAACGCAAGATGATTAGTGGAACTTCGAGTTAACACTGTGAATAAAGAATTTATAGTTAACGCACAAACTGCATTCATTGTCTTGATTCGATTATTAATACCGTTTCTCATGTGTATCTGTTTTGAGTTCCTTTTATTCTTAGTTGGCCTAGTTTGTGTTTTCATCTTTTTATATCTTATATTTTATTTCACTGTATGTTACTGTTTGTTAAGACTGATGCTGTAACATGAATTTCAGTTTCTGGATCAATAACATGTGACGATCTATACCTTTTTTTTTTTTTTTTTTTAGTCTATCTATCCAATTTTTCTGTCTGTTTTAAAGTAACATTACATAAATAATAAATTAAAGAGATAAAATGTTGCTTGTGTTGGTCCTTTCTTCTTTGACACACACACGTTTGTGCTTCGATCAAAGTGAGGACCCTCATATACAAATACATTCTCTAGTCCCTTACCCTAAACTAAACCTAATTCTAACCTTAATCCTAAAACTAGTTCTTAACCCTGAAAAAGCCCTTTAAAGAAGTGAGGACCAGACAAAATGTCCTCACTCTGTAGGTGTTTATACGATTTTTGGTCCTCACTCTGCAACAAGTACAAGAACACACACACACACACACACACACGTCTATGCTTCTATCAAAGTGAGGACCCTCATAGACATAATACATTCTCTAGCCCTTTACCCTAAATTTAACCATCACAAATAGATGCCTAACCCTAACCTAAACCCAATTCTAACCCTGAAACCATTTAAAGAAGTGAGGACCAGACAAAATGTCCTCACTTTGTCAACATGTCCTCACTTTGTCAACATGTCCTCACTCTGTAGGTGTTTTTACAATTTTGGGTCCTCACTCTGCAACAAGAACACACACACACACAAACGCACCAGCATGTGTTATGTGTCATTTCAGCTCATCATAGTAGTTTCACACACACACACACACACACACACACACTCGGCTGTACACGGAGGCTGAGCTGCTTCCACATGAGCGCCAACACAACTGTGTCACAACGCGGCCGCGGCGCTCGACCCAGGCTCTGCCACACCGAACGCATGCTCAGTGAATCGTCCTCAGACAAATGAAGGGAATCTGCAGTCTGAACATACAGTACCTGAGTATAATCACAGTGATTCAATACGCTCACACCCTGGAGAGACGCTGTAATTCACACAACTCTGATTTGGACCTGTGAGCAGCGTGCTCAATGAGATCACCTCCAGGCAAAGAGGCAGACTTTTGGACCGGTGAAGCCTCAGACAGAGAGCCTCTGCAGTCAGCGCCGATCGATCCGCGTCATGGTTACACAGATGAAAAGCGTGTTTCGCCAACAAGTGTTTCTGGGGAATTCAACCGATGCCTGTGGGATGTGGAGATTCACTGCTGAGGGGTTTTAATGAGGTTGAAGCACCTTTTCAAAGTGGGCTGACTGTGCTGGGAGCGCCCCCCTGTGGCGAGAACCAGAGACACACGGAGGTTCATTACCGTTAAAAACCATGAGAATACACAAAAAACTGGATTTACCTGCTTATTTTCAACATGTGTATATATATATATATATATATATATAAATATATACACATTTTCACGTCTGTTGACAAAATAGATTATTATTAATTTTGACATTTCTATGTTTTTAGACTATGAAACTATGTAGTGTACCATATAGAGGTTAACAAGTGTAACTGCAAGGGACAAAGACAAAGAAGGGCTGCTCCATATAAACCACTCAAAAGTCAAGGAAAGTTAAGCACACAATAATTTAAGGATATATTTACTGCATTATCTTAGCTTCAGACTGCTTTTTCCAACAGAAAACCGCTCACTCTCCCACACCAAAGTCCATAGAGAAAATCAGTGATTTTACATCACAGGGACACAGGAGTTGTTGATCCACTGCTGCCTCCATCAGTCAGAGCAAATGTCTTATTTTGTCTTTTTGGCATTTGAAATCCTTTGTTCAGCTTTACCTCAGCGACACAAAGTGACCACACGAGGCAGCAGTAGACCAGCAGCTCCTGAGTCCCTGTGAGCTAAAATCACTGGTTTTCTCTATGGACTTTGGTGAGGTTATCTGTCAGAAAAGGCTGCACATGGAAAGATTTAGTAAATTCTTAACAATATAAAAGGATAAATATTGTGTTTTTTCATCTTATGACCTCGTGACATCATCCACACAGCATCGGAACCAATAAAATTGCCAATTAACGCTTTAATTTTGAGTCTATTGTTCGACTTAGTCACACTGTTCCAGGCCAAAAATGACCGCCATAGGAAATGAATGGGTAAGACTTTATTGTGTTAATCTAACAGATGGGAAAACATTCCCCTACATAAACTCAACCGGAGGTAACATGACAGGGTTTTGGATTATGGATCAAATCCTGAACATTCTGAAATGCGGAACGTTCTGGGCTTTAGGTTTTCACGCCAGTGCTCGTGCCACAGGTACGGCAGGATGTGTCGGTTAAATCCCCGGCCTCGGGGGACGCGGCGTGCGAGTCTGTCGCGCATGGCGAGGCGTTTCTAACGAGGCAGATGGCGTCGACAACTGTCTCCAGCTTGACTGTGATTTCAGCATGTGGACGGAGCTTAGTGCTGCTTTAATCACACAACATGACAAAGTCCTGCCGAAAGAGACGCCAAGTGTTGAATAAATTCAACATGAACGTCATTTTCCTCTCTGTACCTTTCTTTCCATTCATTTCCCAAATCTTCATCAAGTCAATAATGAATTGCTTTCTTCTTTCCTCAGTCCTCTTCTCCCTGCTAAGGAATTTACACCTGTTGTTTTAATGAAACAGTAAATTAGGACGAATGCTGCCACCTTGCATGGTGTTTTCTCCACCAGATGGCTGATAAGTCCCGCCCGTCTTGTGATTCTGGAGTTAAGGCTTGGTTTTAAGGGTCTAATTCTGTCTCGCAAGGAACAAATAATACCTGTGTAAATATATAGTAGATTAGCGATTTGATGAAACTCTCTTTTGGCAGATGAGGACCATGGCTTCCGCCCCTTCACGTTGTCCGTCAACTCATTATGGGCGTGGCCTCCTGTTGACCAACTTCTTGTGTTTCCATTAGAGCTTTTCACAAAATAAAAGAGATATTTGTAAAATTATGACAAAGTGAAATTGCTACTTGCAGGTGTTTCCATTGAAGGGTGTTTTGCGTACGAGCCGTAAGGCGCGACATCCCATGACACGCCCCTTTGAGGAAGATGGCCGAAAGCATTTTGCGTCCCCAATGGTTTTGGAACAATAGTAAAAATATTTTTAGCTAGAATTAGATTCAGAAAAATTTCACACAAACCACACCATCTTGTCTGAATTGTCCTGGCAGGTGACGAGTGAACGGGGAAAAAGCGCTTCCATTACGCGTTTGCGATAATCGTGTCTCTAAAAAACCACCTTGTGAGAGTGTAAAAATGTTTTAGCGATATTTAAGAGGTTTTTTGGAAAATGTAGGTGTTTTTATTACCAGTTTTTTATTGCAATATTTAGGTTTTGAGCCTTTTCAAGGGGTAATAGAAACCCAACTACTGCTTCTACAAGAGCTGCTGCTCTCCACACTCAGATCACCAGAATGTTCCGTCTACACACATGGTCGTACAACCGCTGCTCGTTTTTACTCCACAACAGGAAGTGGCCAAAAGCTTCTCCTACGAAATGGGACACCCCTTCAAGAACGTGCCACACCATCACAGTCATCACTGTCTCTTTAAGTAAAGAGACACAGCATGTTTTTTTGCTGGACTCTCATCAGCTGTTGTTATCTCGCCACCATGGACTCAAGACATTTGTTTCTGGAGACGTGTCAGAAATTGGGACGAATGGTGGACAAGTTCATGGTATGTACAAAAGTCTACAAACAAGGTTTGGTTCGGTTACTAGTTGTTATCTAAATGTTTAGATTCAAGCAAAGTCCCCGAAAGTTAACCAGCAGAAAGAATTAGCAGAAGATAACGAACAAATATTGGTGACTGCGTTTACTCGCGTTGCTGTGCAGTGTGAAAAGCTTCTTCGCCTCTGTGTGCGATTTAAATTTTTCCCATCACCACTCTGCAGGGACCTATCGTCCATCTGGAGGGAAAAAAAGATCAAGTCCTCACAAAGTGAAATATTGATTCAAGGATTTAGACTTGGTTTAAGAGTTGAAGAACAAGGTTAAAAGAAAGTAGTGATGAGCACAATTACAGGCTGAGGGATAAGCACACGAATGTGTGTGTGTGTGTGTGTGTGTGTTTAACATGCTGCTGAAGTAAGAACTGGCTTGACAATTACGCTTCAAGCAAACTCCATCACTGTCTGTCAATTAACCCAGGAGGCGCCGTCTCTTCTTTTAATGAAACTCTCCTTCTTGCCCTCCGGCCAGCATCGAGGATGATGGATTTGATTTCCAATGAAGTGGCCGATTTCCTGACAGACTGGCTGCAGTGCCTTTTTCTGAGGCCCGGCCAAGATGTGGTCACAGATGTGGTCACAGAAACGTAGCGGAACAAGTTCTGAATAAAATATGAAGCAGAGTTGATTTGTTGAATCGTGTCTCCGGATCCATGCACCACTTTTTCGCCTTTTTTTTTTTTTTTTTCTCTCTTTTGAAGCT
This sequence comes from Brachirus orientalis, assembly GCA_016785285.1. Lineage (NCBI taxonomy): Eukaryota > Metazoa > Chordata > Actinopteri > Pleuronectiformes > Soleidae > Brachirus > Brachirus orientalis. The sequence continues at coordinate 7,429 of JAFBJR010000119.1, forward strand.
CTTTCAGAGTCGAACAGTGTGGAAAAACTCCATTAGGGATGCATCCTCCAAACTCGCAGACACTGTCCTCCCATAATCAAAGCCTCGTTTTATTTTCAAGGCTTGACTTTTCTCATTTAATTGATTTTCTTTGCCACATCTGAACCAGGAGAGGATCACAGAATTCACTGGGTCAAACCCAAGAGGTTTATGAGAACAGGTTCAGTCTCTCTAGATGCTGAGTCACTGTTGCAGCATAGATCTGGGGCACATTATTAAGCTTTTTTTTGCAGCTTTTTCTTTGCATGAAAGACGAATTCATGGTCAAAATGGTGGTGGTGTTATAAGATGGCAGCAGATAATTGTGTAAATCCACTTTTCTGAGTAGGAACCTGCTGTGAAAATGTAAATGTCATGACTAACTCTATCCTGTGTGTAATTTTCACAACGGTCACTCTACAGTTCTGATAATCAAACAATTACAGTAGCCTTTTTCTATACACCCTGCTGAAATGACACCACACGACACCAGTTATATTTAAGTTGCATTAAAATAATAATAACAATTTAATTTTATTTGCATCGTTCCAAATCACATATATTCCAATTCAAATAAACTAAAGCACATTTACATGATCTTACTCCATCAGCACCTGGTGTCAGTGGAGAGAAGGAACAAATATTTTTTAACAGATTTAGACTTAAAGATGTGCAGCATCTGCCTCAGCAACTCGGGGTGAAAGGGAAGATGGGGGACAAGCAAAAGCATAAACTGTAGAAAAAATTTCATATCACTAAAAATTACAATACTACTAACAATAACAATAGTCAATACAACTGTATCTGGATGATGGATGAAGCCATGGAGACACAGGTTCCTGCAGAACGAGGACAAACCACGGATGGATCCAGAGAACAAATCAACAAATCGTTGAAAGAACAAACTGATAAATACACAACAAATAATTACATGGAAAGAAACATCAATTATCCAAAGAATAAACCAGTGAACAAACCAACAATCACACAAACCAGCTAACAAACTATCCAATTATTCAACGAAAAAAACAAACAAAAAAAAACAATTCAATGAACAAACAAACAAACTATCAAACTATTCAACAGACAAACCAATAAACTATAAACTATTCAACAGACAAACCAATAAACTATAAACTATTCAACAGAGAAACCAATAAACTATAAACTATTCAACAGAGAAACTAATGAACTATAAACTATTCAACGGACAAACCAATGAATAAACTATCAAACTATTCAACAGACAAACCAATAAACTATAAACTATTCAACGGACAAATCAATAAACTATAAACTATTCAACAGAGAAACCAATAAACTATAAACTATTCAACGGACAAACCAATGAACAAACTATCAAACTATTCAACAGACAAACCAATAAACTATAAACTATTCAACAGACAAACCAATAAATAAACTACCAAACTATTCAACGGACAAACCAATAAACTATAACCTATTCAACGGACAAACCAACAATCAAATTATTCAACGGACAAACCAACAAACCTTTAACAATTCAACGGACAAACCAACAAACAAACTATTCAACGAACAAACCAATGAACAAACTATTCACCTGAATGTGCGACAGTGAAGGTAATGTTCTGGAGTCACTGTTGTTCTGTAGCTGCTCAGTAAAAATCACTGTCATCTGGGATCATTTCCCTGTTCAGTGGCTCTGCAGCAGCTTTGAAGAAAAACCAGCATGTAAGTGGAATTCTGCGGCTGCCGTGGGACTCAAACCGCCTCACTGTCTGTGATGAGTTCACCTCTCAAACCTTTGTGACAACTGTATAAAGAAGAACTGAGCGGCAAAGAAGAGGAAGAAAAACAGGGTGAGATGTTTGAATTTCCCTGAAGGAACAAGTGTCTCTGCAATTTCACTCCTGTAGACTCACCAATAAACTATAACCTATTCAACGGACAAACCAACAATCAAATTATTCAACGGACAAACCAACAAACCTTTAACAATTCAACGGACAAACCAACAAACAAACTATTCAACGAACAAACCAATGAACAAACTATTCACCTGAATGTGCGACAGTGAAGGTAATGTTCTGGAGTCACTGTTGTTCTGTAGCTGCTCAGTAAAAATCACTGTCATCTGGGATCATTTCCCTGTTCAGTGGCTCTGCAGCAGCTTTGAAGAAAAACCAGCATGTAAGTGGAATTCTGCAGCTGCCGTGGGACTCAAACCGCCTCACTGTCTGTGATGAGTTCACCTCTCAAACCTTTGTGACAACTGTATAAAGAAGAACTGAGCGGCAAAGAAGAGGAAGAAAAACAGGGTGAGATGTTTGAATTTCCCTGAAGGAACAAGTGTCTCTGCAATTTCACTCCTGTAGACTCACTCAAACCTCCCTCTAGATAAAAAGGGAAACTCTTTGGTTGCATGTTCCTCCTGCTGATGCTGCTGATGCTGCTGCTGCTGCTGCTGCTGCTCTGGATGTTTATAGATCTGAGCTGATCTAAAGGGACCGACGGCCACTGGGGATTCAAACAAGAACAGCTAAAATGGAGCAGCTGCGACCGGAGCGACGGCTCTAATGGAATCAGCCTCCGTCTCTGTGGAATAATTATCGCAATTAGTGGTGAATAAAGGGGAGATTAGTGAAGGAGCGGCTGTTGTGAACAGAGAGTGTGGTTTGTCAGCAGCCGTCAGTCACTTTGCTTGGCTTTATTGTCACTGCTCTGTGCCTAAAATGTCCGCCCTCCAAAACTTGAAGCATTTTAAACTGGTGAACCCCAAAGATGCTGTAGAATTATTGGTCAGTTAAAACAATAGTTAACGGTTTTATGAAGTGTGGACACATATTTACTGTCGAATATCTAAAGACTCACCAGATTAAATCAATGCCTGTGACATTTGAAGAATATTTTTACCACTTTGTCTTGAATAATGTTGGAAAAGCAATATTAATTTGGGGGATGATATTGTTTCACTGTTTGTGACAAAGACATTGTGTATTTCAGCTTAGATTACAACAGTTCTTGCATTAATTATTTTTTAAATGACCTCTCACAGAACACATGTAATACCTTCATGGCCCTTTAGGTGTGACTACTACAAAAATTAAGACGAACCGACATTTTATTGTGCAAAAAAACTAACACAATAACAACACAATAATTCTGTATGAAATATTGGAATAAAGTTCAATTTCCAAAACCGTAAGTTTATTTTAATGTATTAAAATTCATGCCGTTGAATTATTATAAAAACACAATGTATAATCTAAATTAGGTGTAAACGTTTCATTAAACGCCGCACAAGTTACATTAGGCCCTTTTTCCACCGCAGGAATTTTTCTAAATTTACCCAGTATTCTGAAAAAATTACCCAGGTAAAATAAGGAGCTATGGACTTTTCAGATTATCAGAAACTTTGAAGGGGCGGGGCTGTGTGCAGAAGGGCGCCGTTCTGTGGAACATATTTTGCAGCTGTTTCTGTGTCGTGAACTTTGCTCAGTAAGTATCGAGCGAGTCTTTTTCAAAAAAAAGCGACAAATCGAGCATCTTCCTCTGTGACTTTTGGAGACACTGACGCGATGTGGGTGAAAACTATTTTTAAGCTTGATTTTCAACCCCACCATCTCACTGTAGCACCTTTACAACCCCTGTATAAATATAAATATATAGTTTATTCTTGATGTATTCTGTGTTAAATGTTTTGATTGTACGTCATCAACACTCAACAACTTTGAGATGCAGAGGAAACGCAAACCACACAGATTATTTAAAGAGGACATTCAGTGGAAAACCAAATGTCGGATGTTTTTTGGTGCGTCCCCGTGTCCTTCCTGTATCCAAACGTCAAGTGTCACAATAATCACTTCAGCCACTTCTGACAAAGAAGGGCTTCTCTGTTTACCTGAGCTCGAGCAAGAGGTTTTGAAAAGTCCAGTTTAGTTACGTAACTAGCACATTTGCCGTGCAACGAACCCTCCCCCAACAGCTACTCCTGGTCATGGGGGTGAACATTCAACCTGAAGAAGAAGAAGAAGCACCACAGAGCAGTCAGTTAGCTGGAAGCTGGCCAATCACAAGAGACTCAGTGTTCTGGGGGGCGGGGCATTAGCGCAGAAACAGAGTGCCTGTTCAGAGGCTGGCAGAGAGTGGCAATAATCTGGCTTAATCTGAAGAGACTATGAGGTTTTTGAACATAAATATGATTTGACTTATCTAAGTAGACATCAGTAATCTGGATTTTTGGTTAAAAAAAAAAGACCATTCTATGTGACCTTTAATAAAAATCATAGTAAAAGTTCCTGGAAATGTTGGTGGAAAAGGGGGCCATTAATGCAGAACCACACAAAAGTTTAATTTCCATGGTTTAGTTCCACTTCTAACTTCTCGCGCAGGATCGGTAGCCGCTGTAATATCTCACCTCCCACTCTTTTCCTTCCTGGAACTTGTGGCTCTGCTCTCCCCCCCAATTATCCTGATCTGTCATTACCACCAGCACCAGGTAATTTCCTTATCCAGACCAATTACTATGGACAGCGTGTCGGCTCCACACTCACAGATGCCTTATCTCTCTCTGCTTTAAAATCCCAGCTTTCACTGGGTTCAGACTCGTCAGATACTGTCCATCAATACCTCTAAGCCAAAGGTTAATCAGGAGGCTCAGTTCCAGCATCTGCTGTCGCTCACGGTTGCTTCTCCATTCTCGTCCTGTCTGTTAGTCTCTCACAAATGCAAGATCTTTAGCAAAGGACTTTTTTATATCAAATTATTTTAATCACAACCTTCAAACTGAGCTTTGCTGCAGCCGTTGAACACAAATGGAATCAAGCTCAAATTAAAAAATGGCTTTTCATCGGACGTTTTCAGTTGTTACAACAAAAACGTTGTTTGTTGGAGACGTGTAATATTTACGCGAACAACCTCAGTTGCAGCACTGTCTTAATTTAAGACAAATTCAAAATTTTTTATTAATAAGGTATTACAGCTAAAATTAAGCTTTACTTAAACAATGGTTTCTATAAAATCCCAACTGCTTCAGCTTCAGTAAAGGGAGACTGATTTTAACGAGAGATTTTTTAAATTTCTTTTCTTGTGATAATAAATACAATTTCCTTAAATGTTGGCCAGTTTTGTCTGGTTTTAGTCCCGTTTTTCCTTGTTTTAAGGTTAAGGCTAGTTGCAAGAACTGTATGACCCAATGGGAAGATTCTTTTTCTCAAAAAAATAAAGTTTTAATAATTTTAAAATTATTTGGTTCATTTCTGTGTTTGCAGTGAGACTCATCTGCCTGTTTGGATGGAAGTGATCATCTTGCGGGATGGACTGCGCTCACATGGTTTTACTCGCATCTTAATACAGACATCTAAAGTTGTAACTGTTGAAGAGTTTGTCCTGTGGTGTTTCACAAGGTCCTATTTTTGGTCCTATTATTTTTAATTTGTTTGCTCTCCCTTCGGCAAAGCTCTGAATTCGATTTTTTGGTTTTTACTACGAGTTTACCCCTCACACCTCAAAGGATTTTTCTCCGATCATTTTTAAATGTGTAATTGTAAAGTAGCTGCATTTCCCTTAAAAGCGTTCAGTTCACTATCAAGTTCTTAATGGAACATAAACTGATTATTTTAGTTCTGGTTTGAAGTTTTGACATAAATTATTTGTTTGGTGAATTCTATTCTTCTCCATTGGTCAAATCCATGAAGGCACCTGTCAACTAAAAAGAGAACCGAGTAGAAGAAAGTGAAGGTGGAAGAAAACAAACCTTCCTGCTGCCGATGAAAGACGTGCTGATTTATTAATCAAGGAAGAGACGCTTAAATATTTTACAAATCTCAAAGCTGGTGAGAAGAATAACTTCAGAGTTGTGTTCCCTACACCAGTCGTCTTGTAAAACCCAAATGTTTTGAAGACTGAGTTCTTAGTTCCCAGCTCATTTTTGAAGAACATTAAGGCCAATCAAAGCTTTAGTAACCTCTACTAGTTCTTGTAAAAACCTCCCACACATCCTCTCCCTGAATAATTTACCGAGCAGTGTCTCAATCACGCACTTTTCATGACCAACCACCACACAAACTCTTCAATAGCCTCGTCTTCTCTGCAATGTGAGAGAATCTCTGGATGGTTCCCACATCACTTCAAACAAAACCAGTTCAAATTATTACAAACACATGTCTAAATGATGTGTACTCTTTAAAAATAATTCAAAAGGCTGCTACAACACAATAACTACTACACTTCTAAAACCATGTCTTATGGAAGAATGGAAAATGAGCCGAAAGTTATTTTTTGCCTAAAAACAAAAATAATCTTGGTATGTTTGGCAGTGGAGAAATTAGGTAATTTTTTTTAAAAAAATGCCTAACTTTATCTTAATCAGATATTACTGCTAAAATTAAGCTTTAATTACAATAGTGTGTTCACTACTGGTGTGTATTCAGTTTGTGTAAACACTGGTGTGTGTGTGCGAAAATAACAAATTCAAAAAAGGTATAAATTCTTAAATTCAGTTTAATGGAGAAAAAAAAAAGACAAATTTTAATTTCTTTGCAAGATCAAAGCAATTGAATTTACATGCTAGTTTTAAGTTTTTAGTCACAAAAAAATAGCTTACCTGATGGGTTGATTCTTTTTCTTAAAACAAGAACATTTAAATTTTAACAATATTTGGCCTGTTCCTGTAGTGATTGTCAGAATCATTTGCCATCATTTGTCAATCATTTGTCTTGATGGAATTGATTGAAAACATCTTAATAAATGGACTAAAGCACAGTTTCCCTCACAGAGACTTAAAGGTGTAAACCAGTGATGATTCTGTCCTGTGGTGTTCCACAAGGTCCTATTCTCGGCCCCATTTCTTTTAGTTTCTACGCTTTCTCTTCAAGATTGCCAGCTACTGTTGATATGCCGTCAATACCCAGGGTGTGTTTCAAACAAATTCAAGCAGTTTACAAGGACTAATTTTAAAAGATCTTTGGTTGATTACTATTGGATTTAAATATTGAGTTTGTGTACAGTATGTTTTATGCTTTCCAAACTTCTTTTGGTTCTGCTTCATGGAAAACACAGAATCCTGCTTTTATTGTCTTAAAAATCACAGAATGTCCCGCAAAGTCATAAAACACTTGAGTGACTTGGTGTTGGTTTATACCAGGTCTTGTTAAACACATTGGTGTCATTAACCAACAGCATCAGGTAACATAAATACAAAGTTACAGCACAAAACAGTCAATTTCCTCCCTGCTTTTTTATTGCCAGAGTTGATCAGTGCAGAGAATAAGACTCATCATCAGCTTGATCTGTCAAATGATCTAATGATCCACAGTCAGATGAGCATCAGACCAACAAAAACCTCAAATTCAATGCTTAAGAGTGAACACGGAAGCATCGACACAGCATTTTCACATTAAATTTACACGTTTTATCAACTTTATTCTGAACAGGCTTTTATTCGGATTCTCCACAACACATTGAACAAATGTTGCCTCGTGGAAAGAGAAACTAGACAATGAACATAATCAATCAAGCCATCATTGTGATGTGTGGATTAATAAACCAAATAAAAAGTGTCCCCTTCTCGCAGTAATGACTGAATGAAGAGCATTTGAAGACTAATAGAATCAGCGGCGACTCTCGAGGACTTAAATGACTCCTGTTTTTAATCAGAGTACAAACCAATAACACATCTGCCACTAAAGACACAAGAGGATGAAAGGACGCCACGGCAGAGCCTTTGTTCTTCCCATCTCTCATCTCGTCCCTCGGCACATTAACGCACTCGATGGCGCTAACAAGATGCTCCCGCGACATTTAGTCTGGGTTTAATGGACAGAAAATGTGTGTCTAAGTGTGCCGCACATGTGTCTGTGTGTGCGTCGCTTATTTACCTCGACATTATCTTCAAAAGGCAACGGGTCGTGAAATTAGTGTTTTGAGTGACCCCAAAAATGACAGCTGATGCACCAGTAAGTTGTTATTTACGCCGCTGATGCTACAATTAGCAAGGATTCAGGAACGACATCTGGCTTTTTCCAGGCAGACGATGAGGCAACATGCTCACATGTGCAATTATGCGTGTTATTCAACACCACTTTCCTTTGAAAACCCGAATCAGGCTTTCAGACGGATTATACCTGTCTGAATGACATGTCTCTCAATACCTTCCACCTTCAGATTTCACCATATTTGCACATACAGAGCTGCAGTAGCTGACGTCACACGACCAACGTATAAAGCAAACATCACAGAAATCAGACAAACGGTCAGACAACTCGTCCCATTACTGGCCGTTTACATCATAAAAGTGAAGATGACGGATAGATAGTTTTGCCAAAACCATCGGAGACAGACTGGAGGTCCTATAAGCTGATATGATACCACACACTCCACATGAAACAATGTAAGTGTACATATGTGTACGCTTATGGGAATGTTTTCCATCTGCTAGATGAATTACCCATTCATTTCCTATGGTGGTCATTGTTGACCAGGAACATTAATGTTGTAACTAAACCACGAACAAATTCAACAAAGTTCAGTGGAAACAAGTTTGTAAACCGCTCACTCTCCCACACCAAAGTCCATAGAGAAAATCAGTGATTTTACATCACAGCACAATGGAGTTGTTGATCCACTGCTGCCTCCATCACTAAGTTCAAATGTCTTATTTTGTCACTTCAGTGTTTGAAATCCTTCGTTCAGCTTTACCACAGTGACACAAAGTGACCACACGAGGCAGCAGTAGACCAGCAGCTCCTGTGTCCCTGTGAGCTAAAATCACTGATTTTCTCTATGGAATTTGGTGTATGAAAAAAATGTTTTACAAACTTAAGTTTAGTATCTAAAAAGGCTGTATAACAGCGAGATAAAGTCAAAAACACATTATTACCCTTCAAACCAAATGAATGATTAAATAATAAGTATAATTGTTCTATTTCTTTTTTCATCTTTTTTTTTAATGCCTCAGGATCTCATGATGTCCTCCACACTGAACATTTGAGCAAACTCAAATAAACAGGACCGTCATTGAATTTGGAATGGTTTATACAAAATGGGTCACGTAATACAGAAGAAATGAGGAAGGTTAAAGGGTAAATACTACAATCTCAGCTCTGATAATCTGACTCAGACTGTGTGAGTCTGACTGAGAAACTGTGACACTGCCATTAAATGTGACAAAAATAAATAAATAAAAATCTATAATTATGATCACAGTTTTGAATCACACCAACAAACCAGCGTTCCAGGCTTTCGGAGCGTTTGACACATTATCGTGGCAGCTTGTGCCACACGGTCCTGGAGCCATCATCATCGCTTCCTTTCATTCACAAAGAGTTTCCAGTTGGCAAAGCTGCCACTGGAAATGCAATTTTCCAAACGTCCGCATCTCAGATCCGCTATCAGACAGTGATAAGCTGGAAAGCTGTTTTCAGGAGCCGGCGCTCTGGCTCCTGATGAATCACTTTTCTGCAGACGGCCCGCGATAATGAAGACATTCACATCACAGCCGCGAAAAGCCGGGGAGTTAGCGGACTGGACGTGGACAAAGACGGCAGAGGAGCGGGACGGACAAATGGAAAAGATGTCCACGCGAGTGTGAAAGGCTCTAAGGAGACGGACAGGCACGCAGACAGGTTTGCATACAGTGAGACGGCGTTACCCTGGCAACGGACAGCTGTCGATGACTCATTCATCGACTGCACAGTTCATTTCAGTCAATGTTCTTCATTGTCCCCAGGGACAAGCAGGTAAACACAGAGAGACACAAGAGTGGACAGACAGCTGCAAACATGTTCAATTTTATTTGTTTCAGATCCCATTCAGACCTGGTATTAAAGGGATAGTTCAGTGTTTGTTTTTTTAGTGTGGTTGTATTAGATACTGTCAATGCTGAGCTCCCGAACAAAACAAAGTCTATGATATCAATGTTGTCCACTTTATTTCACAGTTGGACACAGTTTTCCAACAGGAAAGTGAAGTTTGTAAACCACTCAATCTCCCACACCAAAGCCCATAGAGAAAATCAGTGATTTTAGCTCACAGGGACACAGGAGCTGCTGGTCTACTGCTGCCTCGTGTGGTCACTTTGTGTCACTGAGGTAAATCTGAACAAAGGATTTCAACACCAAAATCACAAAAATAACACATATGAACTTACTGACGGAGGCAGCAGAGGATCAACAACTCCTGTGTGCTGTGATGTAAAATGACTGATTTTCTCTATGGACTTTGGTGTGGGAGAGTGAGTGGTTTACAAACTTCACTTTCCTGTTGGAAAACTATGTCTAACAGTGAGATAAAGTGGAAAATATAATAAATTAAATAAATAAAATAAATTGTCATAGATTTAAGCAGGTGTACATTTTATTAGGTGAGTCTTTTTCTAAGTGCTCCAAATGGTTGACATGACAGCACAATATGTCCTTAAAATCCTGCCTACTGCAGCGGTTATGTTCAATTCCTTTTCAAATTATTCTTTAAAACATCAAACTTTAACTGTGTCATACTTGATGAATATGAAGAGGAAGTACATAATCTCAAACACGTGCATAAGTGCAGAGGATGAGGTCAGAGGTTAACGTGGGATCTGACAAGAAAAGACCAGTCGTTGAGATCGAACGACACGATGAATGGGCTGCAGTAAATACACCCGCTGACCTTTGACCTCACCCGCCTGGGGCTCCCTAATGTGGTGTGGAAATGTAATGCTGGTAATCTGCCCGCACACACACACACACACACACACACACACATAATCTCCAGTGGACACTATATTGCAGCCCTAACCTGAACTTAACCTCCAAGTCTAATGATAAACATGACAGGAATGGGATTATTGAGCCATTATGATGCTGTGTAAACAGATTAACACATACATTCATGAACACACACACACACACACGTTTACTGTTGCCACACAGGCTAAACAGGGAGCTATTAGAACAGCCCGCTGACGAGTGACAAGGTAATTTCCTCGTCCCTCGGGATCCTGGGAGGAGAAAACAAACAATGCATGGAAGCCTGTGGGACGCGGCGACAACAGCCAATCACAGATCACGTCTCATTCCACGCCTGATGTCCAACAGATGCAATCACTGGTTTCGACAGGAAGTTCAGATTCACAGAGGGACCACATCTCAGTGTCCATGTGTTTTACACACATCAGTGATATTTTTACATCCTGCAGCTCTGAGTGGAGAGAAAACACAAACAAAACAGACAGAAGAAATGAAACTTATAAACCCATTCTACCGGATTATTGATCTAAACGTGACCATTAACATCTATACGTGAATTATATTCAGACGACCGGGTTTAATCTGGATCATTTGTGTTAATGTGTCTCAGGTGTGTCATTTATTTCAGGACACAAAAGTCTGTCCTGAGGGATCTGCTCACGTCCAGATTAGGGATTAACATTTTTTTCCTGAAAATGACATGTAACTGGTGGGAAAAGAATAAAAAAAAGATTTCCCAGGAAATCACGCAAAAATGCGTGGGTTTTTTTTTAAGCCAAATTAAAAAAAAAGAAATAAAGCATAGGCAGTGAAGACATAATGTGATCAGTGAAACTCAGCACATTTAAGCTTTTTATGGCTCCGCCTTCAGAGGATGTAACATGGAAACACATCTGCTGCATCTTTTATTCCGACACACATTACAAAAGCTTCTGACGCTCATGTGCTCATGGTTTCATTTGATCAACACCTCACTCACTGGTATTTGTTGACTCTGGGTCAAATTCAAAGTCTGGTGACCTTGACTTGGTGAAAACTCTGGAGTCTAGTTATAAATGTTTTCAATTTGGCTAGTCATTCGGTGTCTGATTTTTCTGTAAACCCCGATGATGCTGGACAAAATAGTAAAAGGAGAAGCTTCAAAATAAGAGTGCATAAAGAAAATAATGTTTACGATACAATAAGGTTTACCCAGAAAAAAGGAAAGAATCATACATAATTAATCTTAACGGGTGTCCATTCACATACGTGTGTCTTATTTTATCATCAATTTTATCAAAGTGGAAACATAATTTAAAAAATTAGTAGGAAATTGTTGTATTGAAAACAAGCTGAAACTGGTGGTCATTAAGTTAATTTTCCTACAGACTTCCATTCAAACTGAGTCGCCCCCTTGTGGCTCTTCAGTATATTCTTACTTCCTGACTGACTTCACACTACAGTCTATGATCAGAACAGAACTCTTTTTGTCCTAGTAGCTAAAACTACGGCTCAACGATTTTGAATAAATATCCGAATGCGACTATTTTTGACTGAAATTGCGAGTGCGAAATGATTCACAATATGATGGTCATTTTTACCTAATTATATTTAAAAATGATCACTGTGTGATATCTGTGCAGATCTGTGAGAAACAAAGATGTTTTCTCCAGTCTGCAGAATATGATGTGTGCAGTTCAGGACAATGTTAAACCTAAAAATGGTAATTTGACACATATTTTGGCTTCAAGGAATATTGCCCCCGCCCCCCCGCCCCTGTAATTTGAAAATTGCGGCAGACCTTATTGCAATTTCAATAAAATTTCAATATATTGTTTAGTCCTCGGTAAAACATCACATTTTGTTGTGTATATTATTTTAAATTGGGTCTAAAAATCCAGCCAGTCTCTGCAGGCAGATACAGTATATTTTTATTCTTCGCAGTCTGATGTTATCACATTCGCCATCTCATCACGACGGCAGATAATGAAGGCCACCATATTGCCTCCTCAGCTGGAACGCAGATTCACGACCTACGACAGTCCATGACTTTTAGAAACACAGGACGGAGACAGCGTCCTCGTCCTTGGCCCGCTGAGGACTTTTTTATGCGGAGGCCGACGTTGGCCACGCCTGGTCGCTCTCTTTGCTGCCAGGCCTCGCTGCTGTCCCGGCCGCTCGCACTCGTTAATCATGATTAACATGCGGCTGGAAGCCATTCATTACCAGCTTCCTCCCAAACACCTGCGGTCCTGGACCCACAACACATCTCCATCAACTCAGCCCCGGCTAACAGAGACAGGAGAGGGATTTTAAAAAAAAAACCAGAGGAAGGGTAATCACATCAGATGAAGTCATTAAAAGTCATGCAGCAAAAAGTAAAATGCTGAAATGTGGTGGATCCAAAACACTTCTGAACGTGTCGGAAAACAAATCTGTGCTGCGAAACCCCGATGAAATACAGGGAAAATAAAAACTCACTCCGCTCCGATATACCGGCCACTTTATTAGGTACACCTGCTCTCATCAGCCAATCACATGGCAGCAACTGACTGTCGACTTTTACGCTCAACCAACTCGAGAGTTTATAGAAAACGATTCAGAAAAGACAAAAACATGCCTTGATGATGTCAAAGGTCAGAGGTCAGAGGAGAATGACTGGAGTCATTTGAGAAGAAAGAAAGACAACAGTAACTCAAATTACCACTTTAAATGAATGTTTTCTTTACAATATACATTTGTTTCAACTTGTTTCATACAAACTGTAAAATTTGTTTACTAAAATGTAAATGTGTCTAAAAAAAATGTTTATATTGACATTTTGTAATTTTTTTTTTTTTTTTACTAAACTTACTAAAAAATGTATCTCAAATTTAGTTAATTTGCATCAACTTTTGTAAATTTGCGGTGGGACTTGTAAACATGTTCCACGTTTTGTAAATCTGACTAAAAATGAAATCAAAAGTTGGTTCAAATGTTTTATTTTTTCAAAATTAGTACATTTGTTCTGGGATTTCCAAATTGCAAATTTGTCTCAAAATTTGTCCGTTTGTCTCAGCACTTGATCACTTGTATTATTATGGCACTTATCAGCCACCGTATGAAGTAGATGAGCTATAGCAGCATTGGAACACAGCCGACACGTCATTGTCCTGCGTATCTATTAAAGCGGCCGGTGAGTGGATGTGGACTATGTTTCTTGTAGACTCCAGACGGACGAGCTTATCCGCACTTGGCAGGTAATTGTCCTCAGGTGGAGACAAAAAGAAAGATAGTCAGACAGGTACAAGGTGAAATTACTGACCGACACTATATCTGCTCTCAGACCTGAAGTCAAGTCTGCAAATGTTCCTGAAATTGTCCAAGGGCTGTTTGTAAGAACTTAAATCTCTGCAAAGTGTCCTCTGGACATTTTCCAGAACTTCTCCTGCCAGCTCGTTACAGTGCATGAAGACGTTATCCAATGGCCTATTTATTTACACAGAGCGTCACTTACATCTTCTGCTAAAATTCACTTGTCATTAAGCATAAACTTGTACTTTTTAAGGTAACGTTAGCAATTACAACTTAAAATATTGACTGAAAATGTTTACATAGTTTTTTAGTAGTTAGTGCTGAGGGATTCGACATATTTCAATTTCAGCGTCGTCTATTAAAATCTGTTAGTTTAAGTCTACAATAGCTTAAGAAGATGTTCACGTCTTTATCTCACTGTTGGTCAGACTTTTCCAATGGGAATCAGAAGTTTGTAAACCACTCACTCTCCCACACCAAAGTCCATAGAGAAAATCATTGATTTTACTCCACAGCACACAGGAGTTGTTGATCCACTGCTGCCTCCATCACTAAGTTCAAATGTCTTATTCTGTAAAATTCTGCATTTGAAATCCTTTGTTCAGATTTACCTCAGTGACACAAAGTGACCACATGAGGCAGCAGTAGACCAGCAGCTCCTATTTTAATACGAGCTAAAATCACTCATTTTCTCTATGGACTTTGGTGTGGGAGAGTGAAGGAAAACTGATTTTAGCTTTTCAACAAAAGTCTACTTGAGCTTGTCTTCAGAACATGTTCACGTCTTTATCTCACTGTTAGACAGATGGAAACTGAAGTTTTATAAACCACTCACTCTCCCACACCAAAGTCCATAGAGAAAATCACTGATTTTAGCTCACAGGGACACAGGAGCTGCTGGTCCACTGCTGCCTCGTGTGGTCACTTTGTGTTTTCACTACATGGACGATCACCCATCCATTCATCCATCATCCAAGCATCCATTTTTAATGCTTTCGCGTCTGGGCCACAGTCACAGTGGCAGCTCGGCAAACAAAGCAGCAGGTGTCGGTTTCCCCCTACAGCCTGCAGCACCACCTCCTCCACCTCATACATTATATAACATAAATACAACAAACAAACAACAACCTTCTCCACGCACACACCGACAGCAGAGATTTATTAGGCGTTATGTTGCAGAGGTTTGCACTTCTCTAACAAAAACATGGAAGGTAAACAAGAATTCTGACAAGGTGGTGGTGATAATGAAACAGTCTCATATTTATAAATACCTTCCACACACTTTTACTGTTTTTTGTTTTTTTTTTAACAAGAGAAAATTAATAATAATTTGTAATGCAGATGAATCTTGTGCATACCGGATGAGAAACATAAAGAAAAGTGCTGAACAAAATGCCTCGTACAGATAAGAGCTCTCTGAAGGATCTCCTGTTCTGTGCCAAGAGTAATAACCAATCTTTACGACGTGTGTGTGCGAGCGATCGAGCTGCCGCGACAGCTGCAGCCTCTTAACCCTTTACGTCTCACTCATTAGCGTGGTCGATTTTCATGGATAAGAAGCCTCATAAAAACTCGGTTTATCTCAAAAAAAAAAAAAAAAAATAAAAACACAAATGTGAGGCAGTATCAGCGTTCACGACGTAAATAAGCTCCTATCAGTGAAGGCGGCGACAAGAGTCGTCCGTATCTCCTCGTTCGCTCACGGAGACAAACATCTGTCTCGTCAAAGGAAAACGGAAATCGATAGAAAACTAGTAGGTCAACTGACAGCAATCCACATCGTTATGTGAATCTCGTCTCTGTGTGCTCTGTGTGTCGGTCAAAAATCTTTAAATACCGGGTCTAAAGCGGAACTTTGCAAGTCCGTCCCCTACAGAGCTCCCCTTACAGTTTTGGAGTACATATTTTTACGACACCACCGTAAAAGATCCATCCATCCATCGTCTTCCTCCTTATCGTCACTGTTGTAAAATCCCACCTCATGGACTCGTGGACACGTGCATTTGTCTTCACTGGACTGAGCCACGGACCCATGTCCATGTCCAGTTGTTATCCCTTCCTCGCTTCGTCAGACAACAGTTCTCTGTGCTTCTTTTTTGCCGGCTCTGTCATAATGAAGATCTAAAATAATTGCAGCGGACTGCGGGGTCAGCGGCCCTAATCTTTGCAGGGCTGGTTTTCTGCTACCATCAACCATCGCAATGACTCTGAAGCTGTGAAATTAGGCTAAACATCCTGCACAGTTTTGCTTTATAATGGATTTTTAGTGGGAATAAGTTTAACCTGCATTCAAATGATTCTGCTTTGCAAGCTGATTTTTTAATCACGTCTTCTTCACCTTTTTTATTTATTAGCTATAAATATTGCAGCATCAATCACACGTTCATCTTAAAAAAGGTATTAGCACAGACATGGAAACTTTAGCAAACCTAACTTTTAAAACAACTTTGGGCAGCGCTCAGTATTTATTGTATATTTCATCTTGTTTGATCCTTAAAAATGCAAAAAACGCTTCAATATAACGACTAAAATGGTCAGCGAGTTTCATTGTGTTGTGTTGTTGCCTCCGTTGCGTTTGTGATGTCATTTCACCAAAACAAAATAAAGTTTCTTTTGTCTGGCTTCAACAATCCCGAGATACTTTTAGAGTAAATGACGAGTCTCAAAAACGATACGTAAACCGGAACTGACGAAAATGACTACGGTACATTTTGTTTCTTGAGGAATGTCACAATGTTAAAAGAAGCTGCTACTTTAATTGGATCTGCACTAAAAAAAAAAAAAATCATGGATGCCAATTCCCAATTTGTTGTGCAGTTTTTGTGTTATCCTGCCAAAAGGCACACAGACACACTAACAAACCCTGCTGGACAGAGCCGTTCCAACAGTGTAGGCAAAGTGGGCTAGAGTTGAGACAGGGCCCCCCCAACAGCAATGACACCAGGTTGGTTGTAAAGTTGACGACAATGTTGGGTTAGCACCTAAAGCAGCGCAAACTAGTCAAGAATGTGTTAGAATAAAAAAGCTGATGGACTAAATACTCAGCACACCAAACTCAATAAAACTTAAAAACAGCCGTGCTCGACTCATTATCGTGATTCTCCCTCGTCTTCATTAAGGTCTGAATAAACCTTCATCCCCCTCCGGCTACAACACCAACCAACCTTTGACTGATCCAGTCAATAAAGTCACATTTTCTAAAGAAAGAAAAGTCGACTTGGTGACTCAGGTGACAGATCACTGTGCTCTACGACACAGCAATGCAACCGCCTCGCCATTTGTTTTGTGTCGTCTTTTACCCGACGTCAGCACTTTCAAGCCTCAGAGGCAGAAACGTCCCAACAACAGTCAAAGCAGGGAAAAGTTCATTTGCGTGGAAAGAGTTTCACAAAAGGTCCGCAGCTCTGCGCGGTAAATGTTTGGACACCGACTCGTCTCTTTGTCACACTCACTTCCAAAGAGACGAGAGGGGAAACTGCGGGTCAGCTGTAATTTCAGCGTATTTTACAACAAAATAGAGAGAACTGTGTGTGTGAGATTATGTTCTGGAAACTGTTAAAACGCGATCTTTTATAGTCTCTGAGCAGCTGTTTCTACAAAGGTTTCGCACGAGGTAAAAACGTCTATGTCCATGAAGCAGAAAGTTACGTTACCATAGAAATAAAGTGCATTCTCCATCAGGTTACGTTATTTCCCATTGATCACCAATAGCAGCTGACTTCACACCACCAAGGTAACGCCCCCTCGGGCAGGAAACAATGTCGTACACCTCTGTAGAAGTACAGCATACACCAGTGGTTCCAACATGAGGTATGTGTCCCACCAGTGTTTTCTGGTGGGACACATTTTCACGCAAGCTTCCTCTTGCAGGAAAATCAGAAATACTGTTCTACTGTATAAACCGGGCTATGTAATCCGAGTGGAGCTGAGGAATTTTGACCAGCGTGAGTAGAAAACGAAACAAAGGACAAAACTATAACAATAAATTAAATAATTATTAGAGTCACCTTATCTCTTGTTCCATCTTAATAGTATTTCACTTTACCAGTGTCTGAAGTATAAGTGAGAAAGAGGATGTCGATGAGCGAGCAGATTATCGTGTTATTATAAATCTGCCTCCTGTGACTGACTTTGCTCGGCCTTTTCACACCGCTGTATTTTAACGTTTGCCGATGACGGTGTGACTTCCAGAGATCAATATTTTCTCAGGTGGAACTTGGTACAAAAACGGCTGAGAACCACTGGTCTATGAATACATATGAATCAGACAATAGGTCAGACAAGCTGTTTATCATTGAAGTGACGATGGTGGAGAGATGCTATGCCAGGCTAACAGGCTAACAGGCTAACAGGAGAACATTTTACTGGATCCCCAGTATGGGCAGATTTCTATGGTGGCCCCACCAGTGTTTCCCCACATGGGCTTCCCATGTAGAGCCCATGTTATTAAAACCACATGGAACATGCATAATTTTCCCACTTCATGCTCAAGCTCACTAAAGTACCCATTGAAGCCAAGTCTCCACAGGCTGTGGAAGGATTTGGTTGGGTAAGTACGATACTTTCCATTCTTTAGTACCTTTTTCTTGGGGTAGCGCAGTAAAATGGTAGGGTATGTTAGCTCCACCTACAACAGTCGCTGCCTAAATATCCAATGGACGTGGAGTCAAATAATTAGCAACACAGTAAATTTAAGACTTTTTTAGTCATCAAATTGATGTTTTAATCTCGCTAAGCTTTTTAATCATCAGAATCAAAAGGTGGTGCTAATCTGTCATAGTTTAGACGTTAGATCTTCATCAGTGACTGATTAAAGGGAATAGGCAGAAGCGGAAGTCTTATTTTGGCCTCCATTAATGAAATTAACTGAGAACATCAGCAATGATACCAGAAAACCAGCTGCTAAGCCAAATGCTATGGCTGCTATAGCTGCTAATACTTGCTCAGATGCCACAGTGTCTGCCTGCAATCACAGCTAGCAGCTACAGTAGCTTCTGGCAGCTACTACTGGCAAAAAAGTTACTATTTTACATATAAAACTATTTCACATCAACATCAAGTTTGATTATTGTGTTAAATCTGAGCTGAGATTAAAAAAAAAAGTGAACCACAGTCATGTCCTGAGCCTCACGTCCACACAACAGTGCCTTCAGCTGGAGGTTCAGGCAAACATGAATTCGCCTACGAGGCTGCACAGCATTCATTAGTACTTCTGGAGATGTACATCTAAAAATGCCTGTGAAATGAATCCGTAAAGGTCAGCTAATGGTCCCAATTTGCTTCTACTGCAGCCACTTCCCAATTCAGTTGCACTTGGAGATTGATTTTCCATTTCTCTGATAGGGTTGCCAGAAACTTCTCTCTCATTAGTGGAATTACGTCAGGTTCACTGGTTTCCTCATTACCATATAGATACGTATATGTGGTTATATCAATAGTGTCACTACTATAAAGTATAAAAGTACATTTGAAATCTGATTTTTGAGCATGTTTGTGTGGCCGGGAACATTTTAATGAATCACATTTTGAGTGCAGGGGTTCTCAAACTGGAAGATGATGACATTTTTGGCCAATTTAGGCAAAGTACACGTTGCGCCTGACAGGATGTCAGTCCATGGGACGGGTTACTTCCTCCTACGAGGCCCCCACCACCCCACGTCAATCTGCGTTAAGGCTGAGGCCGGAGAAGACAGTGGCGGCAGCCTCATTCCCCAGGTCTTTGGCATAATGTGGCCTAAAATGGAAAGTTTGGCAGTGTCACAGCACATGCTTTAATTTACACTTTTTAAAATAGAAATTTGACCTTGAGATGCACAGATGCTTCTCTGACCAAAGAAATGTCATCTATGGCAGAAAAGAAAAAAAGACTGATGTGAAGTCAAAGATGAGCTGACATTTTAATCATCTTCTGGAATTAAATTAATGAGGCAGCTCTAAATTAATAAAGGTCTGTTAGAATTCATAATGGACTTTTTTGGAAACGTTTGTCGGAACAAACATAATAAAGTGGGCCTCTTTACTTATTTAGTTATGACGATATCACACATTTCAGCCACAATTTTCCATCACAACAAAAACACTAATCTGTCCCATTTTATCACCACGTTAAATTGTATATTTTTTGCATAGTTCTTAAAATCTACGCCATTTTAACTCTACAATATCCTAAGAATATGTTCACGTCTTTATCTCACTGTTAGACAGACTTTTCCAACAGGAAAGTGAAGTTTGTAAACCACTCACTCTCCCACACCAAAGTCCATAGAGAAAATCATTGATTTTAGCTCACAGGGACACAGGAGCCGCTGGTCTACTGCTGCCTCGTGTGGTCACTTTGTGTCACTGAGGTAATTCTAAATTAAGATTTTTAAATGCTGAAGTGACAAAATAAGCCATTTGAACTTAGTGATGGAGGCAGCAGTGGATCAACAACTCCTGTGTCCCCGTGAGCTAAAATCACTGATTTTCTCTATGGACTTTGGTGTGGGAGAGTGAGTGGTTTACAAACTTCAGTTTCCTGTTGGAAAAGTCTGTCTAACAGTGAGATAAAGACGTGAACATGTTCTTCAGATATTGTAGACTTTATCAAGGCTTTAGTTTAGTGGCTAAAATCATTTTTTTTCTAGCCTGGTCACCCTCAGGTTGTGGAAATATGTCATCTGTCTTTATTTATAGTCACTGGTTGAAACTATTTTGCCTAGTTTGCCTTTGACAGCACTGGTTTCTCCTCAACATAACATTTTGTTTAAATCATTTTATCTTCCATCATGTCAGTGGCAGCTTCAGGAGGTTTCTAAGATAAACTTTATACAAACCAGAGAGAACAAGAGAAATGCTGCTACAAAAAAAGAAAGAAAAATTATCAAAAAAAAAAAAAAAAAAAACTTTAAAAAGATTTTGTCAATTAAAATCCAACAATACAAACACATTTTTTTTTGGCAGTTAAAACCAGAGAAGCATTTGTATTCAGTCAACATGGAATTATTCTCGCAATTGTTCAGTTGTGTGCACAACACACGCACACACACACACACACCATGAAGTGGCGACAGTCTAATTCAAATATAAATCACCTCACATTCCCTCGACTGTGGTCGTGGTAAACAAAGCTATCATCCTCCATTAGCATCCTGTCGACCGGTTCACATCTAATAACAATCAGAGGGCGATTACGTGATCAAGTCAAGAGAACCAAAACAAAACCCTCACTGCTCCTTTAAATGTTTTCACGGTCGCTCTCGAAAACATGCCGATCTCACATCATCGAGCGCGTGTGACGATTCCGCCGCGGTTCCATGACTCAGCATTTATCCTCAGCATCTGTTTCACTTTAACGCACAGGGAGAGTTCAGTGACAGTGGTGAACATCAAGTAGGTTCACTGCAGCTCCAAGGTCATTTCAATTCATAAAAGACTTCACTCAGGTCAGCGGGTATTTAATGTTTAAAGGGCCAGTCAGCAGTTTTACAATGGATGGACGAATGCAGCGTGAATGGGTGGGTGGATGGATGATGGGTGGGTGGTTGGTTGGATGGATGTTGGGTAAATGGATGGATGGATGTACAGTATGTTGGTTGGATTGATGGATGTATTGATGAATGGGTGGGTGGTTGGATGGATGTATTGATGAATGGATGAATGTGTTGATAGACGTATGAAATGATGGATGTTGGGTAAATGGATGGATGGATGTACAGTACGTTGGTTGGATTGATGGATGTATTGATGAATGGGTGGGTGGTTGGATGGATGTATTGATGAATGGATGAATGTGTTGATAGACATATGTAATGATGGATGTTGGGTGGGTGGATGGATGGATGGATGGATGGATGCTGGTGGATGGATGAATGTGTTAATGGATGTATGTAATGATGGATGTTGGGTGGGTGGATGGATGGATGGATGTATTGATGAATGGATGAATGTGTTGATAGACATATGTAATGATGGATGTTGGGTGGATGGATGGATGAATGATTTAATGGATGTATGTAATGATGGATGTTGGGTGGGTGGATGGATGGATGGATGGATGTGTTGATAGACATATGTAATGATGGATGTTGGATGGATGGATGGATGGATGAATGTTTTAATGGATGTATGTAATGATGGATGTTGGGTGGATGGATGGATGTTGGGTGGATGGATGGATGGATGGATGTTTTAATGGATGTATGTAATGATGGATGTTGGGTGGGTGGATGGATGGATGGATGGATGGATGGATGATGGATGGATGGATGTGTTAATGGATGTATGTAATGATGGATGTTGGGTGGGTGGATGGATGGATGGATGGATGAATATTGGATGGATGGACTGAAGTTCAGCATACATAAAAAAAAATACTAAAATATGACCCAAGTTGTAAGAGTAAGATTTGCTAAAAATGCTCACGGCTAACAGCGATGCTAACAGATAAGACAAATGCGAGTGTTAGTGAAATCATGTCGTAGAAACGATCGTGTTTACGAATAACCTGATGCTTAAAATACGAGTTAATGTTGTGATAGTTTTTATGTGGTAATGCCCAGTTTTTTTATAACCACAAAATACTGAACTAAACCTCGTTAGTTTAAGAGTTAAATCGTGATCAAAATATCCAAAAAAAAAAAAAAAACCATTACATGTTTTACCCAAATTATTCAGCCCTAGATTAAATGGTAGTGAGCATATATTTAATCTGAATTAAGATTACAAGGAGGACAATGTTTTCCTCTGTCTGTGCCCAAAAAACTTGTATTCATGAAAACATATGTGGTTCAAACTATAATTGGACTGGTCATGTTGAATTCTTCTCGGTAAATAGAGCAGATGTGATTAAGAAAAGATCAAAAACACCTTTTCTCTGCAGAAAGAGACAGTGTTTCAGTTCAGCACTGAGTGTCTGAATTTAGAAACAGAATCACAGAAATAAATAAATAAATAAATAATCTCAGATCTCAGGTCTCACATCATTTTCTATTATCCATTGTTTCCCAGGTCGTTTCCTCTGCTGCTGCAGCAAAAAAATAAAGAAATAAATACACTAACTTTGCCTCTGAAGCAAATTCTGGTTTAACCACAGCCTCATTCTGCTGCTTCTGCTGCTGAGAGAAAAAGTGGAAAACACCTGTGGCTCAGACTGTTTATACAGGAGCAGAGATTTTTTAACAGTACACAAGTGTTTATCCCAAACAGCTGAAGCTACAGGCAGGTGTGTGGTTTTACATCAGTATGAGAGTCCTTTCTGAGGAAAACCTGCTCATGTTAACGGTTTCTCATCACCTGAAAAATCACAGTATTAAAACTGCAATTACTCTGGTAAAAGAAAGTAGATGTAGGTAGAAGGAAACTGTCTTAGGAGAGAGACTCTTAAAAAAAAAAAAAACATTGAAATCTTTAAAAATCAACCTAAAATATAAGAAGTCAAAGATACTGGATCATGCAAAATGTTCATGTAAACAGTAAAATAAAAATACTAATAAATAACACTAAAGAAGATGTAAACCATTAAACAAAGGAGGAATAAAATAAGTATATAAAAAATGTATATAAAAATAAAATGGTAAAAATGTAAGGCCTACACAACAGCTATACAGAGAATTCTGCTAATAAAAATGTTTATTTAACAATAAAATGATGAGATTCTGGACTTTTTAGTTATTTAGTATACATTTTATTGTGTCAGGCATGAAAATCTAGGATTCAAAAAGTGCGAGAAAAAAAAAACAAAAGTGACACGCACATCCTTATACAGACGCCCAATCCTTGAGGAAATTTAACCGCACCTTAAAAATGTTAAATTTCCCACAAAGTCTTTATTCCACTCTTTAAATCAGTGAAGGATTTGCATAAACAGCTTCAAGTTCTTTGTAAGTTTGAGAAAATTAGGTTTATTATTATTATCATTGTTGCTGTTACTGGTAAAGAAATATGAAAATGTGGTGAAATGTTAACTGTAGTGTGGAGGTTCTGCAGAGGCGAGGAGACACCAGTGGGTGGCAGCAGACTGTGCTGCACAGACAACAGAGGCATATACTGTAATCCCAAGTGTGAGATTAGTTCTGTTCCTGTTCTGCAGCTCCATTCAAACCTGTTCCTGCTCACTCCAACATTCAACACAAACACACAAACACTGAGGCCCCCTGCAGGAGGGAGAGGTTGTTGCGGCCAATGTCGTCTCCATGTGACACAGAGAGAGAGAGAGACACACACACACACACACACACACACACACACAAATCTATGTTGGCTTTACATGCTTTGTGTGGACCCCAACTTAACCATCACAACTAAATGCCAAACCTAAAACCAGGTCTTAACCCTGATAAAGCCCTTTAACCTCGTGGGGACCAGGTAAAATGTCCCCACAAGTTAAAATGTGGGGACATGTCCCCACGTTAAAGTGTCCCCACAAGTTAAAGCGTCCCCACAAGTTAAAATGTCCCCACAAGTTAAAATGTCCCCACAAGTTAAAGTGTCCCCACAAGTTAAAATGTCAAGTGTCCCCACAAGTGAAAATGTCCCCACAAGTTAAAGTGTCCCCACGTTAAAGTGTCCCCACAAGTTAAAGCGTCCCCACAAGTTAAAATGTCCCCACAAGTTAAAATGTCCCCACAAGTTAAAGTGTCCCCACAAGTTAAAATGTCCCCACAAGTGAAAATGTCCCCACAAGTTAAAATGTCCCCACAAGTTAAAGTGTCCCCACAAGTGAAAATGCCCCCACAAGTTAAAATGTCCCCACAAGTTAAAGTCTCCCCACAAGTGAAAATGTCCCCACAAGTTAAAATGTCCCCACAAGTTAAAGTGTCCCCACAAGTGAAAATGTCCCCACAAGTTAAAGTGTCCCCACAAGTGAAAATGCCCCCACAAGTTAAAATGTCCCCACAAGTTAAAGTGTCCCCACAAGTTAAAGTGTCCCCACAAGTGAAAATGTCCCCACAAGTTAAAATGTCCCCACAAGTTAAAGTGTCCCCACAAGTTAAAGTGTCCCCACAAGTGAAAATGTCCCCACAAGTTAAAGTGTCCCCACAAGTTAAAGTGTCCCCACAAGTTAAAGTGTCCCCACAAGTGAAAATGTCCCCACAAGTTAAAGTGTCCCCACAAGTGAAAATGTCCCCACAAGTTAAAGTGTCCCCACAAGTGAAAATGTCCCCACAAGTTAAAGTGTCCCCACAAGTGAAAATGTCCCCACAAGTTAAAGTGTCCCCACAAGTGAAAATGTCCCCACAAGTTAAAGTGTCCCCACAAGTGAAAATGTCCCCACAAGTTAAGGAAGACAAGTCCCCATAATGTGAGTGTGGAGACAGATTTTTTGTCCCCATAAGGAAGACAAGTCCCCATAATGTGAGTGTGGAGACAGATTTGTTGTCCCCATAAGGAAGACAAGTCCCCATAATGTGAGTGTGGAGACAGATTTAGGTCCCCACAACATAAGGAAGACCAGCTACACACACAAAGTACATGAGTGACTTTTTACACTGTAACACACTCACATCTGTGTCAAAAAAGCGACAAATATACACCAACCTCTGTCTCTCTGTCTGTCTCTCTCTGTCTGTCTGTCGTCTGTCTGTCTCTCAGCCTCCCCCTTTGGAATAGATGGGATGATGGGATGCGGCCGATGCCAGATTAGGCGTCCAGGCAGACGCCTGACAGTCTGAGAGGTGACAGAGGGGAGAAACGAGAAAGAGAGAAGAGTTAACGCTAAAACTTGTTCTTCATCTGAGGCTAAAAACCAGCCTTTTGTTTCTCCTGAAATTTACTTTTTTAAACAACTGCAGAATGGGAACCTTGTTTCCTTAAATGTTACACATAGCACGGCCTGCATTCTCCGACTGTTCCATAACAACATTTCACTGATTTATCAAAAACAACGGTGTGTCATCAGCGTACACCTTCTGTTTATCTCCATGTGCTGTTCTCCGAATGATTTTCACTCTACGGTTGTTGATGAAAGATTATGTTCTGCACACAGTATGGAAGCTCACCAGGGAGCATTTTTAAAAAATTATTATTATTTAATTCATATTATAAGAACAAAGTGAGTTCTTTTTACTTTTCAGTCTCAGCACACTCACTGTTTATCCTTCTCCTTGAGAAAAATGTTCAAACCTGAACTTACACTAAACCCATTCACACTTTTTAAAAGACTAAGTAGACTCATAATTCAGACTTCATAAAGGGTGACCACCCTTTGTGCTTTCTCTTTTCTCTGGATTGCTTTCACACACTTTGAGGAATCAGAATTTCTCTTTGTATTCCATTTTTTCCCTGAGCCACTTAAAAGGTTTTATAATAAATCAGCAGCGCAGAGGTGCTGCAGCCACACATTCTAAATCTATGGTACTCTTAATACCACTTCATAACATTTTTCATTATACAGTATCTCCATGAGATTATGTTAAAAATTGCTCAGAGTAAATAAAAAGGTTAGCAAGTAGTTAAGTATAAGTGATCTAAAGTAGATCGTAACACAAATATATATATAAAAATATATATAAAATATTTTTTTTTTCCCTCCTTGAAGATTAAATTATATATACAAAGTTATTTCATAAACAGGCAGGTGACAATATTAAAAGGCCTGTGTGTATCTACACTGTAAAATATGATACATAAAGCTGAATGCTTTTTGTAATTATAAATGTTTACGTTAACGACGTCCATTTCACGTTGTCATGAGTTATAACTTCCAACACTTTTTTTTTTATTTTATTTTGATTTATTTTTAAAAAAATTTTTATTTATTATTTTGAAAAATCTGTAAAATATCATCACAAATATTGTGTTATCATGATTGAGTCCCCTCAGTGGGCCCCAGGTCATTTGGGTTTGAGACCCCTGAGTTGGTGGAATTTACTACATTTTTTAAAGGTTGTTACTCATAAAGTAACAACCTAAAGTTTTATTGTCTTTAATTAAGTTTACTTACAAAACCAAAACTTTTAAACGTTTCCTGCAGTTGACCTGCAACACCAGGGCAGCCCAACAGGGGCGGCAGAGCACATTTTGGCCTTTTCTGTGTCAATTCATTTCTATTATCGGTGTTTCATTTGGACAAGTGGAGCAAAATCTACAAAGTTTAGCGGAAAAAAAAACAGATTTTTTTGTTGTTTTTACGTTGATAGAAACATGAAGAAAGCTGCAGAGATGATGGAGGATACAGTGACTCGGGAGAAATGAGGCGCGGGGCACATGTGTGACGTTTGCGGCTGCGGCTGAGGGCCCTCGAGGCCCCCGACACATTACCGAGATGATGAGAAACTCAAAGAGACACGAGGAATTGAAGGAGTCAGAGAGGACAAAGACCACATGGGAAATTTTGGGAAAGATTGGCGCGAGCACGGAGGACACTTTGTCCTGTTGGTGAGACGATTCACACTGATTCAGTGCTAAATGCCTTTTACCCAGGGGTGGGCAGTTATTTTCCCCAAGGGGCCACAGGAGATACTTTACATATTGTTGAGGGCCGGACCAATGGGCTACATTCAATTCTGCTCAGTCTTCATTTGATGTCTTCTTAAAGAGCAGTAAATTGTATTGTTTTGGTATAAACAAACACACAGTAAACAAAATCAATGGCAAGGCAGACTTTATTCAATTATTACTAACTATTGAAAATAAGAAACTACTCTTCTAAATAATGAACACTACTATACTACACTGTGGTGTCGTTTAGTGAGTATATTATCTTACACCACCAACACTGTTACACCACACCGTTGAAGTGCGAATCTTCAACCAGCGACTTTACATACAAGAGTATTTACATACAAGAGCTTTGCTGTTTAGATAATAAGATAATAAACAGGGAAGGAGATCATGTTGATACTGTTCTTAGTGTGGCCATTTGATATAAGCTGCACACGTTGTGTGGATAGAAGGAGCTGACAAATCAGCTGAACTGTGTGTAAAAGAGAGATGAATGAACGGAACAATATTATACATGAGCGTTGATTCCATCACCACGCATCCATCAGTGTATGGGAAACTCAGGAAACATTAGGTCACTCCAGAGTCCTGTTATTTACCTTTATTATTTCTAATTAACCTCAGGCGGGCCAGTCAGGGAGGGTGGAAGGGCCACATTTGGCCCGCGGGCCGTATAATGCCCAGGTCTGGTTTTACCAATGCAAGCACGGGTCCTGTGTCAACTGAGAACTGAAGCCTCTAAAATGTTCACTCCCACACCAAACCCCATAGAGAAAATCAATGATTTTAGCTAGTGTCAAAGTTTTTAAGAGATCCCGAATTATACCGTATGTGTCCACAGCAACATTTAAAAGCTAGGCTGAGCTACAAATTCATCTCTAAAACACAATTTTAAAATCATTTAACGTGGCTGCCAGCAGACACACAAAGAAAAAACTATTTCAGGCCATTAACAAAACAATTACCTTATTAATTCTACATCAGATGAAATCTATGACGTCTTAAGAATATGTTTGCTGCTTTATTTCACAGTTGGACACAGTTTTCCAACAGGAAAGTGAAGTTTGTAAACCACTCACTCTCCCACACCAAAGTCCATAGAGAACATCAGTGATTTTAGCTCACAGGGACACAGGAGCTGCTGGTCTACTGCTGCCTCGTGTGGTCACTTTGTGTCACTGAGGTCAATCTGAACAAAGGATTTAAAACACTGAAGTGACAAAATAACATATTTGAACTTAGTGATGGAGGGAGCAGTGGCTCAACAGCTCCTGTGTGCTGTGATGTAAAATCACTGATTTTCTCTATGGACTTTGGTGCGGGAGAGCGAGCGGTTTACAAACTTACAAAAGTCTGTCTGAACAGTGGGATAAATCAGTAAATATATTCTCAAGATGTTATAGGAAACCGCTAGGGGGCGCTCACAACAAAGACAATGCTGACATTGATGAGTCAGAACCTTATACAACTACAACTACAAAAATCCAAACCTTTCCTTTAAGCATTATTCCAGCTTCAGGAGACCATGAGTGAGCTAAAAAGTGTGAGAACACTGGACCTGCATTTATTATATTCACAGGCAGTGTTTAATCTCAATTTAAACTGTAATAATGTTTCAATAATGTGTTTCTGCTGCCCTCAAGTGGCTCAAAATACACATAAAACCAGTGGCAAACACTTAAAACATTTTGAATATTTGCCAAAAAAGAGACTAAAAATACGTATGACAATGGTAAAAAGGAAATAAAACCTAAAATAAGTGATTGTGGTTCACACTTGAGTTTGAAGAGAGACACAGAGACGGAGAGGACGACGAAAACGCAGCTTCATCTCTCTTTCCATCAGCGTGTTAACGTCTGGCTAATGGCAGCGAAATGACAACCTCATCACATTTATTCAGCTGCAGTTTAGCTATGCTAATGAGGACGGATTGATTTCCATACTCAAAATCCTCCCAAGTGTCGACGTGTGGATTATTTCACCACAGTGAAATATGAACTCTCCACAGACACACAGAGAGAGAGAGACACTGCAGTGATGCAGGGGAGGGAGGAAGCCCAGCGTCTTTAAAATGCATAGATGAGCACAATTATGTTCAGGCTGCTGCGTCGTATTAGCAACAAAAATGATAGCGACAGGATTTATGCAAAGAGCAGTCTGGGAAATTATGATTTATTTTCTCTGCTGCTTTATTTCTGCAGACCATCAAAAACCTTGAAGATCTTTGGAGATAAGTCGGTTTTATCTGGAAACTTTAAGGACTTGTTCCAATATCAAACAAAAGAAAAAGTTAAGCAAATTGACTACAAAATATTAAAATAATAAAAAAAAGTAAAAATGGAGGTAGTCTCTGGTTTTGGAAAGTGAAGCCAAGTCAGATGTGTCCGAGTGCTGTGTTCTCTTAAATGTCCATCAGGGGGCGACTCTATTAAAGAAATGAAGTGAATCAGGTTCAACATAGAGTTCTATTCTAAAAGGTTAAAAGGGCTAGTTCAGGTTTTTGGAATTGTGGTTATATGAGGTATTGAAACTCTCTGACAACATTTTAACCACTTACCAAGATGCTTACCTGATAAATTATGCACGAGTTTAAGTCTACGATATCTTCAGAACATGTTCACTGTTAGACAGACTTTTTTCAACAGGAAATGGAAGCTTGTGTCACTTTGTGAACCACTCACTCTCCCACACCAAAGTCCACAGAGAAAATCAGTGATTTTACATCACAGCACACAAGAGTTGTTGATCCACTGCTGCCTCCATCACTAAGTTCAAATGTCTTGTTTTGTCAATTCAGCGTTTGAAATCCTTCATTTAAATTTAAATCAGTGACACAAAGTGACCACACGAGGCAGCAGTAGACCAGCAGCTCCTGTGTCCCTGTGAGCTAAAATCACTGGTTTTCTCTATGGACTTTGGTGTGGGAGAGTGAGTGGTTTACAAACTTCAGTTTCCAGTTGAGAAACGCTGTTTTATGGTAAGAAAAAAGTCATATTCTTAAGATATCACAGGCTTGAGATGGTGTAGATTTTATTTGGGGAGTCTTTTGTTAAGTAGCTAAAAATGAGTTTTTCCTTCTTCATGGAGACAGCTCCATGCTCAGCAAAGTCAGTGTTGATGATACCTCGCATAATCACAGCTCAAAAACCCTGAACTATCCCTTTAACACTGTGATGCTGTGCGTTTTTATGGAGAGGATGTTATGAAGAAAAACTCTTATCTTTCATTATCTTTGGTGTGTCTAATCCTATAACCATGTTGATGACCAGGAAGTGCTTTTCATTTCTTTGGTCTGTGTGTGAAACAGAAAGAAAAATGTTTTAACATCTGCTACGATGTGTAAAACCACTGAAAGCTCTCCAAATGACACTCTCTGCCGCTGTCCCTCTTCCTCCTCCTGCTGCTCCTCTTCACATCTGAAATCCTGCAGTGGACACATGAAAAGAGAGAGAGACAGCCCGAGGGATGATGGAGAAGGAAGAGTGACAAAGATGATGGAGGAGAGAGGGAGGGATGAGGATGAGGAGGTGAAAATAAACAGGGACGGACAGCATGAAAGCTAATGAGGCGTCATGATGAGAGGAGAGCGCAAAAAAAATGACGAGTCACTGTGAGTGAACCAAGAAAAATTGCCAAGTCACGGCAGGAGATGTGAGGAAGTCATAGTAACACAGAGACGGGGGAGGAGCTATGAGGACACACACACACACACACACACAGGCTTGTGACAAACCTAATCCCTAACCTTAACCATAACCAGTCAATGTGTAACCCTAACCTTGGCTTAACCTAACCACAATTCAAATCTTAGTCCTAAACTTAACCAGTTCTTCCTCAGAAAGGGGGTTCTGCCTCATTAGGACCAGGTTTTGGTCTCCATGAGGACTACTGGTCCTGACAAGGTCAGAAAAGGTCCTAAAAGAGGAAACAAATACAAGAACACAAGAGGAAAAAACAATTTTAGCCACTTACTAAAAAAAAAATAAAGAAATAAATCATAAATCTATGATATCATAACATCTTCACGTGTTCATCTCACTGTTAGACAGACTTTTCCAACAGGAAAGTGAAGTTTGCAAACCACTCACTCTCCCACACCAAAGTCCATAGAGAAAATCAGTGATTTTACATCACAGCACACAGGAGTTGTTGATCCACTGCTGCCTCCATCACTAACTTCAAATGTCTTATTTTGTAAATTCGGCATTTGAAATGCTTCTTTCAGATTTACTTTAGTGACACAAAGTGACCACACGAGGCAGCAGTGGACCAGCAGCTCCTGTGTCCCTGTGAGCTAAAATCACGTTTTCTCTATGGACTTTTGTATGGGAGAGTGAGTGGTTGTCAAACAGAGAGATGAAGATGTGAGCATATCCTCGAGATCTAGACTTGTACTGATGTAGAATTAATAAGGTATGCTTTTGTTAAGTAGTCGACACTTATTGTGGAATATATCACGTTATAAAGTTACTTTCAAACATGGAAATTAATAAAACTATAGTTTAAAAAGAGATGATGACTCAATCGGCAGACTGGAAAAATTCAAGTTTTTCCCCAACAGTCCGGCTAACTGCTAACCTCGTTAGCGCCTCACCTCCATGACACAACACAAACGTACTCTCACTCGCAGACCCGACTGGATAACAAGCTCTTCAGATGAGGCTGTGCTCGTGTGGCAGAGCAGATGATTAGACCACAGCGACATCACGCTACTCTACCACCGCCGCCGACAACGCCGCCACCGCTACTGCAGACTGCACCGCCGAGGCCAGACCAGACGTGGTGAAATATCACCTCCCTTTAATCGTTGTTTGATCCCCCCCCCCCGTGGAGACGGAGAACACAAGGAAAGCAGGAGCAGGACGGAGGTGCAAAGGGTTCACTGAGCCTCAGACTAAAATGTGCCGTTTCTTTTTTACCATGTACTAAATTTAGATGTTCGCAGAGAAAATCCGACACATATAACACAACAAATTAATGAAGCGCGCGACGCCCGGCACCCTCTCCCCTCACCAGCAGCTGCTCAAAACCCCCAACAGAACAGATGAGAGGAAGTAGAAGACATGATTTCATTATAAAAACAACTGTTCACAGACTCTGTTTGTCATGTTTAAGTGTTAGTATGGAATACTGAGTTAAAGTCACTGTTAAAAAATGGCTACCACCAGCAAGGACACAAGGAAAATTTGGTTTTAGCCACTTAATAAAAGACTTGCACAATAAAAATCTTTCACCTCACTGTTTGACAGACTTTTGCAACAGAAAAGTTTAGAAACCACACGCTCTCCTGCACCAAATCCCATAGAGAAAATCTTAATTTTTACCTCCTGGGGAGACAGGGGTTGTTGATGCACTGCGGCTTCTATCAGTAAATTCAAATGTGCCATTTTGTGACCAGTGTTCGAAATGCTTTATTCAGATTTACCTCAGTGACACAAACTGACCACACGAGGCAGCAGTAGACCAGCAGCTCCTATGTTTCCTGGAGCTAAAAATCACTGATTTCTCTATGGGATTTGGTGCAGGAGAGTTGGCAGTTTTGTGTCGGAAATCACTCTCTCCCTCATAACGATGAGCTTTAAGAATAACTAAAATGCTGTTTCAACCCTAAATTTGTAACACAGTAGGAGAGACATTCAAGGAAGTACACGTTTTTTTGCCTCGCTGAGGTGAAGTGGCACGTTTTGGTACCAAAATCACTTTGAATGCCGTCTTCCTTCTGTCTCTGGAAACCTGCTACAGCCTCTTTCTGTTGCTCATGAATGTACAAACCACGTGAAGCTGCTGTTAAAGCTCAGTTTAACCTCGGGCAAACGTGTCTGTGCGTTTGTTTTCCTCTCCAGCACTGGAGGCGAGAGCACAAGAGAGTCTTGAATCATTAATGGATGATATCAAAAATACCTCCGTCATGTAGCTGACCTTGGGTCTGTGTGTGTGTGTGTGTGTGATGGCAGACCGTGGGTCAGACTGGGGTTTAACTGTCACACCTGCTGCCGTGTCGCTCTCCGTCTCGCTGTGAGGACGTCAGTCTAAATGTCTCTCCGAGGCTCCGTTTGCCCTGAAAAACCTTCCGCGGCGGCTCCACCTGATCCCAACCAGCTGTCAATCACACGCCGCCTCGTCACACAGACAGACCAATAAATATATATATATATATATATATAAATAACAGCAGAGCCAAACAACAAATCCCCAGAGAGACCTTGAACTAACCTTCACTTCATCCACATTCTTATTTATCTCCTTGAATAAACAAAATCTCATCAGTTCTGCACATAATGTCTCATTATTCACAATGAAATTTAACATTTAAGTTCAGGGTAGAAACTCATTGACATCTATTTGGATAATTAATTAATTGTTTTTCCATTATTAAAGCCAGTTTATGTGATTTCTCTACTTCCTAAATGTCAATGCTTACTGCTTCTATTGCATGTTAACAGACATGTGCAGTGTGAAGGATTACGTGCACAAATGTATTTTTCGCATACAATTACGTAAATAATCCTCAACTTCCTTCAACCAGTCAAGTAAGGATATTCAGGCTTTGAAGCTCCAGATCAGGATGTTTTCATTTATCACTTTTTAGATTTAATCTCTAAATTTAGTTTGTAACAGACAATTTAATCTGCGTTTTTTTTTTTTCCCCTAATGGGCCAAAAAAAGAAAAACACCGCTAAATGAAAGCTTCCTTCTCCGCGAGTGTGGTTCTCGGTTAAGAGCAGCTCCACCACAGACAGGAAGTATTTATTTCATGCAGCGTTTGATGGATTTTTTCAAATTAAAGTGTCGACTGGGGACCAAGGCAGGGACGTGAAGTGTGAAGAGGCTCGGTGATCCACTCTTACACCGACTCTTCCTCCTCTGATGGCTGTTTATGGATGACTGACTCACCGAATTAACGCTAATGAGCTTCTGAAGAAAGAAAGAACAGCAGATCTGCCTCTCCACCGCCTTCACCACTTCATGCTCACTCCACACACGACGGTACAGTCAGTCATTTTCACACACGACGTTACAGTAACTGATTCACCACCATGTTTCTCCCTCCACCGACATCACACACACACTGTGTTTCGCCTCATTTACCGTCTCATTTGCTCACTGAACCACAGCTCTGTGTCTGTGTGTGTCTATTATGCACTTTTATTTTTATAGACCCTAATTTTTAAAGCTGTGCGGCCTCCGACAGTCGAATCATACAGCGCTCGATTGACTGCAGCTCCCCCAAGTACAAGATGACTCGTCAAAAACTCACAAATCACAGCAACTTTTAACCGCAAAATGTCTTGTAAATATATTATTAGACTAGATAAAGGCATAAGAGTGACATTTAATGCAACAAATGTGAATTTAAAGCAGTAAAATTTGGATTTTTCATGTCAAGAGGACTATATTTTGTAAGAAAAGTTGCTATTGTTTATGCTAAATGCTAAAGGCATGGCGATGCCGTGCCTGCCCACATAAAGGGAGAACAGTCTGGGCTTTTTGTGTGGTTTTTTTTGGCAGAGCTCTTCAGAACGCTCTCTGAATTGGCCTAGCAGCATGCTAAGCTAGGGCTAGCATTGGTTCCACTTTGTTTTCTTTGGCGCGAATGCCTGTAGAGCTCTGCACGTCCCGTGACTCGGTGCGTTTACTCGGCCACGTTGGCAAGAAAAGCTGCTGTAAAAACAAAACGTCACCAGTGCTGGCTCGACGCTGTAAGAGTTCACTGGGCATTTTAAATCACAGAACGTGACAGACTGAATACACCTGATCCTTATGCTGACCTGGAAACTAGAGCTGCAACTCATGATTATTCTCATAATCGATAATCTGTCAGAAAATGTCGGTCAAAGCTGGAAACGATCATGTTCTCACATGTCTTCAATGTCTTTCCACATTTAAAGCTTCCTGGTCTGAAATCAAGGACTTAAGGGGAAACATAACTTACAATGCACTTTAATGAATGTTAAGGCAAACTAAGATATTTATAAAAACCTTTATTCTATTTTGACAAAGTTATGTCAAAAAAGAGTAAGTTAATTTCCTCCATAACCAACAACTCCGACACTAATTAGCTTAAATGTCTTGGTTATTTTAAGTTATTTTATTGCGATGGGATTCTCTGGAGTAGAATGAGGGAAAGTTTATTTTTATGCTGTAATGCTGCATGTCTGGAATAACATCTACTCCGACTGTTTCCGTTAACTGACTACTAAATAAATTGTCAACTATTTTGATAATAGATTAATTAATTTAAGAGTTTCTTTAAATTTCTCAGATTTTCAGCTTCTTAAAATCTAAATATTTTTTTGGTTTCTTTGCTCCATATAACAAAGAAATCTTTCAAACTGAATCATTTTTGGTTTGTGGACAAAACAAGACATTTGAGAACATCATCAATTCCAGGTTTGACAAAGACCGGTCAACATTTTCTGACCCATGATGAAAATAATAAGTTAGCTGCAGCCCTAGTGTCACCAACACAATAAAAACCTTTAATAATAAAAAGTATTCCATTAGTTGATATGCCTCACTGAAATACACAAAATTACTTTTCTTTTTATGATTAACTTGACAGTACGTTCATACTGAGATCACATGACTGTGATTACTGCAATTAAGCATGTTACCAAAAAGATCCATTGAATCAAAGGCACATTTTTATAATCTGAAATCATACAGCAGTTAACAGCTGAATATAGAGGCTATAGTCGATTTCCTGGACGTCATTTACTTTGGTCACAGTTGATTTGTGATTATATTTTTCCCACAGCAATTCGATTTTTTTCGAATTTGACTGTCGATATTAGTACTTAAATGAACATAAATAATTTAATAGTGAGAAAACTCTCCACATCTACCTGTATTGGTTTACGGGTGGACTTGCCTCTCACAATATGGCGGACACGCTGACGTCTCGCGTCAACGGGGTAAAACGGTGAATGCGGCGTCCACCAAACCGGAAGCTGTTGACTGCCTTCGCGGGCTTCGTCCTAGTTAGCATCTCTTTAGCCTTGGTTTATTCACACGCCAATAAAACTTTTGAAACATCCAACATCACACAGTAGCAGGGATTACCTTCAGATTATCATCTCTGTATGTGGGAATATCTGCTGCGACGCCTTTTAAGCGCGTTTCGTAGAAATGCTACATCTGAGTTCACACTCATGGTCAAAATCACAGCCACGGCCTTTACCCGAGTTAACCCACTGTCATGTCTCACTGTGCTAATGATTCCCGAGTGTCTTACCTGCAGGTACAGCGGCGGAAGACACAGTCCTCATCCGCCGACATGTCTCACGCTACCTGTCCCCGTGTCCCTGACGTCAGCCATTTCTGTGACCCGCACACACAGCGCCCTCTGCTGGTTAGGTGTCCCGACCACGTAACGTGCTGGGAAATGAACGAACTCACATTAAAAATGTCACAACAGTATTTTTTAACACGTTTCCTTAGCTGTTTTTATTTTATTAATGTTTCTGAATTAATGTACCTTCATGTGTAAATGAATATCACCTTACACCAAGTTTCAGTTAACAGTCTATTCTAGTAACAGAGTTTTTCAGAATAAAAGCTCTGAATCCTGTGTGAAATTGCTGTTTTTTGTGAAGTTAAACGAATCATCTGCCGGGCCAGTTTTGGCCCACGAGCCAGCAGTTGGTGACCACGGCAGCATCAGTCGACCAAGTCTGATTCCTGAAAAGACTTTTCCAAGAGACAAACAAAGGTTTTCTAGGAAAAGTGTTTCTTGTTACATCACACACACACACACAGTGGTTTCCATGACTACAGAGGACATTCCATTGACTTCCATTCATTTCCTGCCGACTTACTCTAACCTTAACCATAATTACTAGTCCCCTAACCCTAACCCTGACCCTAACCTTAACCTAACCCTAACCTGGAATGGAGTCATTTACATTATGGGGACTTGATTTTTGTCCCCATAAGGAAGACAAGTCCCCCATAATGTGAGTGTGGAGACACATTTAGGTCCCCACAACATGAGGAAGACCAGCTACACACACACAGTTTCTCTGTTTTCTTACGTCACATCACACGCCTTCATTTTCCACCACGTAGTTGACCTTTGACCTTGACATTCCTTCCCCTACTTTCCCTCGTCTCTATGTTTTTCTTCTCCTCCTTTCATCAAATGAGCCAAACTGTATTTAATACCCTCAAAAAACAGGACACACCTCTTTTTATTGAGTTTTAGTACAAATTTTATTTCATTTTGGTGCTTTTATATTTAAATATATATATATATTTATATATTGAAAAAAAAAATTAAAAAATAATATCCAAATTGTATTTTGTGTATAAATACCTTTTCATCATATCAAGTTTACATTAATATTTTTTATTTACTTTTATTGGTAATATTACTATGAAAATACAAAATTAAGGCCAGTACCTTTTTACAAAACTGAATTTTAATGCTTCTTATATTTTAGATATTTATTTTTTTATTATATTTTAGGGGAAAAAAAAATCCATATGATTTTTTTGCTTTGTTTTAATTTTTCATGTTGATGCATTTTTTTTTAAATATTGAATGTCAATATTAAATCAATATTATTTTTTTCCAGTAACGTCCATGTTATTTGACACAGTGAATCATGGTCGTTTCCACCACAGTGTGTGACAGATTGAATCCAGCAGGGGGCAGTAGTGTGACATCCTGTAGTAAAACACTCCCTTTGATTACACACTCCCTTCTTCCTGTCCTTTTTACTCTCCTCCTTTCATTTCCTAATTCCTCTCATACTTCCTCCTTTCCTCTCCTCTTTACTCTACTATTCCTCTTCTCTTCTCCTCTTTCCTTTCCTTTCCTTTCCTTTCCCACTTCTTCTCCTCCTCTCCTCTTTCCTCTCCTTACCTCCTCTTTCTCTTCCTATTTCCTCCTTTTCTCTACTATTGCCTCTTCTGCTCTTTCATTTCCTCTTTCCTCTCTTATTTCCTTCTTTCCTCTCCTCTTTCCTCTCTCTTCTCTTCTCTTCTCTTCTCTTCTCTTCTTCTTTTCCTCCACATTGGAATTCATCACTCTTCTCTAAGAAGCTTCTGGCTGTTTCTCTGCACTGGCTGCTGATTGGATGTTGGCATGGAAACGTCTGGGGGGGGGGGGGGGGGGTTGGGGTTTGGGGGGCAGGGGTGGTGGGGGGGGGGGGGGGGGGGTTGTTGGTGTTTAGGGTGCATGTATGATGCTCTGTCATGCCTTAGCATGTGTGTGTTTGTGTGTGTGTGTGTAGCTGGTCTTCCTCATGTTGTGGGGACCTAAATGTGTCTCCACACTCACATTATGGGGACTTGTCTTCCTTATGGGGACAAAAATCAAGTCCCCATAACTCAAATGACTCCATTTTAAGGTGAAGACATGTTTTAAAGTTAGGCCGAGGTTAGGGTTAGGTTAAGGTTAGGGTCAGGGTTAGGGTTAGGAGACTAGTAATTATGGTTAAGGTTAGAGTAAGTCTGCAGGAAATGAATGGAAGTCAATGGAATGTCCTCTGAAGTCATGGAAACCACTGTGTGAGTGTGTGTCCTTAGCTGCCACAGAGAGATTGAGTGACACTCTGATGGAAAAATCAATGACTGATATAAAATGGCGGCACTGCTCCTGCTTTCTCTTGTATAAAAAAGTGACATGTAAGAGAAGAACAGCAAATAAAAACATGTGTGTACACTACTGACATCTAATGATTCTCTGCAGCAGGGGGCGCTCACAGTCCTGTCCATATTTACATCTACATCTTACAACCACACTTCAAAAACCTAAACCGTCCCTTTAAGCAATAATTTCCTCATGACCAAACCCCATAGAGAAAACCAGTGATTTTAGCTCACAGGGACACAGGAGCTGCTGGTCTACTGCTGCCTCGTGTGGTCACTTTGTGTCACTGAGGTAAATCTGAACATAGAATTTAGAAGGCCGAATTGACAAAATAAGACATTTGAACTTAGTGATGGAGGCAGCAGTGGATCAACAACTCCTGTGTGCTGTGATGTAAAATCACTGATTTTCTCTATGGACTTTGGTGTGGGAGAGTGAGCGGTTTTCAGTTAAACAAAGCTCAATTTTTCTTTCAAAATAATTTTAACAGGAAAAACAAATGTTCTCTTTTTCTAATAAATAATTGATATTAAGATTCAGAACCAACCATTTTGTTTTATTTTATATTGTTCGAATGCAGCCACTTCAGCTTTATGTTACTATTTGATTATCTCATCATGTTAAGCAAAACAACATCATAAACAACTGACACTTTTCAATGTTGTACTTAAAAATAATCTGGGCCTTTAATCCCAATTTGGTTCGCTGAAATGTGTTTAGGGTTTTTTTTCCAGTTTCATTTAAAAAAAAAAAAAAAAATCCCACAGTCTCAGAATGTTTTCATCATTAAACCAAATGTAGCGCTTTCATCTTTTATTAGACCACCAGGAGGCGCTGCAGCTCCTACAGTGTGTTAAAGGGAGGAAAACGTTTCTTAGAAGTGAAGAGAGGCCACGTGTGTGTGTGTGTGTGAATGAGTGTTTGTCGCTAATGTGTGGTTGTCATGGCAACCACGGAGACAAATGGGATGGCAGTGGGGAGTAAAAGAGAAGAGTGTGTGTGTGTGTGACCAGATAATACATTTATTTTATTGACCAGTAATCAGGTTGAATGATGATGTCACGGCCCAAGGAGTGGCCACGTGTGTGTGTGTGTGTGTGTGTGTGTGTGTGTGTGTGTGTGTGTGTGTGTGTGTGTGTGTGTGTGTGTGAGGGCAGCCATCTGGTTCTCATTCAAACATGAGGTGGAACGTCAAACTCACCTCTCACCCAATTCTCCACACACACACACACAGAAAGAGAGAGACTAACAGAATTCAGATAGTGTGCTGATCACTCTTAAAATTAAATTTCAATCACAAAATCTTTCCACAATTATACGTTTGTTAAAAAAAAAGGGGGACTAATCAATAAAATCTAAATATTTGAAACAACACTTCAATAGCTGAAAAAGAAAGAAAGAAAATGCCAATAAATGTAAACAAATGAATGTGTTTCTTTTCCATTTAATTACAACAGTGAGGTTAGATGTAATTCAAATGCAAGGTTTTCGTTTGAATTTTGAACACACCAAACCTCATAGAGAAAATGAGTGATTTTACATCACAGCACACGGGAGTTGTTGATCCACTGCTGCCTCCATCAGTGAGTTCAAATGTCTTATTTTGTCAATTCGGCATTTGAAATCCTTTGTTTAGACTTTCATCAGTGACACAAAGTGACCACACGAGGCAGCAGTAGACCAGCAGCTCCTGTGTCCCTGTGAGCTAAAATCACTGATTTTCTCTATGGACTTTGGTGCGGGAGACACAAATTTGTGTTTCCAGTAATAAAAGTCTGTCTAACTGTGAGATCAATAGGTGAACAGTTTCCTAAGATTTTATTAGGTGAGACTTTAGTTAATTTGCATAGAATAATGTGCATTTGTAATAATGACAGTAAAACTCCAACTTGACATCATTAAAATGAGCAGATTTGTTTCCACATTATTTTAACATCCCAAACATCTATGTGTGGGATTCCTCTGTGTGGACTGTAACTGGACCTGGCACCACCTGGCGCAGCTCAGCACGGCTCGGCACGGCACAGTGTGGCCCCACATAGACTGTGGCTCGCTCACGTTGGCTCGTAGTTTCCACGACAGCTTGGGCAGATGGTCGTCAATGTGGTGAGGAGGAGCTGGTGACACAAACGTCGGCGAACAGCTGAAACAACCCACCATTTACAGGTGGTACATAAACCACACCCTCCACACACACACACACACACACACAGCAGGCTGGTGTGTGTTACATAACTGAGGATGGGGGGGGAGGGGGGGGGGTCATTCACTAACATGTAAGAGAGCCATGATTCACAGCAGTACCCATGGAAACACACATGACTGGACATGTGTCCATACAAGTGCTCAGGAAACACACAGGAACAAACAAACCACTCAGTGTGAGTGGATGTGAAGCGCCACCCGATGGTCAGCTGATGCATTTTCTGTCAAACACATGACGCACGCACACACACACACAACATGAAAACCTTACCCTGAAGATGTAAACTTAAACTTTACACAATATACCCATGATGATAATTTCATTATATCTTTAAAAGTACATGTTTGCTGCTTTATAATGATAGTGACATTTATCCATCTCTAAATCACCTTTTTAAATCTTATTTGTTGAAATAATCTTCACTGAAAACAGCAGGGACACAAGGAAAAACTGATTTTAGCCACTTAACAAAACACTCAACTGATAAAATCTATGTCAGTTTATGTCTACGACGTCTTAAGCACATGTTCACGTCTTTATCTCACTGTTAGACAGACTTTTCCAACAGGAAATTGAAGTTTGTAAACCAATCGCTCTGCCACACCAAAGTAGGAAACTGTTCACCTATTGATCTCACAGTTAGACAGACTTTTATTACTGGAAACACAAATTTGTGTCTCCCGCACCAAAGTCCATAGAGAAAATCAGTGATTTTAGCTCACAGGGACACAGGAGCTGCTGGTCTACTGCTGCCTCGTGTGGTCACTTTGTGTCACTGATTTAAATCCAGATGTAGGATTTCAAATGCCGAATTGACAACATAATAAATTTGAACTCACTGATGGAGGCAGCAGTGGATCAACAACTCCTGTGTGCTGTGATGTAAAATCACCGATTTTCTCTATGGACTTTGGTGTGGGAGAGCGAGTGGTTTACAAAGTTTAATAAATATTAACTTTTCAATCAGAAAAGTTTGTCTAAATGTGAGATAAAGCAGTAAACATATTGCTAAGAGATTGTGGACTTAAGTCGATGAAGATTTTAT
Source organism: Brachirus orientalis (assembly GCA_016785285.1). Taxonomy (NCBI): domain Eukaryota; kingdom Metazoa; phylum Chordata; class Actinopteri; order Pleuronectiformes; family Soleidae; genus Brachirus; species Brachirus orientalis. The sequence continues at coordinate 49,701 of JAFBJR010000119.1, forward strand.
TGAGTGACTATTTTGTTTAGTGGCTTACGTACGTGTTTTTTTTTCCTCGTGTCTCTGTTCACAGACTTTTATTTCATGTGTCAAAACATTCAGATCAAATAGCAAAACACAAGAAAACTGTCTGTGTGTAAGGAGCAGCATTTATTGATGTTAGGAGGGAAAATGTGCCATCGTCTCCACTGGTGAGGAGTCGGGTTGTTGGTCATGGAACGTTCACGGAGCTAACACACTTGAACCATGTAGTGTGCGCTCATAAATCGGGAGTTTTGGCTTTTTGAAGGGGTTTACAAAACGACTGAATACAATGGAAATGTATGTCTGACGGAACAACGACGGAGCTGGTACGCGGCGCAGACAGCGTCGGTGGAAGCTAACACATCGCTTCCGATGCCGCGACGACGACTTAGCACGGCAGACAAGCATTCAGTGGAATCCTGGGGTTAGCTTCAGTCTGTTAGCGTTAATATTGTCATGATGACCACATTTACAGGGATCAGATTTTAGTTTAAAAATATTAGAAAGTCTGACAATGACGGTTATCGTTTAGCTCTTTACGAGTGGTACCGTCTCGGGTATTGAACGTACAGTAAGCTAACACGTTTAAAATAGAAAACACACTTGAGAAAGTCTCAACAGTACAACTCTTATTTTATTTTGCGCCTCATGTAATCAAGGACACGTTAATGACTAAAACCATTTTCACGTACGACAGCCGTGGTAACGGGGGCGGGGCTTAGTGAGCAGACAGTTGAGCCTTCTTTTCCCACTTTAATTTTATTTTTAAAGTGGGTTTAAGGATGGAATTGTGACAATCAACCTCAAAAACCAAAAACAAATCCTTTGATCAAAGCAGACTCTATTTTTTGGCATGTTTTTTTTTAATATGTGTATTTAATACCTCAGACAAAAACACCTGAGAAAAAACTGACTCCAAAGTTTTTTCTTCCTGTAATATAGTCAATTATGTATATTACAACTATAATCACATAATAATAATAATAATAATAGTAATTCAAGCATATATAATATACACATATATATATATCTAGTGAGAGAATAGTTTAATATTCAATAGTACAGTTGTATGGTACAGTAGCAGTGGGGGGGTGCACTTCTCATTTCTCATTGGATAAAGTTTTGAAGGAGAGGTATAGACAAGTGTTTGTGTGTAATTATATATATATATATATATATTAATCAATGATACAATAATGCAACGAAAAGAGACAAAAGAGAGGAAAAAATAAGGAATAAAAGACAAAGAAAGTGTTTTAGGCAGTTCAGTACTGTGTTTGAGGAGGTGGTTGTTTTTTTGCATGTGTGTAGTTATTCGTGTGTGTGTGTGTGTGTGTGTGTCAGGTGTAGGATCAGATCAGCACCATAAAAGTTCATAACAACATCAACAACGAAGATAAAACCTGGGTGAGGAGGACTGCGTGTGTTCTTGTACTTGTTGCAGAGTGAGGACCAAAAAACTGTAAAAACACCTACAAAGTGAGGACATTTTGACAAAGTGAGGACATTTTGTCTGGTCCTCACGTCTTTAAATGTCTTTTTCAGGGTTAAGACCTGGTTTTAGGGTTAGGGTTAGAAATGGGTTAAGGTTAGGCTAAGGGGCTAGGGAATGTATTATGTCTATGAGGGTCCTCACTTTGGTAGAAGCGCAAACATGTGTGTGTGTGTGTGTGTGTGCTGACGTTTTCAGTCACTGTTCTTTTCGGGCAAATCAACCAGCTTTTTTTTTTTTTTTGCACAAACTGAGGAGCAAACAGAAAAAGAAAGTTAAAAAAGGAAGTTGTTGCTGACAGTTTGTGTGAGCAGCACACGTTGGACCAACGAAACCCGGCAGCAGAAGCATCTCCAACATCTGCTCACATCCAGCTGTTCCTATGGCTAATTATTATTACTTCCTGTTTTTCTCTTGCTCTCGTTTCCTCCTTCACTTTCAAAAAAACAAAACAAAAATAATTAAAAAAGAAAAAAGCCCTGCTATTGTTTCATAATCTGACACGGAATCAAGTAGAAGACAAATCAAGTGTTGGAACGAGAAGGAAAACAAACACAACAATGGTCTGAAAACTGTACAATTCTCTTCCTCTACACGCCAAATAAAACCATCGTTACTAAGATACGACGCCTCGTCTTCGCACCTTTGTGAAATACCTGATTTAACCGTGATACATTCTCTGTTTAGCCTCCACCTGACTCTCTGCTGCTGCTGCTGCGTCACGTCGAAAATAGATTATTTCATTTGTTTTTAAGTGGTGGACAGCAGGGAGGAAAAGAGCTTGGTCCAGCGAACGGCCCCTCCCCCGCCCGTATATAAAATATACAAAAGATTATCTCCAAAATCCTCTTCATGACTATCTCTGCTGATAGAAAAATATACAATAATCCTATGTCAAAATCTCTTTGCGTTATGGACGAAATCCCTGCACCTCCTCGTCTTCCTCCTCCTCCTCCTCCTCCTCCTCATCGCTGCTGGACTAGCCTCGCCTTCCTGCCCAGTTCAAAAATATTTGTTTTTTGTTCTATTTGTAGAAAACAAAATAACACCCCTGACCTTTCCTGGCTCTGTGTCCGTGCCTTGAGCTTAAAACGTGACATTTCACTGGCATAATGTGAATTTCAACACCCTGTTTGAACTGGCGGGGGCAGCACTGAGACGCACTACCTGCAAAAACCTCGTGCGACACCGGGCGTAAGCACGGCGAGCTGCCGAGGCGACACAAGGTGGCGGTAAAGTGCGGTGAGGAATGTAGTGTGGATTCAGTGAAGCAGCAGGATCAAAGACTCAAACTGAGGGCTGAGGGAACGTGGCGTCCTCTTGTGTTTGCGCCCGGTGTCGCACAGCGTTTATTGCAGATCTACGCCAGACTTCCCCCGTCGCCACTTCAACTAAAGTGCTGCTGTTGTTGATTACACCTCCTCTGCCTCCCTCCTTCCTTCCTTCCTTCCTTCCTTCCTTCCCTCCTCCCCTCCTTCCGTGCTCGCGCCTCACAAGTCTCCGTGCCTGCTCTCGTACTTGTTGATGATGTTCCTGCAGCGGCCCAGCTCCTTCCTCATGTCTGCCACCTCCTGGCGAAGCGCGGCGTTTTCCCGCTCCAGGAAAGCAGCGCGCACTGAGATCTGGTTCTCCTTGAGCCGCCGCGCGTCCCTGGAGCGTTTCGCCGCCTCGTTGTTCTTGACGCGCCGGCTCCAGTACTTCTCGTCCTGTTGTCGTCGTCGGTGGCGGCGGTGTGGTATGTTGGGGTGTGTGGGCAGGAAGGTGGGGGGGGGAGGAGACAGGAAATTAAAAAAAAGAAAGAAAAAAAAACAAAACAAGAGCGGGATGAGTTATGTGATGAGAGAGAAAAGACAGCAGGAAAGGAAAAGTGGCCAAATCTGAGTCATCGTAAACTACAGAACTGGAAAACATGAGTGAAAATACTGAAGACAAGTTCTTTTACCACAGCCACAGGAAGTTAGCAATCCTCAAAACATCAAACCTTGAGTTAATTTAATGATTTCAACGATTGGGGGTCAGAGGTCAGAACTGGGAGTGACGTCATCTTGGAGTTTACTGTGGTCAATTTCAGAAGTTGGAAAAAATATGGACGCACACATACTAGTGGCTAGCCAGTGTTAGCAGTACCAGTCCATAATAACACTCTACATGGTATTTAGCACACACATGAACAACATAGCATCTGTCTCTCAATCTCTCTATTTACTTAGTTAGCTATCCATCTATAAAGTTAGATAGCTAGCTGTGTAAATATATGTCTATCTAGTTAGCTAGTTAGTTAGCTATCTGTCTATAATGATAGCTAGCTAGCTGTATAAATATCTATTTTATTAGCTGCTTGTTTAGCTATCTGTGTAGCTAGGTAGTTATCTATATAGTTAGCTATCTAGCTAGCTGTGTAAATATCTATCTGTCTAATTAGCTAGTTAGTTATCTATCTATCTAGTTAGTTGGTCAGTTAGTTAGTGATCTATCTACAGTATATAATTAGCTGTGTACTGTGTAAATATCTATCTCTCTTTAATTAACTATTCAGTTAGCGGTGTATAGATATATAAGTATATATCTATTTGGACAAATAATCCACACGAGTCATAGCGTTAGCTGCTAACAGCAGAGGTTTGGTAATAAAACAGCTGAAAATAAAACATGATTAATGTTCATAACTATCTGAAGTTTTCGCTTTGGCTGCTCCTTTACTGACGTTTGGTTGAGAGAAAAACACTATGAATTTTGACAAATCTGCTCCGTGTGAACTCATCAGAAGTCATAATAAAAAAGAATATTTATCAAATAAATATTCACATGTTTGGCTATAAATGTTTTAACATAATCAATATGAAAACAAAGTTTCAGCACAGAGTGGCCACTGCTAAGTTTTACAGCCAGTGGCATGGAGAAGCTAAGGATTGTGGGAGATGTAGTACCTTCTGCTCGTCGGGCACCAGCATCTTTCGAGCCTTCTTGATCATCGGCTGAGGTTTCAGCTCGTCGTCGCTGAAGCGGTGCCGTCGCGGGTCGAACGCCTCCTGTCCCGGAACACTCGAGAGTGCAAGGTCCGCCGGGTCGGGGTCAAAGTTCACCAGGACATCATTGCTATTACCGTTGGCCACGACTGGAGGTCCGGGGGGTCCTGGAGGACAGGTGGACGAGGGCGACTGGTCCTGAGGTACAGACTGAGCACCTGAAACAGGGAAGATGGAGGACAATTTTAAAGAAAACATCTGACTTTTTTTGTGTATTTGTGTCTAAACATTTTAGTTGTTGATAAATGGTGTCAGGTGCACAGACAGCCTGGACATTTAAGGGATAATTCAACTTTTTTTTTTCATTGTCAATCTATCAATGAGCGATGAGATACTTTCTAATAAAAGTGAGATACTACTGTAGTTACCTTGACTTAGCATAAGTCAAGGTAACTACAGTAAAGTCATAATTATGACTTAGCATCTCATAATAATGACTTAGATTTTTATAATAATGACTTAGCATCTCATAACAATGACTTAGCATCTCATAATTATGAGTTAGCATCTCGTAACAATGACTTAGCATCTCATAGTAATGACTTAGCTTTTTATAATAATGACTTAGCATCTCGTAACAATGACTTAGTATCTCAAAATTATGAGTTAGCATCTCATAACAATGACTTAGCATCTCATAATAATGACTTAGTATCTCAAAATTATGAGTTAGCATCTCGTAACAATGCCTTAGCATCTCATAGTAATGACTTAGCTTTTTATAATAGTGACTTAGTATCTCAAAATTATGAGTTAGCATCTCATAGTAATGACTTAGCATCTCATAATAATGACTTAGCTTCTTATAATAATGACTGGGCATCTCATAATTATGAGTTAGCATATCATAGTAATGACTTAGCTTTTTATAATAATGACTTAGCATCTCGTAACAATGACTTAGTATCTCAAAATTATGAGTTAGCATATCATAGTAATGACTTAGCTTTTTATAATAATGACTTAGCATCTCGTAACAATGACTTAGTATCTCAAAATTATGAGTTAGCATCTCATAGTAATTTAGCTTCTGATAATAATGACTTAGCTTTTTATAATAATGACTCAGTATCTCAAAATTATGAGTTAGCATCTCATAGTAATGACTTAGCTTCTTATAATAATGACTGGGCATCTCATAATTATGAGTTAGCATCTCATAGTAATGACTAGGACACTTTTTTTTCAATTGGCAGAAATGGGCCTCCATAGTGACACGTCTGAACACCACTGTTTCCCAGGCACTGCAAAGATGCCGACACACCAGCAGGTGTCAGTATGGAGCCAGAAACTGTGACAGGAGGGCAGTGGGTTCACACAAGCAGCAGCAGCAGCAGCAGCAGCAGCAGCAGCAGCAGCAGCAGCAGCAGCAGCAGCAGCAGCAAAGATCAGGATCTGGTTTAACTCTTTGTGGTGCAGGATGTTGTACAAATGAGAGTATTTGAAAAATAGGAAACAAATTGGAACAAAACCCAGTTTTAACCGCGCTGACAGTGAAAGATAATATCTTTACTTTACACACTGTTCAAAAAAAAAGACAAAATAATAATAATAATAATCACTTAATTCAAATGAGTGGGTCTTTATCAGGTGTGTTCAGCAGAGAAACATCGAAAACATGCTTTAATGGACTTAAATCAAGTAAAACAAGACAATACAGAAAGATCAGGAAATAAAACAAGCAGAGATTATAAAATGGCCTTCTCCTTCCTGGGACACTGTGTGTGTGAACGTCATGTTTTTTCACCCTGCAGCTATTTGTGCATTAGTGCCGCTTTTGTGAATGTAACAAGAAAAGCAACTGCATTTTTATTTTCAGTGGATTCTACTTCATACTCTCTGGTTGAGACGTTTTCTTTCTGAATCGATTTTCCCAAACCTTTATCCCTCTGGCAGAGAGAGAGAGAGAGAGAGAGAGAGAGAGAGAGAGAGAGAGAGAGAGAGAGAGAGAGAGAGAGAGAGCGATTAATCCCGTACCAGCAATTCCTCTTCTGTTTTGTTTTGTTTTTTTTTTGGAGCTCCAGGCTTCGAGCCACAGATTATAAATAACTGCAGAGCTGCTGGTGAATAACATCAAGTGAAGCAGCAGAGGAAGGTTTTCACCAACTGCAGCACATTAAACATAAAATGGACAAAATTTAGGACGGGTTAGTTAATTTCTAGAAAAAAATATGTTTGCTTTTCATGATTATCGTCGAAATCTTCCTTACTAATGACAGACTTTTGAGATTCTGTGCCACAGTGTCCAGGCCGGTCTCCCACAGGACAAAAGTGGCAGTTTTTACTTTTCTGCTAAACCACAGAAAACATTATTTTGTTCATTATTGTACAGAAAAAAATGCGTAAATATGACTAGAGTTGGAAAAATGTGATTGTATCACGCACTGCAATAATTGCGGTGAATTTCCATAAAGGCTGTCAAAATCAGTTACAGAAGAGCCGAAATTAAAAACTGTGTCCAAGTCAGAACAAAGCCAGATTATAGAATAAATAAAGAGACAAATCAGAGATTAAATTTGATGTGTCAGAAGGTGTGAAACAAAATGTACTGATTTATCAATGGAATCACGTTAGAAGAGGTAAATGTCAGCAGTGGGCTCGTGTTTTAAAGTGATATATACATCAGTGAGGGAACTCACAGAAGTGTGGTAAATATTCATTTATGAATGATTTTTCCACTGAAATCCGCAGTAAAGTCATAATGTCTGACCTGATTTCTCTGCTGTATTTCAGTCACATGTTTTTTAGCCAATAATCTGCTGTACTCACTCACTTTTACAAGACGTTTAAAGCTAAAAGATTGGTAGAAAAGTACATATAAATCCCTGATTCAACCCCCCAGTTCTGACCCTGTGTTTTCAAAGTCCACATTTCATTTGTTTATGACTTTTTGCAGGCGACGCAACTTAACAAACGTGCCAATGGAGGAGAAGAAACGACATAAAAATATTATCTCGTGGGCCGAAAACAAGAGCATGGCGGACCTGATGTGGCCCGCGGACCTCGAGTTTGACATCCTGTGATTAGGATAATCATGGATGTGGGAAAATCATTACATTTTAATGTGAGTGATTTTGATTTTTCCTCATCATAGTGATTTATTTTGCGGGAAAGAGGAAAAAATGCTCTTCAACCAAATCAAAGCAGATTCACATAATTTATTATACCGTGGATTATAATCCACGTTTACTGTAAAACAGCCCTGACTGAGGTTCAAGGTGATGGGATGAATTTTGCAGGAATTATGGGTACAAATCAAAATTGTGAAATTTATGTTCCCACTAGATGGCGCTTTCTTGAAACCTTCCTGACGCGGCCTCACAGGACGCGGCGCAAAAGCCATTTCGAGTCGGCCATGAAAAAGTTGGTTAAAACTTTGTATCATACAATGATGCGAAAACAAATCCGTGTTGAGATTCTCTGACTGACGTCATGTGACATCAAGCCCACGTACGGCAGCTAGCCAAAAGAAAAAAGCCAAACGTAGTGCGTTTGTTGTGACCTCAGCATTAGAAAAGTTATTCCATGACCGAATTGTACAATTTGATAAATTATCGTTTGGGAAATTTTCAAAACAGTTTATGGCTTTTTTCAGGTGGGCATTGGGCTAGTTCAAGGACGGGGGCCCCCCCTGAGTCCCTTCCCCTGGGGCACTCAAACTCCCCTGCACCGCCTCTGGCACCTGGAGCGTTTTCTGAACCTGAAACTGTCAGTCAGTGAATAAAAACTCCACTGACACAGATCTGCTGCTGCTGCTGCTGCTGCTGCTGCTGCTGCTGCTGCTGCTGCTGCCAGTCATTTTATCACCACAGAACCACCAACAAATCCTCGACAGCCTCCGAAGGAAGCGAGCCGACACTCTGCGGCGTCGATACGGTGGAAATAACCTCGGCGTTCACCCCGAAACTGCAGCTGAGAACACTTAACCGCACACTGAGTGACACATGCTGGGGTTTCAACGTTTGTCACTTGTGGTTTTTCAGGCGCAGCTGATAAAATCTCGCGTTGACATCCAGCGGTTTGACTCCAGAGAGTTTAATGAGCCCATAAAGTAAAAAATAAAACAAACTCTGGAGGAGCAGCGGGAGGAAAGAAACTGACAAACGCCTTCACTTTTACACAATTCCTGCCAAATACGAGTCGTGACATTCTGCAGTCAGTACGAAAAAACATCCCACATTTCCTGCTCCAAAATTACAATAGAAGGTTTATGTGAGTGTGTGAATGAGAGCTGGGATTTACAGCAGAGCATGAAGGCATCACCAGACATGTCGCCACTATTACCACCAAAATAACTGATTTGTCATATTATTGCAATGATTGTAAAAGTAAGATGGTTCTAAAATACTTATACTTTAAGTGTTTCTTAGATTCAAGTCGTGTACATTTTCAAAACAGGTAGCTGAGGAAATATTTAAGCTAATGTTAGGAATGTTCCTTAAAAAAATTACAATAACAGTTAGGTATAAAGTTATGTTTCAAAATAAATGGACGTCCAGTGTTTTGTGGGCGGAGCTTTAACTAGAGGACCAATAGCACAGGGTGGGAATGAATAGGTTTCCTTTCATTGTAGCATAGCTGCTACTGCTCAAGTTTAACCTGACCAGAAAAACTGTGAATTACAATATTATTGTGAAAATAAAATGTATTGAAAAGCAAACTGAATTTACTTTACCACACATTTGTAAATTCAGGAATTTGTACTAATTTGTACTTCAACTAACATTTGTGCAGCTTATCTTAAATATTTTTACAAGAATATAGTGATTCTGTGTGCGTATTTTGTTGACAGGATAAACATGAGGTTACATTTGTTTTTATCGTCCAGTGCCTTTAGCTACATGTAGTTACATGTAGGAAGCAAGTAAGTAGTTTTTTTTTTTAAGTACATTTTTTTAAGGATTTTTATAAACTTTTTATAAAAGTATTCTCAAACAAAAGTAAAGGAGTTCATTCTATTGACATATTCACAGCTTTTTGACATTTTATACATTGAGATCAGTGAATTTAATTCCGATAAAAGCCAATATTCTGAGTTTTACATCAAGAACATACAACATATGCATGTGTTGCTGAATTCATACATTCAGTGTGAATGTCTAACACACACACATGCTGGTTTCACCATCCATTGGTGGACCCTCATAGACATAATGTATTTCCTAACCCCTTACTATAACCTTAACCCTCACAACTAAATGCCTAACCTTGACCTTAAAACCAGGTCTTAACCCTGAAAAAGTCCTCAACCGGGATGGGGACCAAAATGTCCCCACAAACAGGTTTGGACGTGTTTTGGTCCCCACATGGATAGAAAAGCATGTCAACACACACACACACACACTGGTTTCCATGACTTCAGAGGACATTCCATTGACTTCCATTAATTTCCTGCAGACTTACTCTAACCTTAACCATAATTACTAGTGTCCTAACCCTAACCCTGACCCTAACCTTAACCTAACCCTAACCTCGGCCTAACTTTAAAACATGTCTTCACCTTAAAATGGAGTCATTTGAGTTATGGGGACTTGATTTTTGTCCCCATAAAGAAGACAAGTCCCCATAATGTGAGTGTGGAGACAGATTTTTGTCCCCATAAGGAAGACAAGTCCCCATAATGTGAGTGTGGAGACAGATTTTTGTCCCCATAAGGAAGACAAGTCCCCATAATGTGAGTGTGGAGACAGATGTTTTGTCCCCATAAAGAAGACAAGTCCCCATAATGTGAGTGTGGAGACAGATGTTTTGTCCCCATAATGTGAGTGTGGAGACAGATGTTTTGTCCCCATAAAGAAGACAAGTCCCCATAATGTGAGTGTGGAGACAGATTTTTGTCCCCGCAACATGAGGAAGACCAGCTACACACACACACACACACAGCCTGTGCTCCATCTGTCTGCAGCAGCGCCTCCGTCAGATCAGCTGTTGTCGCCTTCATCTCTCTCTGGCGCTGATCCTGGATAAATCTGCAGAAATCCTTGTATTAATGACAACCATTTTGGGCAAAAGTTGAATCAGGTTCAGGAACAAAGCTCCTCCTGCTCCTGCTGCTGCTGCTGCTGCTGCTGCTGCTGTTGCTGCTGCTGCTAAAACGGCTGCTGCTGCTGCTAAAACGGCTGCTGCACAAACATTCGCTCGGCCTCGGCTTCATTTCCTGTCTGCGGGCAGGAAATGAAGCAGCCAGCGATTCTCGGATTCTCCCACTGCTTTCATTAATTTATCAGAGATTATGTGTTTGTGTCTCTCTGTCCACAACAAATCAGACTATGCTGTGGTGGAGTTAAAGCAACATTACGAAGTTAATACTTGGTTTGTCTACTTTCCTGGAACCTTTCCTCATCATTTCCTAGAAAATCATCTGGTATTTACCTGTAAATTCTGCAGATTTTTCAGCGGTTTGACTTCAACTATGAATAAAAAGTTCATAAATAAAATGCAAAGAAATACTGAGTTCCAGCGACACATCACAGATCGGTTTGCTAAAGCTGGTCAATTTTTCATTGGTTTATATTTCAAAGTCTTTATGGTCAAGAAATAAAACCCCTTAAACGCTTAGAAGAGATTTCACAGACAACAAAAATGAATTCTGAGGCATTAATCGGAAACAACTGAAGCTACGAACCTTCCTCCAGTGTTCGCTCTATTCTGAATAATTTTACAATTTCTATTTAAAAAAATGAATCAAGTTTTCATCTTTTTGTTGAATTTTGAGTGTTTTTTCATTTAAACTTAGTCCCATATTGACGTTCCAGGTCAAAAATGACCAATGAGTTAAGACTATATTATGATCAAGCAAGGGAAGAGAAAATTGCTGTACACTTTCACGAAACTAAAGAAAATGGAAAGATGATTTATGGATTTTTATGTTCATCTATTTGAACCCACACCAAACAGAACTTTCTCTGTACGATCTTTTTTTCTCCTTCGCTTCAAGAAATATCTTCATAAACAATTTATAGAGTCGTAAATTGACTCGACACACTGTAGTACATATGCCACGCCTGTATGTGGCGCCGTGGCATGGCGAACAAACTTCAAACACAAGAAGAAGAAGACAAACGTGAGCCTGTAACTCACTTTTCTTGTTGTTGTTCTAATGATAATAATCATTTCCGCACACGCAGTATTTTCTCTTCCAAACTGTGTCGATGTTGTCGTCGTTGTTTTGCAGGTTCAAGGTCAAAGAGGCGGGGCTATGACATCATCATTTCAGGTAAAAAGCTGATTACGACGCAAAAAATTTTGCGAATTCTACTAAACTCGTACCGAGTCTCTTTGTGGCGTTAAAATAACACACTGAGAGTTAAATTGAAAATGATTCCACCGTGTATTTTCTCCTCATGTGTCAAACTGATTTATGAATGAATATATGAAATACTATATATAACATTTGCAGGTAATTATGAGGAAACTGTGGGAACTTCCTCCATTAACTCTGACGGAGTCAAGACTTTTCAAGGTCGTTCAAGGTCGCGTTTGGTGAAATTCAAGGAGTGAACAGTTTTGAGCCCGAGCGCTCATGATCTCATCTTTAATTTTAAAAAAACCCAGCTGCTGCGTCATGTAAATTCTCCATCAGAGGACGTGCAGTGAAGTGAAGTGAAGTGCTGAAAAACTCTCACATCAGACAGGAAACGTCAGGTCTTCAGCCTCCGTCTGTCCCTCACAATCAAAAGCAGCTTCTCTCTTTCGCCGTCACTTTGCTGGAATGTTCTCGCCTCATTCAGGAGGAGTCAGCGGTCGTGGGCGTCTTCGCCCACCGAGGCAGAAAATAGACGAGCTGAGGTTTGAGAGTCAGGTGAGCCACTGTTTTCATTGCGTCCACCTACACGTCCACGCTGCTGCTGCTGCTGCTGCTGCTGCTGCTGCTGCTGCTCTCTGGGGTCCAGAGAAAGGCATGTTGGGAAATGTAGGAAACAAAAAACACGAGAGTGGAAGCAGGTAGGAGGTGAACCCAAACTCTTCATCAACGTCGTCTTCTAAAACCTTTTCTTCATTTACTATGGAATAAAGAGAAACGATAGGATCTCTGCTAATTATACAAAGACGAGGCTAACAATTCATCAAGAGGAGTTTGGTGTAATCTGTTAGATTAGAAAACATGGATTTAGCCTCCATGGATTTATATGGCCATCAGGGGGCGACTCCGCTAGTTTCTATGTAAGTGAATCGGATCAAAACAAGCCGTTTTTCACTTTTCACTTGATTTATAATGTCAGAACAGAACGGCATCCATCTTGGCTCCATGTCACGTAAAAGGATGCTGAGCCAAAATGGATCACTAAAAAAAACACCTCCCCAGTAAAAGGCGGGAACAAGTTCCAAACCCAACCTAATGTTAGCATATCATTCATCTGTAGCTAAGCTCACTTTATCAGAGTTCATATAAGTGGTAGCTTGAGCGCTGCGTTCAGGTGCAGTCGTGTAAATAACACATCCTAGCTTTAACCACGACGGAGCCAACACGTTTTATTAATAAAAGTAACATGTCAAGTAACGGAACCCGCGCAAAAGCCAACAGAGTCACGCCCTCTATTTATAGCTAGGCTAATTCAATCTGAGTTTACACCAACAATTTAATTTACCTATTTTATTCACAGCGATCTAAGCTAACCCGACTCAGAGTTGACAGACATCTAAGTACAGTCGCTAAGCTAACGCTACCTAAATTCACTGCCAGCAACGTAGCTGGGGTGTAACCTTCAAGTGCTATTATGATAATATTCTAACTTTGTATGGGATGATCAGTTTTATTCATTATACAGTTCTAGCACTACTCTACTCTTTTCCATCAGTGATAGAACCTGGTACCTGGTCCTTTCTTTAGTCCCTGTTCTGTGGAGGTTCCAGTCGAGCTGAGCCGATACTAACATGTGACATGGACAGACTGCCGGCCACTGATTGGTCAGAGAGCGTCGAAGAAAACAACTGCTTTGACCGTCACGTGTTTGTGTCTTTGTGTCGTCACGGCCGTTTCTACGACGACCACGCCCACGTCGAGGAGGAACTATGACGTCATGGAAACAACGTGTCTGATACCAAGCCGAGTCGAGCCGAGTAGAGCTAGAACTGAACAGTGGAAGAGTGCCATAAGCAAAGTCGACTGAACTCAAACCCAAACCCGGTCACATCCTCGTCCAGAGGCTAAGCTAACATTAGCAGAGTTTGTTTTGCTGTCAATGTGATTACGAGCTCAGGTGTTGTGCTGTGCCGTGCCGTGCCGTGCCGCTTGGAACAGGACGTAGCCTGGAACACAGACTGTGTCAGTTGCAGTACCAGCAACAGTCTCAGTATTAACGCTGTCATCAGCTGCACTGACCATTGTTTTTGCTCTTTGACTTGACTCATGAGTGAAACACATGAGGTGGAAGTTCAACATGTCATGTGACATGGCAAAGGAAGTGAGTTACATAAAGAGAGAGAGCGAGCGAGCTCCCCTCCCTGTAACATAAACAGTGAGGCGGCTCCCGTCTGCTGCCATATTCCACTTCTGCCTCTCACCTCCACTGATCCACGCATCAGATTTCTGTTTGACCATTTCATGAATGAATACTGACAATCTCTTTCCAACCTAACTTATACGAGCGTCACACAAATGCACACACTATTGGAATTGACTGTAGTTTTTAATTCTTTATGTGTGTAATGACTCACATGTGGACACACTTTTTCCAAATTGAATGACATTCATTTTCAAACCTTCAAAATGTTAGTTAGCGACTTAATGTCACTGTTAGACAGACTTTTCCAGCAGGAAACTGAAGTTTGTGAACCACCCACTCTCCCATACAAAACCCCATAGAGAAAATCAGTGATTTTAGCTCACAGGGCCACAGAAGCTGCTGGTCTACTGCTGCCTCGTGTGGTCACTTTGTGTCACTGATTTAAGTCTAAATGAAGGATTTTAAATGCCGAATTTACCAAATAATACATTTGAAGTTACTGATGGAGGCAGCAGCGGACCAACAACTCCTGTGTGTTGTGATGTAAAATCACTGATTTTCTCTATGGGGTTTGGTGTGGGGAGAGTGAGTGTAAATGACCGGTGGTTTAAAAGAGAATATTTAGTAAAATAAAGGTCACGCGGTATAAGACAATGCAGTTACATACTGCAGATAATGAATCAGACTTTTTTAAATTTTGTCTTTTTCCACCATACATTTTTCAACTCGTGTTACACACACACACACACACAGGGACGTACACACCCAATCACCCAATCAGGCGTGGACTCACACCATCTGCACACACACACACAAAACACAGTGTCAGACACGTGCATGTTCACATGAGTGTGCAAGAAAACACAAACACACACACAAGGAACAATTCATGCCAGGTGACACACCCCGGGAGTCTTTCTCCTTATGTCAACACACCGAGTTATGTCACCACCGAGTGTGTGTGTGTGTGTGTGTGTGTGTGCGTGTGTGTGTGCGTGTGTGGATTGTAGTGACCTCTCTCTAATCTCTTTACAGCACCGCTCTCTCTGCTCACAGTCAAATCAGATTAACAGACATTTGGCCTCTGACACACGTGGCATAACAAAACGTAAAAGAGAAAACAACAACAAACATGCGTGTGCGACGTTCGAGTTACGGCTGCAAATCGTTCTCAAATTTCAATCCAATCCAACTTTATTTATGAAGCACTTTAAAGCAACACACTTGACTACACAGACGTGAGGACAAACACAAAAGTAAAGCAATTTCTATAGCCCAGCGTCACAAGCACAATTTGCTTTACAGTCAGCACAGCAAGTGACACAGCGTTAATTCACAACATCGTCCAAAATCTTTTTTATTTTCTCTCATTTACTTGTAAAGTGAAGTGACTGTTGTCATGCTAGGTCATGCTAGCCTAAGTTATAAAATGTTTCTGCTAGCAGCTCTATAGTTGTGGCTACAGTTGTGCTAACAGCACTAGGTCATGTAAGGTTTATGATCATCATTACCCGATTCCTACGAGAAACCCAGTTTGTTCCTGTAACCGCTAATGCATCATATTACCAAACTGTGTATTTTATTTGCTAAGAATGAGTACTAAAACTAAAGATGCAAAAAATGTCTACTTTATAACAATAACTACTAAAAATCTATTTAAAGTCCCTGATATAATATATTTGGACAGGAAGTAGTCATATTTCGTTTCCTGTACAAGTCAGGGAGTGACAGTGCTAGCACCGCTAGCATAACCACTGGTATGCCTGGTTATGCTAGCATAGGTCACGAAACGTTAATGCTAGCATTGCTCGTATACACATTTTAAGCCGATTCATGGTTTGTTAGCTTACTAGAAAATGAATATGACATTTTTATTCACTACTTGACTTACAAACAGCAGTTTTTTCTTCATGTATACTTCATATGTAAATTATGTTTCATATATAAATCCGTGAAACTTTTCTTGTTGATAAAAAAAAATAACAACTGTATATAATATACATGTGAGCATGTCGGCCAAT
This sequence comes from Brachirus orientalis, assembly GCA_016785285.1. Classification (NCBI taxonomy): domain Eukaryota; kingdom Metazoa; phylum Chordata; class Actinopteri; order Pleuronectiformes; family Soleidae; genus Brachirus; species Brachirus orientalis. Next base: position 65,701 of record JAFBJR010000119.1, read on the forward strand.
ACCGTGCTCGCACAACATGATTTACATAAAGTTAGTTCGCATTTAAGCTCTTTCCACAAATGCTAAATGCTATATACTGTCCGGTCCGCACTTCAAACTCAAAATGAATTATCAGGTGCCTGACGCCAAACCTGAAAACAACTTTAAATTAACATTACCAATGATGGCCACCAGGGGTCAGCCATGTTACACTCCATCTATTGAAAAAAAATCATCTCTGATAAAAGTTAAATCGATTCAGTCTGAAATTAACAACGTGATGAAGTTGATTTTCGCCCGCAAAGATCGCCATTGTTTGGGGGCGTGTCTACTCTGAGCGGTGTTTGTTATTTGTATTTTATTTATTTGTTTATTTGTTTTTACACCAACATAATTCCTCTTATTGTGAAAGCTTAATTCTGATTTATTTTGGTAAAAAATATCAGTTTATTTTTTTTTTCATATATATATATGTACATATAAAGTATATTTCAATCAAAATTGTCTCTGTAAAGGACAGTATGTTTTCTTTTTTGTTTTGGCTTTAGTTTCTTCCTTGGTGTTTATTTGCTCTGTCCTCCCCCCCCCCGCCCCCCCCCCCCCCCTCCCCCGTCTCTCTGCAGCAGCACGTGAGGCGGCAGCCGCACATGGCCTGAGCGTGTGAGAGACAGAGAGAGACAGACAGAGAGAGAGAGACAGAGAGAGAGAGAGAGAGAGGTTTCAAAAACATGCTAAGCTAACACTCGCTCACTCACTCACAGTCTCTCTCTCTCTGTGCAGAGTCAGTGTCTCGTTTAACCCCTCGCTCACCCACATTCGTCCGAGTCCTGAATGTTAAAGCTGCCTCAGTGACGCTGCGTCTTTACTTAAAGCAGCAAACGAAACAGACACCTTTTAATCCCCGAACGTTCAGATTAAAACTGCAACTGTACGTTTAATTTCAGTGGATTTTTCTCGTCTTGAGCTCAAACACCTTCGAGTGGTTTTGATGTGTCTGACTGTGTCTCAATTCAAATGGGCAGCAAAAACTCAAAGGTTCCTCCGTGTGAGTCCCAACAAACTGTTTGTACCGGAGCAGTAACGCAGTATTTCTATGTTCTATTCACTGTTTCCTACAACTGACTGAGGCAGCGTGTGTTTATGCTACAATGGTGTTTTCTGGTTAGAGATCAGGACGAGGTGAAGGTGTTAGCAGAAACCTGAGGAGCTGGTCCACCAGAGAAGAAGAAGAAGAAGAAGAAGTCTGTCCATCTGCGTGTTAATCACATTACTGTGTGCAATGGCAACTTTGACATTGTTTGGACGAGAAATGTAAGAGATATCGGTTAAAATGTGACAAATGAGTTGCTTCCGCAAAGACAAAGGTGACGAGATGTTGAGTCAGTTGAAGCCCAAGATGAGGGAACTGCACTAATAAGATCAAAAAACAACAGGGGGCGCCACATCGCCAGCCTTGGCATTCAACCTGGAGACTGGATGTTTCAGTTGGAGCTCCTCCTGGTGGAGGATAATGTAGTGCATGACAGTCACGACTGCTAAAGTCATGGAGTGTGAATTACGCAAAGACTTCAGGCGTATTTATCGTTGTTGTCCACATTCGCAAGCTGCTTTCACATGTTCACTAAACTCCAGAGTATCTTAAGAGATTGTCCGGGAGGAGTCATAAGTGGGAACGCAAATGTCCAAGGAAGTCACACTGGACAATCTCTGGAGATTCTTCTGCCAGATCCTGAGTATCATCTCCAGCAGGAGGAACATCAGATGATCCACGGCAAGATCTTCTGCCCCTTGAATGTTCATCCACAGTGAGATCTGCTCGAGATTCTTCTTCTTCCAGATCTTCTGCCCCCTGAATGTTCATCCACAGTGAGATCTGCTCGAGATTCTTCTTCTTCTTCCAGATCTTCTGCCCCCTGAATGTTCATTCGCAGTGAGATCTGCTCGAGATTCTTCTTCTTCCAGATCTTCTTCCTCCAGAATGTTCATCCGCAGTGAGATCTGCTCGAGATTCTTCTTCTTCCAGATCTTCTGCCCCCTGAATGTTCATCCGCAGTGAGACCTGCTCGAGATTCTTCTTCTTCCAGATCTTCTGCCCCCTGAATGTTCATCCACAGTGAGATCTGCTCGAGATTCTTCTTCTTCTTCCAGATCTTCTGCCTCTTGAATGTTCATCCACAGCATGATCTTCTGGAGATCCTCCTGCTGTTGTAAACACGACACACCCAGACAATGTCTCGCTGTATTCATCATACGTGATCAGCAAAGTCCTGAGAATATCCAGACCCAAATATCTGAACTTTACCCAGAGTTTATGTCTGAAAACAGTGATGGACGTCTTGAGGGCGGCGAGATGAATCCAACAGCTTAAAGTCAGAACATTCCCACAGAAGAATCAACTTTGGATGAGGTTTAGGATCCAGGATATCCAGCTCATAGATTAGTAAAACAAATCCAGTCAAACTGTCAGGTAAACTCTGGTTTGGCGTCTGTTTATTTTCCACAAAAGTCAATTGCTGACTGTTAAGTGCTTGTTTGCTTTTGTCTGTACTTCCTACTTAAGTTCTACCACTTCTGCATCACGTGTCGGTGAGTGCACACAAGGGCACTATCGCTCAGCGGACTCTCATGGAGGTCAGTGGACGACAAAAGCCTCGGTGCGAGAAGAACGACTGATTAGATCTGCGTCCTTGCTCAGGTTCAGGTCCAGGACTCGTCCGCAGGTGTAGTTTTTTCATGTGATGATTCATCAGCTCGGCAGCGTCGGTCATGTGTGCAGTGATTACCTTTAATGAAAAAGAAATGTTTGTGCAGCAGATGCAGTGCATCGCATCACAGTTCAGTGAGTTCACGCAGCCACAGGCCTCGCAGCGAAAAATCTGGATTTAATCAGGAATCAGCGTTAAAATGAAAACAAAATTCCGATGCTGGACTTATCTGCTTGGACATTTTCAAAGAGGGTTAAACGGAAAGTTCAGGTTTTTTTTTGGTGTGAGGTTGTTGCAAACACATAGAGCTGACTCTGCTACGAACCAGCCAACATGGCTGCCACTGGGGACACAAAGAAAAACTGAACTCAGCCCTTTAACATAAAAACTCTCTCCCACACCAAAGTCCATAGAGAAAATCAGTGATTTTATAGACCAGCAGCTCCTGTGTCCCTGTGAGCTAAAATCACTGATTTTCTCTATGGACTTTGGTGTGGGAGAGTGAGTGGTTTACAAACTTCACTTTCCTGTTGGAAAAGTCTGTCTAACAGTGAGACAAAGACGTGAACATGTTCTTAAGACATCGTAGACTTAAAGTCATGTAAATTTTATGAGCAGAGTCTTTGGTTAAGTAGCTGAGAAGAGTGAGTATGCCGGTGTCGTGCTGGTTCTTGACGCTCACAGCACAGTCACCATTGACTTTTACCACATGGACTCCTGTTGATATGTGGATTATTAGGAGAGGATGTTCTTATATGACAAACGCAGAAAGATACTGAGTCTTTAAACAATGTTAATACTTCATTCATCAGTACCTCATGTATAATTACTTTGTTTTAAAACCTAAACATAGTTGTTTGGATGAAGCCTTGAGACAAAAACCACACACCACGATCCGACTCTGAGGAATCCGACCTGGACCATGTGTTTGTGTTTGAATAAACGATAAGAGGAGATAAAGACGGCGGGGAAAACAAAGTTTATATATGTAAAGAAAATCGTAAAGACACACAGAAAATGTGCAAAAAACAACAGAGCGAAAGAGAAACAGAGTCTGTGCTGAGGAGAGAATAACACTGGAAACTGCTGCCAGGCTCCAAGTGTGTGTGTGTTCTTGTACTTGCTGTAGAGTGAGGACCAAAAATCGTATAAAAACACCTACAAAGTGAGGACATTTTGTCAAAGTGAGGACATTTTGTCAAAGTGAGGACATTTTGTCTGGTCCTCACTTCTTTAAAGGGCTTTTTCAGGGTTAAGACCTGGTTTAAGGGTTAGGGTTAGAATTGGGTTTATGTCTATGTGGGTCCTCACATTGATAGAAGTGCAAACAATAGTGTGTGCGTGTGTGTTCTTGTACTGGCTGCAGAGTGAGGACCACAAATTGTATAAAAACACCTACAAAGTGAGGACATTTTGTCAAAGTGAGGACATTTTGTCAGAGGACATTTTGTCTGGTCCTCACTTTTTTCACCCCTTAAAGGGCTTTTTCAGGGTTAAGACCTGGTTTTAGGGTTAGGGTTAGAATTGGGCTTAGGTTAAGGTTAGGGTAAGGGTTAGGGTTAGGCATCTAGTTGTGATGGTTAAGGTTAGGGTAAGGGGCTAGGGAATGTATTATGTCTATGAGGGTCCTCACTCTGATAGAAGCACAAACATGTGTGTGTGCACTGAACTTTTAACATGCGTGGCAGAGTGTCCTCTTTGTTTCGGCATTTGTATGCAACTGTGTAGGCTTTAGTGTGTGTGTGTGCGTGTGCGTGTGCGTCTGCACTCTTTACTCTGAATTACAAACACGTGACTGGGCTGAACATGATGATGCATCCAGCCAGAAATCCCTGAGGTCATTGTGGAGCTGAAGTGTTACTACAGCAGAGAGAGAGAGATGGAAAATAGACTGGAAGTAATAATCTGATCCACGTGCACATGTTTTAGTTTGATTTAAATTCATTGTGGATAAGAAATCTCAGCAGGAGACAAAACAAAAATGTCCTCATGTCTTCAAAGACAGACAGGTCAGGTAGTTTTTTAAAAAAAATACTCAAATAATCTTAAATTCCATGCAGCTACTTTTTTTTCCAGCACTTAGCATAAATGTGGTTTGTGTTGCGCCACTGAAATTTAGAAAATACAATAAACGTTCTATGAGAATAATAATAATAATATGAAGGAGAATCACCCAAACATCCAGGAAGCATTTTACAGGAAATTAGTAAACAATCATAAACCAAGTACATGATTCTGTAACAAAACCAGTCTGTTACATACAGTCTGTCCATAAAAGACACCATAAAACCTGATATTAGACAAGAAACAACAATTGGTCCAAGCTTAAATATTCAGCCCACATTGAAAGTTTTATTTTGTAGTTAAAACTTAATGTAGTTCATTTATTTTAGATCACAAAATAAAAATTCCTTTAGAGAAAGAATTTAATTAAAAAAATCTATGCTTTTTGCACTTCTCCATGTTGTAAACAATAATTCATAGTAATTTAGTTTAATTTATTTACTAAACATCTGTTGGAAATGATGCATTTACCAATTCAGATTTGACTATTAGGTGTCATAGATATGACTGTAAATAACACAAATTTGATCTTAGCTCACAATAATTCGCCACCTTAGAAAAGCCAATTTGGGAAACACTGATATAAATCATGGGAAAAAGAAATGCTACTTTAGAAGACAATGAGTCAGCAGAAAAAGAAACGCTACTTTAGTTGACAATGAGTCAGCAGAAAAAGAAACGCTACTTTAGTTGACAATGAGTCAGCAGAAAAAGAAACGCTACTTTAGAGGACAATGAGTCAGCAGAAAAAAAAAACACTACTTTAGTTGACAATGAGTCAGCAGAAATAATGTTGCTTAAGACAACACTGTTGCAACTACACGATGTTAGCCTGATGCTAACATCGCTCCCACTGCCAACTGCAGGTTTCAGTCAAGTCACCAACTGTTCCTGCTAGGTCGGTAGCTTAGCATTAGCTTGCTAACAACTTTCCCTTGTAGTAAAACCAAAGCACGACAGAGTTTGAACATTATCTCAGGACCATTTTAGAAAAAGGAAACTCTCGCCCTCAGTCTGGAAACAGACTGAAGTCTGAAAGGAAAATAGATTAAAAACCACACATTTGAACCAAACACTAAACCAGATGTTTTTCTGAATCTTAACTGTCACAGGATTTTTGTCTGAAGCAAAGTTATGTTGCAGAGTTTTACATGTTTTGAAAGCTAAAACCTGTGTTTTAGGTTTTCACTTTACAGGGACTCAAACGTTGTTTATGGATTTATGTAGCCGGATAATTTAAACGAAACGTAAAGTTTCCAGTGGGAAACCGGGATCTCATGTCTGTCTGCTGTTCAGTTAAGCTCGCAGTTTTGTTTTTTAAAAGAAACACGTGGAGTCAGAGTCCCACACAAGTCCCACACTTTTTGTGTTTTGTGCGGCGTGAAAGTCTCATAATGACGGTTACTGTTTCACCGGAAGGAAAATACTGGAAAACAGAGACAGGAAACGCTCATGAGGTTTTGATCACAGTCATTAAGTTTACATTGTATGCATCCATCTGTTGCTGTTGCTTATCCATTATCTTGACACCTACATTTACATTTTTATCTAGTCATAGAAACATAAAGAAAATAAAGAGCGACAGCCAAACATTGTGTACATTCATCATAATCATCTGTCACCGTATCACATACACGTAACTCCAGTAAAAATTGTGTTATTTTAGGCGTTGTTGCTAAATATCCGAGATGAAGGCTGCTTTTTTAATGACTTCAAAGTATTTTCAATTGATCTACAGTTCGGCTTCACTTCAACAATTCTGTGACCGATCCAGAATTTCAAGTAAATACATCCGAATTGATAAGAAATAATTTTAAAAATCACAGGAAGAACACACTGTGCCCTTATTTCTCTTAAATCAAAGAATCCTTTGTTTCATTGACTCAAGTAAATAGATAATGAATCAGGACAGACTGGTGATCGGGAAAATTGGGGTAAATAGCCATGGGTCAGTGGTCTGCACCAAAGCCCATAAAGAAAATGAGTGATTTTAGCTCACAGGGACACAGGAGCTGCTGGTCTACTGCTGCCTCGTGTGGTCACTTTCTGTCACTGAGGTAATGTTGAATAAAGGATTTCAAACACTGAAGTGACAAAATAACATATTTGAACTCACTAATAGAGGCAGCAGTGGATCAACAACTCCTCTGTCCTGTGATGCAAAATCGCTGATTTTCTCTATGGACTTTGGTGCGGGAGAGTGAGTTCTTGGAGCAGCAGTGAAAACCCGCTCTTAGATTGATCCATTTGTTGATTATGTTTGAATTTAATTGCATGCCTGTCCCTTTAATGATGTTTTTTTTGTCTTAAATGTAACTTTATCTGCTGATTCCAGTGGAGGAAAAATGCTCTAATCCGGAAAATAAAGCCACACTCTTTGGAAAGAAAATTCCAAGCTTTTAAATCTTTAAAACATCTGAAAACGTTTGTGCTGTCTGCGTGTGTGTGTGTGTGTGAGTCTTGTTCACTACTTATCTGCTGTTTCCTCTAACTGTGTGTAAAACTGCGGGACATTAACACAGACATGTGATGATCTGTTATCAATAAAACATCATGAAATTGTCTCGCGGGACGAGAACAACAGTGTGGATCGACTTAGTGGTTTCAATTAGTCCAAACTGGAAGTTTAAAAGAAAGAAGAGAGAGACAGACAGACAGACAGAGAGAGAGACTGGCGATGTTCTGGTTCACATCAAAAGCAGCAGAACCAAAGAACGATAAATTATAAATATATATAACAGATGAAAATAGGCTGTAGGACAACAGAGTCAGCCATTAGTCACACACACAGTTATAATTAGAGACCATTTACTCTGGTTATTGTTTAACTGGGTTTAACTGGGTGTCCAGAGTCTGTGTCCGTCCTCTGGTCATATGACGCCAACGGACCAAAATACTGAACGTAAACGTTCTCTAGCATTAAGTGAAGCCTGGTTTGGATAAATGTGTGGATGGATGTGCTTTACTGATCCCCAAAAATGTTTTCCTTCCATCTGATAAAACTAGATTCGATTAGACTGGATTCAATTTATTGTCATTGTACAAGTACAACGAAATAACTGTTAAGTGATAGTAAATTACAGTTATACAAAAAAATTGCTTCAGTAACCAGTTATTGAACAACACTAATGGTCCGACTCACTCATGCAGTGACATTATATACAGTATTTTCAATAATAACATTATGTCCAAACTACATACTACATCAAAATAAGTAAATAATAAACTTGTGGATGAAATACTTAAGTTACTGTGAACAGAATTTTCAATAATTAGACGAATGGTAATTAGCCATTTTCGATTATTTCAAAAATTGGTTTACTTTTAACTGTTGTCATTCCGAAAATCACAAAACACTGTCAAATAATCATCCTGATTATTAGATCACTTGTTTCTGTATCTATAGACGCGAGATTAAAATGTCAATCAACACAGTTTTCCGTTCAATTTCTGTGGCTCGTCACGTGTGAAAGTGTTGCGTGACAGTGAATAAATCAGGCTTAAAGCCTCATTTCCACAGACTTTACTTCCCTGTATGTGATTCTGCCCCCTTGTGTTCAACGCACGGAAAACTATTTCTATACAAATTGATGCAGCCATTTGTCACCACAGGTTTTAGTGGAACATATGTACAAAGTGATCTGTAATGCCATAAGTTTGAAGGTTAAAGGTCTAGTGTGTAAGAATCAGTGACATCTAATGGTGACAGTGCAGATTGCAACAAACAGAGAAACAAACATGAAGTTTTTTGTCAACAGATGAAGTTCCCACAGGTACAGACGTTACTATGTTCTTCTTCGTTGGTTTATGCATCAGGATAATGCGGGCGGAGCTGTTCTTTGTTAGCATAGAGAGATTCCGCCTCTAAAACTTCTTAAACTGCTGCTGTAGGAACACGGTGGCGCAAAATGGCGGATTTCATTAAAGTATGAAGGCTAGGAGAAAAAAAAGGGAAAATGGACCAAAACAAGCCGACGGTTTCACTCACCGTGTAGACACTCAGGTCCTCCCATCATGCTTTGCTGCTGCTGAGGAGGCGGCTGCGGCTGTACAGTTTCCAGTCCGAGCAGCGAGGACGAGGAGGATGAAGAGGACATTGAGGAGGAAGAGGAGGAGCAGGGTGGAGGAGACGTGGGCGGACACTGGGAGCTCTGGTTGGGCACCGCTGACTGGGAACTCTGGGAGGAGGCGACCAAAACAGACCATTCAATCATTCAACTGATCAATCAATCAATCAATCAATCGATATAGCTGTTGTTATTTTATCTTCAGCAGGATTTAAAAACATTTATTACTAATACGCTACCTGATTTACAAAAATTAAATTCTCAAGAAGGTTGTTGTGGCTTTTGTTTGTTTGTTTGTTTTTTTGTTAGCCAGTAAAACTTGCTGAAGTAAGATGGATGTTTGTGAGCTAGCTGCTACTGTAGCCTAACGCTATGCCATCGAACCTTGACGTTAGCAGCTAGTGATGTCTAGCAACAGTAGCCGCTAACATCAGACACTAATGACACAGCAGCTGTACCTGCTAATGTCGATCGCGGATGCTACGATGTCCGGCGACAGTAGCTGCTAACGTCAAACGCCCTTTTACTGTAGCAGCTAATATAGACAGACGCTGTAGCATTGGTGTGTGACATTCGCAGATAGTGATGTATCACTGCTCGACATTAGCAGTGCAACAGTGTCTCGCGACTATTGCTACTAACTGTAGCAGCTAGCAACTGTTGTGGCAGCAAGCAAAAAAGCAGTAGCGGCCACTATAGCCAGACGCTGTAGCATCAGCATGTAACATTAGCTGATACCGACATATGGCTACAATAGCAGCTTGCTAGCTTACTAACGTCCATCCATTAAGCTAACTTCAGCAACATCTACCAGTTGACTGCTCCCTACTGGTGAAAAAGTGATAAAGAACTACTTTTGTCTTTAGTTGTCGTTTTTAGAAATTCCAGTAGGAAAGTTGTGCTAAGTTGTTGCATAAAATCAAATTAAATCCAACTGCATTCACATGGTTTGGTGCCTCATCTCCATTTCAAACATTCATTTGGTTTATTTTTGAATCAGTGAGTTTTGGTCTCCGTCAGGTTTACCTGGGATGGGATCTGGGCGCTGGTGGAGCTGGGCCCGTTGCTGTGCATCCCCATCCCGTTCTCGGTCAGAAACTCTTCCAGGTCCATGTACTGCAGCTGGAACAGGCCTCCGTCACACGGCAGGGTCCTCTCCCACAGCAGCGGACCCAGGAACGCCGACTGGGAGTTGGGCCTCAGTCCGCCAGAGCCTGGAACGCCTCCAACTGCACCGGGCCCTCCAGCGTTAACACCCAGCGAGTCTTCATCGGACTCTAATGGCTTGTCTTTGTCTGGAAAGACAATTAAAACAGACATGATGCATGTTTTATGACTATCTTGTAATTTATTGATTTTGGCAGAACCTCTGCCTCATGGTATTACAGTTATTGTCCAGTTACCCATGAGTTACTCAGCTAATCTCACCCCTACAAGTTAATGAGGGTCACACAGTTGGTGTAGTGGTTAGTACTCTAGACCTGGGGTCACGACCCCTTTCTGCATGGAGTTTGGATGTTCTCCCTGTGTGTGTGTGTGTGTGTGTGTGTGGGGGGGGGGTTCTCCAGGTTCTAAGTTTCCTCCCACAGTCCATAAACATGCAGATTTGGGGTTGAGGCCAATTGGACACTCTAAATTGTCTGTAGGTGTGAATGTGAGAGTGGACGGTTATGTTCCTGCGATGGGCCCTGCCTTTCGCCCTCTGTCAGCTGGGATTGGGCACCAGCGCCCCCTGTGGCGCTCATGTGGAGGATAAAGCGGTAGGAGATGAGTGAGTGAGAAGTTAATGACCCTTGTTCCTCCTCCCTCTCTCTCTCTGTGTTTGTGTTGAAGGGCAACAGTAAAGATAAGATCCAGTGCGATAAGGTGCGACAAAGTGAAAGTATGTGGAAATGGACTTTAAATATCGCAGAGAGGAAAATATTTAACATTCTGCACTGCAGCTCTCAAAAGCAACTCTAACTGTAACTGTTAATCCCTTCCACAAAAGACTTTTACAGCTACTGTCATTTAAATAGGTCCAGATTAAACTGTGCCAGGGATTAAGTGAAAACTCTCCCTGAAACACCGCTGCTTAAAAAGAGTCCCAACATTTCAAACACTTGATTTTACCTTAAAAATATGTCCATTTTCTTGCTTCAAGATTACTGTAAGATTACTTAAGAATATGTTTGTTTCTTACTCTTGTCGTTATACAGCCTGTTATGGTAAATGAAGTCTGTAAACCACTCACTCTCCCACACCAAAGTCCATAGAGAAAATCAGTGATTTTAGCTCACAGGGACACAGGAGCTGCTGGTCTACTGCTGCCTCGTGTGGTCAGTTTGGGTCACTGCAGTAAGTCTGAATGAAGTATTTAAAATGCCGAAGTGACAAAATAACAGTTTTGAAGTTACTGACGGAGGCAGCAGTGGATCAACAACTCCTGTGTGCTGTGATGTAAAAATCGTCAATTTTCTCTATGGAATTTGGTGCAGGTGAATAGTAGAAGATGAGTGAATGGTTCACAAAGCAACACAAAACCAATTTCCCGTCAGATAATGGTGACAGTAGTTGCGTAGATAAAGAAAGTTAGTGTAGATAAAGTCGAGTCGACTGACCCTGAACTCTGACCTGTCAGTGAAGGAGAAAGTCCAATGGAAAAATAGATCTGAGACATCGATAACGAGCTGCAGTGACTGTTTTCCCTGCTGGTCCTTTGGTAATATGATTCTAACAACCTGGGCCTCCAAAAAGTGCTTATTAAATAAATGGCACAGGGAAAATAGTCATAAAAGAGCATCTTTATATGAATCTGGGAAAGGAAGCAATTGGGAGGCTGGAAATGTAGATTTAAAAGGGATTAAAAAACCAAAAGACACAAGAGATTAAAGCAAGAAAACAGCAGAGAAGAGTGAAGACATGTTTTTCATCTAATTTTTATTAAAGAATCTCTGCTTTTCAGACTACAATTACACAAAATAAACTTCTATTATTTTTATTCTTGAAGGGCAATATGCACAAATTTACTCAACTACTGTTTTGATGGTACTAGCAGTTTTACTAAATATTTATTTTTTACAAGGAAAGGAAAGGAAAGGAAAGGAAAGGAAAGGAAAGGAAAGGAAAGGAAGACACAGGGGAAATCCCTTTGTTTGAACAGCAGAGGGAGAAAATAAAAGAGGAGGAGCAGAGAAAGTGATGAGGGGAAAAAGTGGAAGTGACAGTGTTTCATCACTGTGATGTGACAAGAGGAGGAGAGGAGAGAAGGAGAGAGGAGAGGAGAGAAGGAGAGAGGAGAGGAGGAGAGGAGGAAAGGAGGAGAGAAGGAGAGAGGAGAGGAGGAAGGAAGAGGAGAGAAGGAGAGGAGGAGAGAGGAGAGGAGGAAGGAAGAGGAGAGGAGGAGAGAAGGAGAGGAAACACAAGGACAGTGAGAGGACAGAAAAAGAACGACAGGCGAGAGGACGTATGCAAATTTGATAGAGATGTGGGAGGAAAGAGGAAGAGAAGATCGAGCAAGAGAGATGCAAATGAAATGGCTTTAGAGAGAGGGAGAGAGAGAGGGAGAGAGGGAAAGAGGGAGGGAGAGGGAGAGAGAGGGAGAGAGAGAGAGGGAGAGAGGGAGAGAGGGAGAGGGAGAGAGGGAGAGAGGGAGAGAGGGAGGGAGAGAGGTGCACAAGAAGGAAGAGAACAAGGCTGAGAAATGGAAATGAGCAGAAGAGAGTGGAAGACGGAGTGATGAGAAGAGACAAGAAAGTGAGAGAGAGGGAGAGAGAGAGAGAGAGAGAGAGAGGTGATGGACGAGAGAGTGGGTGTTTGTGAGGGCGTTAAAAACAAAGCTCTTCAGCTGAAACATCGACTCTAAAAACTACACACAAAACCCCATGTACAACATCATCATCATCATCATCATCACCTCCTCCAAATAAAACACTATACAGACACTACAACAACAGGCCACCAGGCGGCGCCAACCAAACCAAGCACGTTCCCGAGATACGAGATAATCTCAAGTGTGTTTTCCATCTGAACAACCGCAACATCCAGAGGTTCCCGCGCAAAGTCCACAAGCTAACGACAAAACCAAAGCGGTTCCTAAAACACAGGATAATCTGCCAACGTCTTAATCCCAGAGCAAAGTAGAACGGGATTAAACGGAAAACAACTAGGACAGAAGGAAAAATCTGGAAAAATTAGCTCATTCATTCCGAAAAATGTAGCTCTTTTTCCCCAACTGAATGTCATACGCTTCCATGAGAGAGAGACACCTAGAGGCAGAAATGAGATACTGCATGTTTCACTTCAGGAATAACTGATCTGAATTATTGAGGAGACATGAACAACGTCCTCACGGAGACACACATGGATCCTTAATGTGTGTGTGAGAGTGTGTGTGTGTCTTCCACTATCACACACACACACAGACGGTGATGTTGTAAGATATTATAATTTCTGATTCACACCAAATCTGGTGATTTTGCTAGTAATCATAATATTACCTGATAATCTTCCATCTGTTTTCTGGATTAGAGTGATTTCGAAAAAAACATCATGACAGCACAAAATAATCTGTATTTTATTCCCAGAAAATGCATTTTTCACGTAGAAACACAGGAAATAAATGCGACTGTCACTAATTATTATAACTGGTGTCAGATTATAATAATTAACTTATTATAACACATTCATGCAGATGCTTTAAATGTGTTTAAAAGTTTATATTCCACTGCATTCATGGATGTACATGTATGACTCTGATGAACTTCCAGCTCATTAAAAGGAATAGTACAGGTTTTTTTTAATAGGTGTGGTTTCATGTGGTACTGACAGCACACACTGTGCTGTGAGCGCCCCCTGCTGCTCAAAACCAGCCTGAGCTCAACAAAAGTATACGATGTCTTAAGAACGTGTTCACGTCTTTATCTCACTGTCAGACAGACTTTTCCAACAGGAAACTGACGTTTGTAAACCACTCACTCTCCCACACCAAAGTCCATAGAGAAAATCAGTGATTTTAGCTCACAGGGACACAGGAGCTGCTGGTCTACTGCTGCCTCGTGTGGTCACTTTGTGTCACTAAAGTAAATCTGAAAGAAGCATTTCAATCAACTTCAGTTCAAGTCTACAATATCTTCAGAACATGTTCAAGTCTTCATCTCAGTGTTAGACAGACTTTTCCAACAGGAAAGTGAAGTTTGTAAACCACTCACTCTCCCACACCAAAGTCCATAGAGAAAATCAGTGATTTTAGCTCACAGGGACACAGGAGCTGCTGGTCTACTGCTGCCTCGTGTGGTCACTTTGTGTCACTGAGGTAAATCTGAATGAAGTATTTAAAATGCCAAAGTCACAAAATAACAGTTTTGAACTTAGTGATGGAGGCAGCAGTGGATCAACAACTCCTGTGTGCTGTGATGTAAAATCACTGATTTTCTCTATGGACTTCCCAACACAGAATGAGTTGTTGTCAGAACGACCTCATAAAAACTGAAAATGGGATTCCAAGATGGCTGCCACTCATGTCATATTTGTTTCACGGTAAATCAGTCGGACACAAAGCGTTGTTCTGATTTTTTTTTTTTCAATCCATGGACATGTTGCTATGCTGATTGTGTGAGCAAAATAATGTGTAGCGTGCTGTCATTGATATGACTAGCCCTTTTGTAGCCATTGTTAGCAATACATGTTGATGGCAATAGCTAGCCATTGTTGTTAGTCCTTTTTAGCCAGTGTTAGCAAAACCAATTGGCAGCAATAGCTAGCCCTTGTTAGCAATACATCAGTAACAACATTTAGCCACTCAATATTAGCTAATAACAATAATAAGCTTTGTTGTGAGCCATTGTTAGCAATACCAGTTGATACAGTTGATAACAATGCAATGGCGAACCTTCATTACCCACTGTCAGCAATACAAGTCGATAACAATGTCTAGCCCTTTTAGCCAATGTTAGCAATACATCAGTACATCATGTTGTTAGCCATTGTCAGCAATACCAGTTGATAACAATGGCTAACCCTCTTTAACCACTGGTAGAAATACTAGTTAATCACAACTGTTAGCAAATATCTACAGATAGCCATTGTCGGAAATAACAGCTAATAACAATAGCCAGCCATTGTTAGCAATATGTTATGTTTTTAGCCATTGTTAGAAATACCAGTTGATAACAATAGCTACCCATTGTTGTTAGCCATTGTGCTAGTCTGGGATACATTTGCATCCATGTTTCCCCCCCCCCCCCCCCCGACTTCTGAACGACAACGGAGTTAATTCGGAGGTGACTTCACTCAGATTTCCGATGAGAATGGAACGCACCATAATGTGTCAACGACACTCCTAAACCAGAACTATCCCTTTAAGAGCGCCCCCCCCATACACACCTGGTCACGTGACCCGCTTACCTTTCATCTCGCAGCAGTCCTTGACTTCTCTCTGGTCGCTCTTGATTGGCAGCTGCAGCAGAGACTTGAGGTTGGTCATGGAGGTCAGTTGTCCGCCTTGGGGGCCACTTCCGGTGGAGTTACTGGGCCCGAACTGGGGGCTGGTGGCCCCAGCAGGGAGGTCCGGTGGTAAGAGCTGAGTGAGGGGCCTTGACATAACTTCTACTGGAGGAGGTAGAGGAGGAGGAGGAGGAGGAGGAGGAGGAGGAGCGACCTACAGACTCTTTAAGTTCAAGATCAAAATAATCCAATTAGAGACACTAATTGACAGACGCGCCGTCAAACGGTGCGGCAGACAGGTGTGCGCTCAATATCTCCACCTGGTGTCCCGTTGTTCCGCCCGTCCCATGAGGACATGTGAGTGAAAACAAATAAACAGGGGGTTTATCTCCAAAATGGCAGCATGGTGTTGGGATTATTCTTAATCCATCCTGTCACCTGCTTCAGAAAACACAACTCCACCAAAAATAAAAAGACGTCACACAAATTAGTATTCAATCCAGTTTAGATTCAGGATCAGACGCTGGACTCGGGTTCGGCCCGGTCCGGTCCGGTGCTCCGGCCTGATCCACAACGGGAGATTCTTCTGTCTTATCCTTAATCCCGGATGATGTGAATAATCGAAAGTGAGAGGCGGATGATTGTAGTCCAGTTGAATGAGTGAAGCGAGAGACGGGATTAGATTAACAGGAGAGACAGTCGAGTCTCAGCAGCAGCAGAAGCGGTGGAAGAGGAGGAGGAGGAGAGGAAGAAAAGAGAGGAAACAAAGAAGAAAAATGACCCAAAATGAGCAAAAACACAAGCGGAGAAACTCAAAGATGGAGGAAATAAAGAGAAAACAATAATATTCACGAGATGAGAGTCAGAAAGATGAAGCTGATGGCTCTTATTTTCCCTCCCTCTCTCTCTCTCTCCCTCTCAGTCAGCTGGAACCAACACGGGCCGCTCACGTGACGTCACCGCTCACGGGGGACAGGCGCTTGGGGGCGTGCTTCGTTTGCATTGCGTGGACACGCCCCTCCGTGTTGGCCGCCGCGATGCCTTCACGGCGTAAAACAGAGTTGGGAAAATGATGTCAAATGCGGTTTAAATCAGAGGAAAAAAAAATCCGCAAAATACATAATAATACTTTATAATAATGTGTAAATAAAAGCACACTTACATATTTTAACTGTTCTTGTTTTTCTCTACATACTTTAAATTGACAAATTCTATACATAAGTGATATTTATTGTCTGAATATTTTATCTGTTGCTAATGTTGTTTTCTTAATATTCTTCTGTATTTTCTCTTATATATGTAATGTAACAAACCAACATTCATAATTATATAAATGAATGAAGGGCTAGTAATTCCCTGCAACAACAATTATACAAATTCTTTTTTGTTTTTTTTCCAAACATTGCAGTTGTACAACATTACCACTTTTAAAAGTATTCCAAACACTACAACATTCCACTAAAAGCAAACAAACAACAACAAAAAAAGTTAGTATTTTGTCTTTAGATTTGGTCTCATCTGACACACGCACATCTCAAAAGAAGCATCACTGCTATCAAAAACATAATTTAAAAATTGGGAAAATCTGGTTATTTTTTTTCCCCACATGAAAAGGAAATTTTCACAGGGAGAAAGCTTCCCATGTGAAGCTGTAAATGTGAACTAGCTTTAGGTTTTAACGGTCAAATATAGGCCTTTTGACTCATTGATGGAAACATCTGTCACATCAGTGACTTAAAGCTTCATTATGTTAAAATAATCACTGAGGGGGAAAAAAAGCTGCCTGTGAACAATGAGTGAACGAACAGTAAATTTGTTCAAGGTCTTGAGTCAAAACAATGAACCAAATTAGTTCTAACACTCAGTTAAACAAGTTAAAAGCATCTATAACATATCTATGTGTCCATTTCTTCAAAACAAATGAACACACTTAATATACTGTAACATATTTCCTTAAATCTTGCAGTGTGGGCAATGTAGTATTTGTTTATAACATGCTATTTTAACCATTACTTAGTAGATTACAGATATTTAATGTCAAATGGACACCGATGGGTGAAGACTTTATCCAGGTCTAACTCACATCCGAGGTAATGTTAAATATTAGAACAGCTTTAAATAATATGAAAATATTTGTCCAAAAGACAAAGAAAATATTACTATTGCTGTTATTATTGAATGTTCTACTGTATTATAAACTAACAAAACATTAAATTTGTGTAAATACACATTAATGTGGTAAAAACCCTTTATTTCTTAGAGCTGCCTGCTCTCTAATCGTTAAAACTCTTTTCTCCCACTGTACCTGAACGCCTCTCGTGTTTGCATTTAGCTCCACCCCCTCCCTTCGGTTTTCAGCCAATGGCCGCAGACTACTGCCACTGTTGCCAGGCCCCGCCCCCTGCTCTTCTCTCACGCTGTCATTTTAAACCCGAGACCAAATAAACAGTAAACAAGAGGCAGCGACGACCGAATTCACCGACACTAAACGCAACAGTCGTCATTTTAACGTCCGTCCTCCCCCCAACTCACCCCCACGTCCTCACCCTTCACCCGAGTAACGTGCGTGAATGAAGGTAACGTTCTCATTCGCAGCATGACAGCGTGAACAAACACACGTGAACTCCTCTGGTGTTTGAACACACCGCCGCGCTGCCTTCACTGACACAGGCGCCATGTTGTGATTTGTAGAAAAACGTGACCCGAGGAAAGTTAACGTTCTGTTTCCTGCGTCACGCCGTGTCACGTTCGAGAGTTTTACGTACGACAAAGGTTCGTGCGTGTTTTCTCTTTTCATTTTACTGCGTCGCATTAGAAGCAGTCGAACTGTGTTTTATGTCGCGAAAAGAGCCGCGGCTCGACTGTTGTCTCTTCACCGGGAGGAAGCACATGGCTCCGGCACGCGCCGGCGTCTACCTACCGGCGACGGTGATGTGCTGTGATTGGCTCAAACTAGGTCAGTCGCTGCCGCTCTCGGCCTCCTATTGGCTGAAACTAGGTCACAAACCCCGCCCACATGTTTCCCCATGCTACTGCCGCGTGAGGGGCCACATGGAGGGGGGACTGTGAGGGAGGGAGGGTTAAAATTGATTTATCAGTATTAGCTGGATAAATGTGTATATATTTATAATATTAACAAAAATGTTAAATATATCATGTTACATAAATATCCGATAGTTATATTTTTTATATTATACAAACAAGACTGAACAAAACAACTAAAGTCATTTAAAATTAGGATGAAATATTAGAAACATTGCAATAAACATTTAAAATCGCCTTTTTATTTTTGCTTATACTCGTCTCAACAGAACTTTTTTTTTTTATAAATTAATATTTAAAGGCCTTCTGATAACTGATGACTAAAAATAATTAATAATCCTGTTGGAAAAGGATTACATTTAATATATACTTTATATATATACTTATACACTACACAAATGGGACTTCTGTCCCGCAAAAGACCAGTGATCCAGTTCAAGAAGATTACGACGAAGATTATGATGATCACATATATATATATATATATAATTATGTTTTATGTACATATATTTATTGTAGTTTCATTAACACCATAATAATAACATTAATAATAATAATGATGATTAGTAAATAAAATCATTTGCTTACATTTTGTTGACATTCCTTTGACAGCGATTCTTCATCATCATCATCAGCAGCAGCCGTTGTTGTTATTGTTGTTGTTCCTAGAAAGACGTGAAGAAACCTGAGTCTGGTCTGAACAGAGTCGTCAAAGACACACAACAGGGACGCGTTTGTTGTAAGAATCTTAAAAAAAAGGACACACAGACTTGCATCTTTAGGACCTTATCAGGACATGTTGTCCTCATGGAGACCAAAACCTGGTCCTAATAAAGCAGAAGCTCATTTCTGAGGTTTAGCATCAATTATAACTCCCAGTAAGATTTAAAAAAAAGGTGAAGGTCTTGAAGGTGAAACTTTGACTTCATAAAGGTGACGTTTGCAGTTAAAATGTCGAAAACACCGACTTTAGAACGTCTCAGCAGCTCTGACAATAGTCGGGCTGGATTATTGAAAAATAGATAAGGCTTTGTTTAGACCATCTAAATGAATGGAAATCAATGCAGTGTCCTAAGAAGACACTGTACATCTCTGTGGGGCCCAAAAAAATAAAATGCAAAAACTACAGGAAGTGAGGACATTTTGGCCGGGCCTCACTTTTTGTCAAAAATTGAAAGGACCGTTTATGGTTTTAAGGTGAGAACTAGGTTTAAGTTAAGGGTTAGACGTTTAAGTTAAGGGGCCAATGAATGCATAATGACTGTGTGTGAATGAATGTGTCAACAGCCATAATGGCAACAACTGACATCCATATTTATTTATACTCTGGCACCACCTAGTGGCCATTCAGCGGTAATGCACCAAATCAGTGATTTCAACTAAACTCCACTAACATATGCTTTATTAGTACAAACATTTTAACTACTTACTTGTAGTGTAAAGTTAATTTGTTTTTAACCATACCATTTCTTTTTTTTTATTTTTATTTAACACTGAATCAGACTGTATAAGAGAAATAAACTGCTGTTTTTATTTAAATCAAACAAATCTCAGCTTTAATGTTGTAAGTATAACATTGTTTCTGGAGGGAAAAAAATAAAAGTTAATATTGTTTACATATTTTAAAGATTACTGATACTAATACCGTACTAATAATTTGTCAAATTTGCAGCTTCCAATTTGTTTTTATTCAACAAGTCTTTTAGCCAATGAAAAGCTAGTTCACAGTGAGTATTGATCAATAATGTAGATTATTTTATTGATTAATTGATTTGTTTTGGTAAAAAAAAACAAAAAACAAAAAAAAAAGTAATTTTCAAAATGACAACATCCTCAAATATGATTTTTTTTGTTGTTGATTTCCTTTGTGGGAACTTTTTAAAAATCACTTTCCAACAAACATTTCAGACTTTTTGTTTTTATTTGATTTGAGGCTTTTTTCAACAACTCACTTTTAGGCAAAGGAATAGTAGTAATTTAGTAATAATATTACATGTTTTAGTTTTACAGGAAAAATATAAAAAGGAAAAAAAAAAAACACATCTGACAGGACCTAAGTAATGAACTATGTGTACACGCTTCAGTTACAAAAAGATCGGGGCGTAACTGCGGCAACGAGGGAGCAGGTTAAAAAGGTTCGAGGAAAAACAAACAAAACAAAAAAACACATCGATACATATATTCATCCCGCTGTTTTACAAAGATAAACCCCCGAGTCGTTCCCTCCCGCCCGTACAATAACAACAATGATTAGAGAAACGATACTTGGAGTAAAAAACAGCAAATAGTCCATATATAATAAAATATAATACGAATTGTACAGTACACACTGCGTATTTCTGTTGTCCTTATTCAAATCCTGAACATCAACAGCTTGTTTCAGTTGCGCGTTTTTTGAAAAACGACTAAAAGTAGTGTACGTTCAAAACAAGGTCAACAACACTTCACTGTAACACCGATTTTTTTTTCCCTATTTAGTCGCTCTCGCGTCGTCAAGATCAGGATTTCTATTCCGCTTTTTTGCTTGTTTTTCATCTCGAGGGGCTACGTGTCGTCTCTACGTAAAAGGAGAGCGACTGTCCACTGGGGAGACAAGGAAACGTACAGAGGCAGAGATGAGGACGACACCATTAAACTGCCAGTAACGTGAGAAAAGTTTTGTAAAAATAAACTGGTACTAAAAAGGTACCTTACGTCTACAGTCGGCATCAGATCCGCATTTGTGCGGAAATAATGCTAATTGACATAAAATAACAAAAACATATATTGTGGGAAGGTGAGTGAGTGAATGCACGTTTTAAAAACAACTAAACTGTCACATGGTGTGAAGTTCTTTGACGAGAAGAACGAAAGCGGCTCTGATTCTTGGACTTTTAAAGTCCATGTTAATTTCTAAACCAGCTCCGTCATCGTCATCAGTTCAGGTTGTGTCCACATTTAAAAAAAAAGTGTTTGTGTGAAAAGATGTGGGGATTTCATGGCAGTTACACTAAACCCTCCCCGACCTCTGTGTTAAAAACTTTGCTAAAACTCCTGCATGTTCTGCTTCTTGGATTATTTCAGAAAAATAAACATCAAAACAATCTATTCTAGAAAAACTGTCTGTTTGTTGTTTTCTTTACTGACTGTACTCAGTCAGAACTGTTGATCTTTCCGGCTGGACCACCAGCCGCACTGGTGACGGCCCGCTGTCGGACTGGCTGTGCGACGATGGGGACTTGATCGCCATCATTTCCCAGCTCCCGCTGCTGCTCCCCCGGCAGGAGAACATGTGGCGGTCCAGGAGCCCGGAGTTCCAGAAACGGTGTCGGCATTTGTGGCACTGGAATGCGGCTTGTTTTAGATGCTGGCCCCGGTGTTTCAGGGCTTTGTGCAGCGAGCTGGTGCGTCTCCCGCAAACCTGGCACCGCAGTCGGGCGTGACGGCCAGACTTCCTGGGAGGGTGCCTGATGGCGTGGTGAACCAGCAGCGAGCCCTGCTTGGCATACATGGCGCTGGGGCAGATTGGGCAGGGGAAGCGCTTGATTTGGACGTCCAACGATGTGAGCCCGGTGACTTTGACGGCTCCGCCGCTCCACGACCTCACGCGCATCATGCCGCCCTTCATCCTCAGCTGAGCCAGGAGCTTTTTCTTCTTGATCTGTGCTTGCAGCCGTCCTCTCTTTTTCCTCAGAAGACTCAGTTTCTTGCGCGTGTCTTTACTCAGTGGGAAGCCCACCAGCTTCCCGTCCCTCATGATACTGTGGATCACCACTCGCCTTTTTTTTTTCCGGTGCTTTCTTGTCAGTCCGTGCCGCTTTTGGTAGTTTTTTGAGCGGTAGTGAAAAGGGTGCTGCAGCTGTTGCTGTTGTTGCTGCTGTTGTGGTTGACCACCAGGGGCCCCCTGCTGCATGTGAGAGGACCCGGTGTAGCTGGAACCTGATCCTGCATCATAGAAGAGCGGTGAGAATCCAGCAGGTTGGGACTGGTTGACCCGCTGGCCGCTGCGGTCGATGCCGTGCTGAGAGAGCTTGTGCCGCACTAAACTGTTGGAGTAGGCGAAGGCTTTGCCACAAACGTCACAGCGATAGGACTTCTCTCGTCCTATTATGCCGCCGTGGACGGTCTGCTGATGTGCCGTCATGTGGAAGTAGTGGCGGAATGACTTCCAGCACACCGTACAGGTGTACAGTCTCTGTGAGGGGGTGCCGGACGTTGGCGACTTTTCTCCTTGAGAGCAGGATGAGAAGTAATCAGAGTTTCCCAGGTTGGCGACCTGACTGATGGCAGCGGCGGCAGCTCCTTTGATTCTCCTCCCCTGGCTGTCGATCTCCCCCTTCCTGTGTAACTTGCCATGTCTCACCAGGCTCTGCGCGTACGCAAACATCTTCCCGCAGAGGTTGCACTTGTAGTTCTTTTGGCCAGAGTGCACGGTAAGGTGTTTAGTGAGGTGGAATGGCTCCCGGAACATTTTGCCGCACACTTCGCAGGAGTGAGGTTTCTCCCCCGTGTGGACACGGTTGTGGCGTCGCAGTGTCTCTGCTCTTCTAAAACGCTTGCCGCAGATCTGACATCCGTACGGCCGGTCTGAGCCGTCCCCCGGCGGAGCGGGACTTCTCCTCCTCCTGATGATGCTGCTTGGGTCCCTTTTTTCCCTAGGCTTCCTCGGCCTCCTAGGCTTGGTGTGTGGATGGCTGGGGTGGGTTAAAGGCATCGTGGAACCGTTGAGGCTGGATGTGGACGATGGTCCACTCAAGTTACCAAACCCCAACCCCCCAAGCAGGCCTCCAATGATGTCCCGCCTCTCTCCATCCCGGCCCTCAGTGCTTATATCACAGGAAGCTGCGGCGGCGGCGGCGATGGCCGACATTGCACTGCTGGTGACCTCATCCTCCGAATCATCCAGCAAAGAAGAGAGGGGGAGGTGTGGCTGCTGCTGTTGTTGCTGCTGCTGCTGCTGCGGGTGGTGGTGCTGTTGTTGATTTTGTGGGTGAGGGTGAAGAGTTGGAGCTAAAGGGGCCTTGCGGAGAGTTTGATTGGTCATTTCACTGGCTAGCGTACTCCCTGAGGGGTACAGAGACGAAGACTGCGATCTCCTATAGACGTCAACACTGCTGTTGTAGGACGACTGGTTCTGGTAGCGACTTCTGGAATAATCACTGGAGTACTTGTCGTTGGTCATTGCCGCCCCGTTGTTTGATATGCCCACTCTGTCTCCGCTGCTCCCCATTTTAGCACTGCTCGGGTTGGAGGATCCGCTCCCACTGGTGCTGGCCCGGTTTTTTGAACTCCGTGGAGGTTTGCCGCAGGCACCAGAAGCCGCGTGGTTGAGAAGGGAGGTGCTCTCTCGGAAACACCGCCCACACGCTGGACAGCGGAAAGGCTTGTCATCGTGGATCTTTTCGTGTCTTGTTAGCGACTCTCTGCGATTGAAGGACTTCTGACAGATGGTGCAGGCAAACGGCCGGTTTTCTGAGTGGGTGACACTGTGCTGGATGAGGTGACCCCTCTTTTTAAACCTCTTTCCACACTCACCACAGCAGAATATCCTCTCAGGGCTTGGTGAGTTACAATCCGACTTTCTGCTTTGGCTTTCTGGTGTCAGGCCGTGGCTGCGGAGATGCCGTCGAAGGCTGGAGAGGTGGGTGAAGGTTTTACCACACTCACCACAATGGTAGAGGGGCTCAGGTTCCGGCTGGCTGGACGAACCACTCCTGTGATTTTCATGGTTTTTGGATAACTGCTGGCTACCATTGGCTACAAGCACAGAGGTGGAGTTTGAGGAAGGCGGGGCAGAGGAAGAGGAGGAGACTGTGGAGGAAGACCGCTGTGAGGACGAGGAGAGGAGGGAGGAGTGCTGCTGCTCGCTTCCGATGCCACTTATACCAATGCTCCCAGATCCTCCTCCCACAAGACCCGATGAGGAACTCTGACTGTGGCCGCTGGAGCTGCTGCTGTGACAGTTGCTGACACTGCTGCTGCTGCTGTGGCTGCTACTGTCTGATTTCCTCTGAGGCAGATAGCCTGCCATTGCTTTCTTTCTCCTGCTTCCTCCACTGGAAGCGGACGTGGAAGAGCTGTCAACGGACTTTGATGCATCGTCTTTGGAGAGGGACAGGTGGAGAGGAAGGGGGAGGGGGAGGCCAGCTTCTTGCTGCATTAGCGAGGCTATCTGGTTAGAGGAAAGGACTGGAATGCCTTGAAAATCAAAGCTGCTCAGCGGAGCAGGCTGGGGCGCTGGGTGGAGAGGGTGTGGGTGGTGAGTGTGGCTGTGTGGATGTGGTAAGGCGTGAGACGCCAGCTGCTGCTGCTGCTGCTGAGGCTGTGGAGCTGAGTGGCTGTGGGAGGAGTGGAGGGCGGGGGGAGGGGCCAGGGCCGAATTTGACTCAGTGGCCCCTTGGCTGAGGCCCAAACCCAGGTGGTTGTGAGTGCCCTGCTGGACAAGGAACTGTTCTAGACTGCTGTTGGCAGGAACTCCGGACAGGAAGTACTGGTTGGCGGCCAGCATGCAGCTGAACTGCTGGTGGAGGCTGCGGGGATCGGACTGGCCCACTAAAGGGACTGCAGTGCTGCTGGGAGGGTTGTTGGAGGCAGAGGTGGAGGGAGAGGCTGAGGAGGAGGAGGACGGACCAGGAGAAGGCTGGGGGACAGAGAGACCTGGATGCAGCGGTGGAGGTGGAGGCGCAGGTGTGACCACGCCCCCGATGACCCCTGCACCTCCTCCACTGCTGCTCCCTCCAAAGTCAAAACGTCCCATTCCGGAGTGGAGCTGCTCCTGCGCCAGCGCAGCCTCAGCCGGGTGAAAGGGCCGCAGAAACTGGGGATACCCTGATGTGGAGCTCCCGCTGCTGCTGCTGCTGCTGCTGCTGCTGCTACTGCTGCTGCTGCTGCTCATCTTACTCGACTTCCTGGAGCTGTGAGATGACGAGGACGACTGGCTCTGATGGGAGATGGACGGGGGCGGAGCACTCATTTTGGCAAATAACGACGAGGAGTCAGCAAAGGCATTGCTGCGGGAGCTCTGGAGGGACCCGAGGCCGAGGCCGGACAGGAGGCTTCCAGACGAGTCAGCAGAGGGCTGGTGCTGATGCTGCAGCTGCTGCTGATGCTGCAGCTGCACTTGCTGTTGGTGACTCAGTTGTCGTTCTAATCCAAGGCCCTTGAACTGATGGGCTTGGTGACCACTCAGCATCTCTAAAATGTCCATGGGGTACTTGCTGAACTGGAACATCTTCCACTGCAGCTGGAGCAAAGTGTCCGTATAATCCGTAGCTGGAAACAGCAGTAAGCTCCTTTGGAACTAATAGAGTCTGATTTTCAGAGGTAGTCCTTGCTGTTGCTTCTACCCCGACTAATATATATCAAAATCCGATGTTTGATTTTCTAATATTAATACATCAGAAAGTCAAAAGTACTGCTTTTCTGTTCGAGTCAAGCCCTCAAGTGCTTTTGTGGGAGGTTATGTGTTAAAAAAGGGCCATAAATAGACAATATACTAAATAATACTTAAAAAAAATGAAACAGTAGTGTTTCTTTAAAGTGTTCCATGAGCGTACGGTGATTTTTTTCCATATCAGGTCCACAGTCCCATGAAGAGCGTTTCTGTTATTCCATCGCTTCACTGCCCGTCCTTTCCTTTCATGGAGTTTCCCTGCAAATGAGACGGAAACAAGAAGAAAAATAAAGTCAGCGAGTGATTCAGTGACCTGATCGTGAGCAGATCAACAGCTGGACCGTGACACTGTAGCTTAAACCGGGTTTAAACAACGCGACTCATACACTTTGTGGTGGTTGTTAGAGGTAGTCCAGATAATCTGTATGGCCGATAACTCCAGATGATATCTGCCATTTTTTTATGTCATTGGCATTATTATTAGATAAATGGGCTGATAATTATTATAAATTATGCAACTTCACAAATTTTTGTTCTCACTAAAATGTTATTATTTCCATCCAAAAGTTCACTTGACCTTTATTTTATTACAGGTTTCACATTAGTATAAGTGTTTATTTAAGAGTAGCAATTTTATTTTATCCGTTTATGATTTAAAAGTTACATTTTATCAGATGGACAAAACAATTTGACCCAAATACAAAAAAAAAAAAAATTATCAGCATGACATATCAACCATCAGGTGCCCAGATTTGTAAAGAATATAATCTGAATTGGTACAAGAAAACCCGTTTTAGTCGACTTCTTGTGATGTAAATTTGCTGTAGGGCTAAACCTTTTGGGGACAGTATCTGATTGTGACTTTCCTGTCAGATAATGAGAACCTGATTTGGCTTGACACACAAATATTAAGTCAAAAGCCACTTAATTATAGATTTAAAAGATGACGTAGCATTACCATATGAGATAGGATCAAAATATTAACAAGTCCACAGTCTACTACAGGCAAGGACGAGAACGTAAAGACAGAAAGTGCAACCAACACGTATGTACTTAACTTAAGTGACAGTTAAGTATGAAGCTGCAGTCGCATCAAATGCAAATATTTCACTTTTGTGTTATTCTTGTGTGTATTTGTGTCCATCATTAAGCATTTTCTTTTTTAAAGGGTCTTTGTAGATAAAACTTGTAGCGTCGTACAGAGATGATGAGACTCTCAGTGCTGACTGGTGTTCGCGTCATTGTATTGCGCGACTTTTCCGCCAAAGTTGAAATTTTACATACTGAACTGCAGCCTTTGTAAAATGCAAATTTTGTTGTTTTATACTGCGACATGAAATTTTTAATTTGTTCAGCCTCGTGTGATTATTTTTCCACATATACTGTAGTTTTATTCCGTGGGTAAAAGAGTTTCATATAATTTTATTATTATTTAAGTACCAAGAAAATAAAAGTATAATATAATAATGTTGAAGTCAACATAAGATAAAATCGGGTCTTTTCTTTTTTCACTGAGTATTTATTTTGCCTGCTGTTTTTCTACAACTTTGTCTTCTGGATATATGACAGTCTCTTCTAAATATATGTATATATTCTTAAATATGAAAGAATCACATGACTGTTATACATAAGTGTATATAAGTGCGGGGCTGAGACTTAGGATTGTTTTTAAACTGATTTGTTATTCTTCTTGATTAATCAATTGCTTATTTGTTTAATAAAACGTCAGTTGTTTCTTGCTGGACTCATGTTATGTTCTTTTGGAGATTTTTGAGTTTTGCATATTTATGGTTATGATTTGGATATGCTCTGGTTACTTTGCTCATTTATGACGGTAGAATTAACAGCTTTGGTTTATGGACTAAACAAAGCGTATAATAATGTGTTTTTATTCTGACATTTCATGATTCTGAAAACTTTACTGATTTATTAGATGGGGGAAAATAAACAGACTAGTAGTGATACTAAAAAACTATTAAAACTGAATTCATTTTGGTTTGTAGACAAAATAAGAAATTTGAGAACACCCACATTTTTAGGTTCTGGAAAAGGCAGCATTTTCAGACACTTTATGAACCAACAGGCGAATCCGTTAATCCGGAAAACAATTGACAGATGAATCGCAGTTATGGGTGTAAAAATCGTGACATTTTTACACCCATGCCCATTTTAAACAAATATGTGCATTGAGAAATACTACTATATTTGTTAGTTACTGCATGAGGGGACTTAATATCATTGACTGTTTGGGTTCTGGACACTTGGTCTCCTGATGACGTGTCCCTGAATGTGGGGAAACTTTAACCTGCAGTTGTATTTAGTCATTTCTTGGGAGCATTTTACCTGCTGAGCTGCAGATCTGGAGCTCATGTTGTGGACGTCTGCTGCTGCTGCTGCTGCTGCTTCCCCTTCTTCTGCTGCTGCTGCTGCCGCCGCCGTGTGTTGGATCTGACTCAAGAGTTCGTTCACTTCCTCCTCCACAAACTGGCGACTCCAGGGCAACACTCTGAAACTAAATGCGTCGGTGTACGAGTAAGTTAGACGGAAACATTCCTCTGTTGACCAGAATCTGCTGACATCCATCAATCAACTGTCACTACAAGGGATGCACGATTTTGGACTTTTTGCCAGTAACCGATATGCCGATATGTCGGGAATGCTTGGGCCGATAATGGATTACCAATATGTTTACGTGTGTTTCCCTGCAACACACGTAAACATGTTTACGTGTGTTGCAGAGGAAAACAGCATTGAAGTCAAAGAAAAATCAATTATCACATAGGTGGGTATTGGTGTGTTTGCCAAGATCCGATAATACATTTTAAAGCCAATATAGTTAGTGACGTAGTACCGATAATATCCAGTGTTGGCATGATTATTCATTAATATTCAAGTAAAACATTTTTTGTTTTAGTCCAGCTAAAACCAGATGTTTAAAATTCATGCAACTTTGAGTGAAATTGTACTAAACTGAATTTCTCAAAGTTGGACTATTACGATGACAATAGTACGATTTTTTTTTTTGCTTCGAACTCACTTCATTCAACACAACAGTTCCCTTCGCTTTGTTGTTGATTCTTTTATTTAAAACAAGCCAGATTCTTTCAGTAATATATATATATAATGTTAGAAATGAATAATGATCGTAAAAACAAAACGTAATTCTGAGGTTTGGACCAATAGATTATTCAATTAATCAAGATAATAGTGGGCATATGCAGTTATTTTGTTCTACGAAATGACTTTTCATATATATGCCCATTTTGAGGTTTACAGTAGTTACAATTTTTAAACTTTCACATTCATTTTCTTATTCATTTTCTGTATAAAATATTTTACAAAAAAAATGTTGAGGGAAAAACCAATATGAAGAGAGTAACAATGCATCTTTGTATACTCAATTCTTTATAAATAAGCTACAATTAGTGAACGGTAAAATTGTGACTGACTGACAATACTAATTAAATCCATTATCTTTTATTATTATTTACTAAATCTGTGCACGCGATTTTATATGCAAAGTAGTTTTTTTTTTTTTAATTTCTGTGATTATTTTTGAGGAAAGTCGCTTTATTATTTTCAAATGAGTGAAAACATGTTATTTCACTAACCACAGTTGCTTTGCTCTTATGAATAAACACACATTATATACATTTGTGAACGTATATGCTGTGCCACTGTGCTCAGTAATGTGGCTGTTTGGTGTAAAAGCTGCTTTAAGTGCTAATAAGACACTTTATTTATATGCACAAAGAGATAAGTTTGTTTCGGATTAAACTCAATCCCAGTAAACAGCGGAATAAAGGGGCTGAAATGATATATTCCACGGATTAGCAGAGCGTTAGCGGCGTTAGCTTTGGCAGCTAGCACGTTAGCATGTTAGCTAGTACACTCCTACTGCAGGGAAGTGATTCTGGCCGCGGGTTGTTTGTTTGTTTGTTTAGTTTTTGTTTACCTGTAAACACGCGCTGGTCGGGTGCAAACAAGCTGCCGGGGAAACAGGCGGGTGAAGACCGTGTGGAAGCGCCGAGGAGGGGGAGCTCCGTGAGAGCGAGGACCCTACTGTAGGCTGCCTGTCCGCGGGGCCTTTCTCCTCTTCATCCATGGAGAATGAACACGGAGCGGGGCCTGGTTCTCCATCAGCCCAGGAGGAGGAGGAGGAGGAGGAAGGAAGGAAGACTGCCGCCGCCGCCGCTGCTGCTGCTGCTGCTGCTGCTTTCCACTCGTTAACAAAAAAGTGTCCCCGCTGCTCCGTCCTGATGTCCCCGCACTGTTGTCCGCCCCTCTCCCGCAGCTATCCGGCCTCTCGCCTCCTCTTTGTTTTGATTCCGTCGTGCTTTTCCCTCTTTTTCGCCCCTGCTCGCTGCTTTCCGGCCCGTGTCGGGTTCAGGTTTCTCCCCCCTCCTCCGCGCAGTCGACGGCTCCTCCGGTGCTTCTGCCGCTGCCGCCGCTGCTGCTGCTGTTAGCCTTAAAATGGTCGTTTCCTCTCTGCAGAATGGTTCCGGGTGGCGCCGGCCATAGGTCAGTGCTGTGTCCGGCCGAGAGAGCACCGAGCGCGGCTCCACTAACATCCACCTCTACCCCCCTCACCTGAGTTATGTGGATCCAAATAAATACAGTGTGTGTGTGGCTGGTCTTCCTTATGTTGTGGGGACAAAAATCTGTCTCCACACTCACATTATGGGGACTCGTCTTCCTTATGGGGACAAAAAAATCTGTCTCCACACTCACATTATGGGGACTTGTCTTCCTTATGGGGACAAAAAAATCTGTTTACACACTCACATTATGGGGACTTGTCTTCTTTATGGGGACAAAAAATCTGTCTCCACACTCACATTATGGGGACTTGTCTT